>OX183131.1:19924205-20159205 GCA_945261195.1 Cryptosula pallasiana | reverse complement strand
TTTTTTTTTAATGAGTACTACAAAATGCAAGCTGGAAATGGAATTGCAGTGTATAGCGGATGGCAGGTGATGCCTAATATGAAAGGAAATGGTCTCGGTATTATTTTTTCAAGTATACTCAAATCTGCAACACCACTGCTGAGAAGAGGAGCAGTTAGTCTGGTTGAGAGAGCGCTCTCTGTAGGTAGTAACGTAGCACGATATGTCATTGATGGACATAGCTTTGCAGTATCGGCAAAGAAGAGAGGGTTGGAAGAGTTGAACGATCTCAGAAGAGATGTACTCGGTGCAGTTCGCCCAGATCGTGTAAAAAAGGAGAAAATCAGCTGGTGGAAAAAAAAGATGGGGTTGTAGACGATTCATATTTTAATACTGTCAGAATCAATTATAAAGACACCGGAGTGTGATATTTATGTTCATTAAGTGGTAACGTTCCGAGCAAACTTCACTAGCAATAGATGGCTAGTCTAAATGGAACAACGGGTAATAAGTTGAAAGGTTATTCCTACAACATAAACCCTTCGTTGGATGAGTTTGTTACAGAGCCAACAAACATATCAGTGGAGAGATCGGAATATGTTGTCATCAGACCTGATAGGTTAGATCCTTATGGTAGTATTGAGTTAACCTTGTCAAGGAGCACTGAGCATTACACGGATCTATACAACTCGTTTATACAAGTTGAAGCCACAGTTGTTCAAGATGATGGGAGCAATATTGGCGGTACTGATGATAACGCAGTTGTATGGATGGGGATTCAATGCATGCAATATTCAGCATGGTGAAAATTTCAATAAAAGATACTGTTGAATATGCTAACAATTACGGTTTACGCTCCTACTTTTCACAACTACTCGAAAACAGTGCAGACAGAAAGAAATATCAAGGTAAGACGGAAAGATGGTTGTATGATGATTCAAGTAGCAAAGACGCTGGTGATCACAAAACTGCAGATAAGAAAAAGAGGAGAGCTCTAATCAAAGCTGGGAAGGTAATAGTATGAACCGGGAAACCTCATCTCGCGTTATTCCAGCCAAAAAAACTAATAATCCATAGTCCTAGTATGCAGCTGGAGTTTGAACGTGCTTCCAGCAAGCTAGCCTTGTTTGCTTCTGATGAGTCACTAGCAGGAGGAGCGAAGATTAGAATTGATAAAGTTGAACTTCATCTTTGCAATGTTAGGGTAAATCTTCCAATACAAAACGCTCAACTCAGTTTTGCATTGGAAGTTCACACCTACATTTATCCAGTTGATCGAAAACGGATAAACCTATATGGAACCCATGCTGGTTTTGCACAGATCGACATCACTTTGGAAGAAAACAAACAGAAACCCAAATAAATTTATTCAGAATTGGTTGATCACAATGCTTTGGGTGGACGTCGGAGCTAGAGATCAGTTTTGGAAGCAAATTCGTAATTTTCCAACAGGGTATTTTGTATTCAACACTCATTATTCTTACCAACCAGGAGAGCATTGGTTGGCTGTGTACGCTAATGATTCAGAAGTGGAATTTTTTTACTCATTTGGACGTTATGTTTCCTTCTACCCAGATGTTAGCGAAATACTAAGTATTCACAGAAGAAATGAAACAATACAAAGTAATGAAACGCAACTACAAAGTTTTTTGTCAACTGTATGTGGTAATTATTGCGTATACTTTTGTTTACTGAGAAGTAAAGGATGGACTATGGATGAGATTGTTATAAGTTTAGGAGATATAGGAGACACCGAGATGAGAGATCACTCAATACAAAGATTTATCATACAGACTTATCCTAGTCTCGAGTTTACACGTGACAATACACTAAAAGGGATAGATGGTGTACATATACAAGGAACTGATTCGCTAAGTAAATTGTTAAAATCAATTATTATAATCAAATTTTATTTGTTATAACAAATAAAACGTAAATAAAATACAAATACAAACTGTCTCAATATTTGTACTAAATACTACAAAACTATTTTTTGTAATGTTCAAAGTTAATGCTGAGGACATCATCTCTTGTAATCTGCAAATAGGCTTCTCTCATATCTTCCTCAGGAAACGCTCTTTTGTTCGATTTAAAAGACATGGTAAATAATGACTCTAACATACAAAGTTCTAAGAATTAATTTAGAAATTACTTCGGAACCTACGATAAATAGAATAAAACTTACCATCATAGATGGTGAGATATGTCCTTTGTGTTATCAATAAGGGTACCAATGCGCTGTTTCGGACCATCCGCTTTTTCATTATCATGAAAATAAGAGAGGAAGTTGTGTTGTTGCATAGTATCGAACAGCTCGGAGGCTTGAATGAAAGCTTGGAGAGCTGAGAGTAGAAAAACATCATTGAAAGTCGTATTGCTCGCAGTTTGTCTGAGTGCTTTGAATCTGATAAGCCGACGTTTGTTTGATACCACAGCTGAAGCTATTTGAGAAGGAATGTTGATATCTCCAATCAGTAGCTCTCCATTTATCACACAACTGTAATTAGCCACAAGACTCTCAGCACCCTTGTTCCAACGTGTATTGCAGTTTCTTAGCATTCCAGGATTCTCAAAAGCTATAACACTCACTGGTGAAAAATCGTGCAGGTGAAAAAAGTTAAAATAAGCCTGTATTTGTCTCATACTCTTGCCTGATAATGAATTTAATGGATCATTGACCTTTAGATTACATCCAAGACAATCACCAGAACGGAAAATTGCATCTCCTGTCTTTCCTCCTCCCATATAGATCCAAACGATTGGACGTGTTTGTTTAGCTTTATTAACAAGCATTCCCACTTCGGTTGAAACATCACCCTTGACTTGAATTTTTTTTTTATCCTTCTGATAGTTGTAAACGATGGTACACTTTGATTAATCACGAAATTCAAGGGTAGCACCTCCATCACCATTGGTATTGGTAGATCTCGGATTTCTATGCTTCGTTCAAGTTTTTCTAGACGTTCTAGAGATAGAGAGTTTAACAACCCAGCGCTCTTGTAGACGAGGGTGGTTAGTTCATTACTTCAGGCGTCTTGAAAGGATATTCTGGTGTGACGAAAAATTGTATCATCTCCAACATCCTTCAAAAACTTGTTTTTCGTAGCTTCACTTATCATCCGACATCATCTTTTGTCCAATCAATAAAAGTTCTTTTCATCACAGGTTTCTTTTTGAAGATAGCTTGTGAGTCGGAGATGTGAATGAAGTAGAATCTTGTTGGGATTCCAGTTCATCAATCGCCAATTGACTTTCATCCTCTAGATTATTTGTTTTCTCAGGCGTAATGAAGGTATGGGAAGATGGTGGGGAAAAGGGTTTGCTGAGATTTTACATCTACATTTATCGCTTGACTTCTTTCGTCTTGAGTATTCATTCTGAAAAAGAGAATTTTGTTTAATTGCTTGTAATTAAAGATAAATAACTCATAGAGCCTTCAGCTGATTGTGTCAGCTAGTGAAAACAATTACTTTTTTTTTACCTTTATGAAGAGAGGGCTTCTAGTAGTTGTGACGGATGATGTAGCAGATGTTACTTCTTTGCTCACCATTGTTGAACTGGATGCTTTCTGTGTGAAACCCTTGTTTCTTAAATGGCAAAACTTGCACCGATTGACACGGGTTACTCCAATGAGAAATGATGAAACTCATGAATATGTTATCAAGAGATTCTCCCGTGAACAAGACTTTTTACTGAAAAAAAAACATTATTTGCTTTCGCCGGAATAAAATAATTATTTTCACAAAAATAAAACGTGAAAGATAAACCAACTTTTTCAAGGGGCATAAAATCATTGTTTTCACGCAAATAAAACATACCAAATAAACCAACTTTTTATGCGAAGAAGACCAATACGCTCGTTGGAATCATTTTTTACGAGAATACAAACAAATTTTTTTGTGAATTAAACAATCTTTTTCACGCGAATAAAAACATCATAATTCTGCGCTGAGTGCTTTCCGGGGAATAAAATAATTATTTTCACGTGAATAAAACATGAGAGATAAACCAACTTTTTCAAGTGGAATAAGATAATTATTTTTACTCGAATAAAACATAAACAATAAACCAAACTTTTTCACATGAAGAAGGCCAATACTTTCACGGAATCATTTTTCACGCGAACACAAGTAAAGATCTTTGTGTGGATTAAATCATCTATTTCTTGCGAATAAGACATCATATTTCAACGCGGAAAGAAAAATACTTTTGCGAGAAATTAAATATATTTTTTCACGCGAATAATACATGACAAATAATTCACGCAAATACTGTTGAATAATTAAAGCCTACTTTTTCACACGATCGCGGGAATCATTTTTCACGCGAATACAAATAAAAATCTTTGTGTAAGTTGAACAATCTTTTCACGCTAATAAAACAGCATATTTCCAAGTGGAAAAAAATACTTTTGCGGGAAATTAAATATATTTTCACACGCAAATGATATATGACAAATAATCCACTTTTTCACGCGAATAGTGTTGAATAATAAAAGTCTTCTTTTTCACACGAATAAACATAAAATCCTCCGCGTGAATTAAACAATTTTTTCACGCGAATAAAACATTGTTTTTTACGTGAATAAAACATCATGTTTTCACGCAAAGAAAATTAATGCTTTCGCAGGAAATTAAATACACTTTTTCACACGAACTAAACATAAAAACAATCCAAATTTCACGCGAATAATATGAATAAAGGTCTTTTTTTCGCGTAAATAAAAACGGATTTTTTCCGCATAAAGGAAAGTAATGCTTTCGCGGGAATTAAATATTCTTTTTTCAATCAAATAAAACAACAAAAAATAATTCAATTTTTCACGCGAATAACAACGAATAAAACTCTTTTTTCGACGTGAAAAATTTTCTTGTTCCGTGTAAAGGAAAGCAATGCCTTCGCGTGAATCAAATTTTTTTTTTCACACGAATAATATGAATAAAAACTGATTTTTTTCGCATAAAGGAAATCAATGCTTTCGCGGGACTTAAATTTTTTTTTTCAGGCGAATGAAACATGAAAAATAATCCAATTTTTGATGCAAACAACGCCGAATAAAAATCTCTTCATTCACAAGAATAGAAATTTTTTTCGTGGGAATGAAACTTTTTTTTTCATGCGAATAAAACATCATATTTTCACAGGAATAAAAAAACTTATTTTTCAGCAAATCAAAAATAAAAAATATTTCAAATTTTCCATGTGGATAACAGTCAATAAACCCCTCTTTTTCATGCGAATAACAATTTTTTGTTTTCTTACGCATGAATACCAATGTTATGAAAGGAATTTCGCGTGAGTATTCTCATTGGATGTAAGCTAAATAAGTAGGTGTGTCTCACAGTATTTAGGAACAGCTCTCTCTGCATCGAAATCATTCTCTTTAGCAATAGCTTCTGAAGCATCAACTAGTACAGCCTTTATAATACAGATAAAAGCAGATTTCTTGGTCATAAGGTAAGAAGTAATAAAAACACTATTTAGTAGGAGTCAAAAAATAAAAAGTTTAACATTATTTCACATGGCTGTTTAATCATCCTATAATAATACATAACTTTTCATTCAAGTACATTATGGAATCAAAACCAGTAAGAACTAGATGAAACTGTATTCACAAGTGAAGACAAGAGTATTTTGAAGAATAAAATTAAAAAAATGACCCTGATTGGACATGAACACCTGTACTCAATGTGTTGAATCACACACTCAACCAACTACTCCATCAACATCTCACTGGAAAAGCACAATTGTAACACCATCATTATTCCTAAACAATTCACATGGCAGTAAAGTTGTACTTGCAAAGACTTTTACATAAAAAAAGTTCCACCACTAGGAATCGTACCTGTACCCTCAAAACAGCAGGTGACAACCTTAGCTATCATGCTATAGAGGCATGTTAGTAGTAATATATGAACAGATCTCCCTACCAAGTGTTTTTTTGTGGATTAGATCTTGGAGGTTATGCAATGGGTTACGATGTTGGATGAATTCGCCGAGTTTATATTGTATTTTATCTGAGGGGTATTTGAGTGGCATTTGAGTGGCAATTAAGTGGCATTTGAGTTTTGATTATTTTTTTACTTGATTTGAACTTATATGGCATATAGATTTTGAATGTAAGACATTTGATTTTTTTTGATATTTTTTACATTGTATAAAAATGGAGCGTGATATGATTGTATTGTTATTGGAAGTTAAGATGTCGACAGAGGATGATGTTGAGATGAGACCGATGAATGAAGTTGATACTGTTGATGGTACTACACGTGATATGATAGATGTTTTACCGAGTATGAAGCGTAAAGCGTTGATAATTATGATGATTTTGGTATTTGTCGTAGGATTTTCCACTGTTGGAGGTGTTACTGAGTTTAGTATGTATGAAGAAGCTATGGAAAAAATACAAAAAGCGAGAAACTCTCCTGTTGGAATCATAAATGAAACTACTGTTGGTTGATGAACATCTTTTTATGATGAATGGGAAACCTGAAGATTATGACCCATGGATGCGATCTCCTTTTACAGCAATGATTGCAGGACCAACTGGATCGGGAAAGACGCAAGCGATTTTTAGAATGACTGAAGCTAGTCAGACTATAGCACAACCCCCACCAACAGAAATTCACTACTGTTATGGAGCCTACCAAAAAGCCTTTGATGATGTACCAGGAGTGATTTTTCATGAAGGGATGATAGATATAACAGTGAGTTTTCCCAGAGATGGTAAAAATTGATGGCTGATAATTGATGATCTCATGGATGAAGTTTCTGGTAAAGCTGATGCCAATGCTCTGTATACAAAACATAGTCATCATTTGAACATAAGTGTGTTTTTTATTGTTCAGAATCTGTTATTAAAAGGAAATCGTACAATTTCATTGAATAGTCATTATTTTTTTCTTTTTAAAAATCCTAGAGATGCTTCTTCTATTTCCTATTTGGCTCGACAATGTTTTCCATCAAAAGTAAAATATGTACAAGAGGCTTTTGAAGATGCAACAAAAAAACCATACTCTTGTTTACGAATAGATACGACTCAACAAACGAATGATCAACATAGACTATTGGGAAATTTTACATCGGATCTCCCTATGATATTATATGTACCCAAGTAAAAGGATATAAATACAATTACTATTCATTTCACCTCAATCATATTTTGTTATTCAACGACGCAACACGAAAGAGTTATAATGACTAAAGATTTGGAGAAAAAATTAACAAGAAATGCTGCTGTGTTGTTATCACTCAACAATGCAACCTTTGCTATTCAAAAGTCTGTTATAGCCAAAGCCAAAAAGGAGTTTATTATGACTCTAATGGAATGTGCTAAAGCTATTATAAATGGAACGATACCATTGACAACATCTCAGTACAATCAGTTGCAGCGGAACGCGAAGGATATTAGCGCTTTAGTAAGAAGATCAACGTTAGATGATAAGAAAGCTGTATTGCAAAAAGGAGGATTTTTAGGCGCTCTACTAGGACCTATCATCAGCAATATAGTTCCTGGGTTATTAAAAATTGTGCTAGGAGGAGGGAGAAGACAAAGATGAAAGTCTCAACACGAATGATGCGAAATAAAACAGCAATTTTAGCTCTGGATGAACTGAGTGAGAAAGGAAAAATCGCTATAGTCGAAAAGGCTAACTCAGATTTGTTTCAATCATCGATAGAAAGTGTTAAAAATATTATATTAGGTAATGTTCCTCTTGATTCTGAGCAGTTTATTGAGTTGCAGCGTTACAAAAAGGAACTACATAAACTTAGTGGTAGAGGGACAGTTGATGATAAGCGTAAAATTTTGATTCAGACTGGTAGAGGAAATCTTTTGGATGCTATTATAAACCCTATTGTATCTGTTTTGTCATCAATAAAAAGATGAATCGACAGCCTTTAACATTCTCCAGACGTATTTTTATACTCACTGAAAATGAATACTATAGATTAACGGAAAAAAAGGAAAATAAAACAATGGTAAAGGAAGAGAAGACCAGACTTCCATTGTATTATAATCCTATGGAAGGTATAACAGTGAAAAATATGAAGAGAAAGCGAAATGATCTACTGGAAACGGTTTATGATTCTGACTTATCCTCACACGAAAAGTTAGATGAAAATGTTGAAAACTTACGTAAGTATTTGTCTGATGTCAAAAAGATTAAAAATAACCAAAATCAGACACAGAAGGATAGTTGGAGTCCCATTAAGAAAAAGAAGATCGAGTCTTATTCTCCTTTAGCCAATAGCACAGTTATTGATGATAAACCTAATACCCTTTCACCGAATGCTCATAAAGACATCGAGTTAGAATCAGTAAAAATGGATGATGATGATGATGATGATGATGATGATGATGATGATGATGATGATGATGATGATGATGATGATGATGATATCGGGATGGAATTAATAAATGGGAAGTTGTTTGATACTGAAGACTCAACCCTACTTGGAAATACATTTCTTACTGATGGAGAAGATGAGCATGATAGTGAAAGCGAAAATTTAAAAGAGTTTGAAAAAAAAGCAACTGAATTAACAACAAAAAAGAGTGATCAAACGATTGCTGTCAGAATGTTGAATAATCTGAGTAAAATTGGTAGATTCGACTCGGACAAGAACAGAGTGAAAATTGGAGAACATTGGTTGAATCCTAAGACTTCCAAAACTTTACTACGAGACGTTCTAACTGAAGGAGGTAAAATACAATCGGGAAATACCAATTACAGTAGATTTAAAAGCTTGCTAACTGATGAAGGAATCACAACTGTCAGAAAATCCCCGCATCAAACACGTAAGAGGAAAAGGTTGGTCATTCCAGGTACTAATTCATGGACATCGACACGCTAAAAGAGTTGTATTACAATCCTGCATTACATACATCTCTACGAGGAGCTAGAGCTTTACTGAAAGCTCGTAGAAAGCGAGAGGGGGAAAAAAGAATCCGTGAATGGTTGAGTGGTGAGGATGCCTACACGTTACATAAAAGAGCTGTAACTAAGTTTAAACGCCGTCCTACAATTGTAGCTGGAATAGGGGAACAGTTACAGGTAGATTTGATGGATGTTCGATCTCGAAAAGAAGAAAATAATAATACAGCATTTTTACTGACTGCTGTTGATTCTCTATCTAGAAAATGTTGGGCTGTACCGCTCATCAACAAATCAGGACAGGTAGTGGCGAGAGGATTGAGAAGAATACTAGAAGGGGAAAACTATAAAGCTTTACAATCCGATAAAGGTAAAGAGTTTGACAATGTCAATGTAAAGACTCTCCTGGCGGAAAAGAAAATCAAGCGCTTTACAACCGAAAATGAGACGATAAAGGCATCGTTGGTGGAACGTTTTAACAGAACTTTAAAGGAGAAGATATATAGATATTTGACATATAAAGATGATCACAGATACATTGATGTTTTACCAGAAATGGTTGATGCATACAACAACACAATTCATGGTGCTATAGGTATGAGACCGAATGATGTGAATTTTCAAAATCAGGAACTTGTATGGAATTGTGTGTATGAAGGAGGTGAACATAGTTTAGCTCAAGAAGCAAAACTAAAGATTGGGGATTATGTGAGAATAAGTAAGGCAAGAGGAGCGTTTGAAAGAGGATACACTCCGAATTGGACGATTGAGATTTTTATAATCACTGATGTACTTATTGATGAAAAACCCGTTGTATATAGGGTGAAAGATTTGGCTGAGGAGATGATTGATGGCAACTTTTACGAAAAAGAGTTGCAAAAAGTAAAAAAACCCACGATTTTCAGAATTGAAAAGATATTGGGAAGAAGAATGAGAAGAGGTAAAAGACAGATTCTAGTTAAGTGGTTAGGATATGGAGAAAAGTTCAACGAGTGGGTAGATGAATAGTTTATAAGGAAAGAACGCTTGATATAATCATCATACGTTGAGAAAATGTCGATGCTGATAACTTTACCCTCAAACTCTAGCGCTGAAGAGTTTCCTGATAATAACAATTCCGAATTTACAGTGAGACTGTATAAATATTTGGTTATCGATGGCGGAAAATGGGAAGTAGCTCTGCTAGATATGTCTTATTCTAATAATTGGAAGAATGTTACCGAAGGGAAAATATATCTAGAAAAGACTAATGTCTCTGGTAAAAGCGAAAAGTCCTTCATCTTAATTGGTAATGGAAGATATGATAGTATGGAGGAGTTGGAGGAGATTATACGAAAGAGAATGAGTGAAATGGATTTAGACAAAAAATTTGCCATCTCCTACAACAAGATCACCAACACCACTTTACTAACTAATAGCGATCCTGATACTGCCATAAGCTTTTCCAAAGATATAGCATATATTTTTGGTTTTGAACCAAAAACTATGTACCTTCATGGTAGATACAATAATATCTCACCCCCTGATATAAATTATGGTTTAACATCTCTGTATGTTTATTCCAACATTGTTGATAATAGAATGGTAGGAGATACGAATGTACCTTTACTGAGAGTAGTTCCGGTTCAAGGAAAGAAGAAAGTGTTGTGTATCAAGAATTTAAAAATCATCACTATGTTGACGCTTCATCAATAAATAGTGATACGATTCAATTACTTATAACGAGTGACGACGGGCAACGAATACCATTTGATGGTGGAAAGGTTGTGTTGACGGTTCACTTTAGAGAGAAAATATTATAATGAGTTTGGTACGATACACCCCTGAGGACTCAAAAGATTTTTTTGATAAGTACTACAAGATGCAAGCTGGAAATGGAATTGGAGTGTATAGTGGACGGCGGGTGATGCCTAATATGAGAGGAAATGGACTCGGTAGTATTTTTTCAAGTATACTTAAATCCGCAGCACCAATGCTGAAAAGAGGAGCAATTAGTTTGGGGAAAAGAGCACTGTCTGTAGGTGAAAATGTAGCCCGTGATGTCATCGATGGACAAAGCTTTGCAGCATCAGCAAAGAAGAGGGGGTTGGCGGAGTTGAATGATCTGGGGGGAGATGTGCTCAATGCAGTCCGTCTAGATAGTATGAAAAGGAGAAAAACAAAAGGTGGAAAGAAGAGAAGAGGTGTTGGTAAACGTGGCATATTTTAATAGTAGCAGAATCTGCTATAAAGACAGCAGAGCTTGATAACTATATTCATTAAGCAGTAACACCTCAAGCATTCATCATTCGCAAAAGATGGCTAGCCTAAATGGAACAACAGGTAATAAGTTGGAAGGTTCTTCCTACAACATAAATCCAACATTGGATGTATTTGCTACGGAACCAACAAACATATCGGTAGAAAGATCAGAATATGTTCTCATCAGACCTGATAGGTTACATCCTTATGGTAGTATTGAGTTAACCTTGTCAGGGAGCACTGAACATTACACAGATCTCTACAACTCGTTTCTGCAAGTTGAAGCCACAGTTGTTCAAGATGATGGAGCCGATATTACAGGTAATGATGATGATGCAGTTGAGTGGATGGGGGATTCAATGCATACGTTATTCAGTGAGTTGAAAATGTCGATAGAAGGAACCACCGTTGAATACGCTAACAACTACGGTTTACGCTCCTACTTTTCACAACTACTCGAAAACAGTGCAGAAAGAAAGAAGTATCAAGGTGAGATGGAAGGTTGGCTGTATGATGATTCAACTAGCAAAGACGCTGCTAATCATAAAACCGCAGATAAGAAAAAGAGGAGAGCTCTAATCATAGGTGTAAAGACAATAGAATTAACTGAAAAACCTCATCTTGCGTTATTTCAGCAGAAAAAACTAATAATTCCAGGTCCTAGTATGCAGCTGGAGTTTGAGCGTGCCTCCGGCAAACTAGCTTTGTTTGCTGCAAATGAGGTGCCTGCAGGAGGAGCAAAGATTAGAATTGATAAATTTGAACTTCATCTTTGTAAAGTTAAGGTGAATCCTACAATACAAAACTCCCAACTCAGTTTGGCGTTGGAAGGTCAGAACTACATTTATCCAGTTGATCGAAAACGGATATAACTATATGGAATTTGTGCTGGGGTTGCGCAGATTGACATCACTTTGGAAGAAAACAAACAAAAACTTAAACAGATCTATTTAGGTTTAGTTGATCACAACGCAATGAACGGGCGTTTTGCCTTGAATCCATATAGAATGATACACGCTAATGTTGATAGTATTGTATTGAGAGTTGGTGATTGTCCAATTGGAAGAAGATTTGAGCCAAATTATGCTAGAAGGGTTTTTGGAAGAGAATATCATCAGTTTCTACACGCTACCGGAACTTTGCTTGAAGGTGATAGTAGTAGTAATATATGAGCAGATCTCCCTACCAAGTGTTTTTTTGTGGATTAGACCTCGGGGTTGAGGCAATGGGTTACGACGTTGGATGAATTCGCCGAGTTTATATTGTATTTTACTTGAGGGGTACTTGAGTGGCATTTGAATGGCATTTAAGTGGAATTTGAGTTTTGATTATTTTTTTTACTTAATTTGAACTCATATGGCAGCTAGATTTTGAATGTATGGCATTCAAGTTTTGATAATTATTTTACATAACTCAAACTCATATGATATTTTGAGAGAGAGAGAGGAGAGAAGAATGAGGAGATATAACTACATTGAATCAATATATGATTATATACATTTATTACATAATAAGTAGGAAAATATTCTTGTATAATATAGCTAGAGTTAGTAAATACTAAGTAGTACAGAGCACTACAACTTGTAATGACAATCATGGATCAATATGTGATTATATACATTTATTACATAATAAGTAGGAAAATATTCTTGTATAATATAGCTAGAGTTAGTAAATACTAAGTAGTACAGAGCACTACAACTTGTAATGACAATCAATATATAGTATTTTTCTTTACAATGTAGTCATACAGAGCACTACAACTTGTAATGACAATCAATGCATAGTCTTTGGAGAGAGGGGAGAGGAGAGATGAGAGAGAAGAGAGAGGAGAGAGAGGAGAGAGAGGAGAGAGATTTTTTAGTTTTTTATATATTTATGTATATATGGATAATTATGTACATATTTATGGATATATTTACATTTACATTGAATAATATACATTTATTACATAATAAGTATATTAAATGCTATAAAATATGTTGGAAAATCACCAAATTAGACCTCTAGATGGTTAAAATCTACAGTATTTGGGAAATAACTGCAAGAGAGGAGAGAGGAGTATTTGGTAGAGGAGAGAGTATGTTGAGAGAGAGGAGAGATAAAAAGAGGAGAGAGGAGAGAGGAGATATATCTACATTGAATAAATACAGTGATTAAAAATGAAACAATGTGTGAATATATACATTTATTGTGTAATAAGTAGGGAAAATCTCATACAATATAGCTAGAGTCAGTAAGTATTAAATAATACAAACTTAGGAAGGAAGACTTCTGTTCTATGTACTTTTGATTCCATAATGAACTAAAATAAAAAGTTATGTATTAGTATAGAATGGTTAAACAGAAATTTTAAAACAACTACAAACTCTTACTAAGTAGTACTTTTTTATTAATTATTACCTTATCATCAAAAATTGACTGTTAATCGGATGTTTTTGTAGCTTTTCGTGTCTTATGTTGTTGAGTCCTTACCCTTCTAGCTTGTCTTTGAGCAAACTGTCGTTGCATGTTTCTTCTTTTTAGAGCAAGTTCTTTACGAGCACACTCGATAGAAATTGGTGTGTTTACCTGTTCTAGTTGATATTGTCGTTGTTGTAATACATAATGTAATCTCTGAATGTCTGATGTAACATCATTCCCTAAGAGCTTTAATGTTAGAAAAGATTCAGTTCGAAAACTATTTAGCTGCTCTATCAAGTCTTTCTGTATGAATTTACAATTGTTTGAGATAATTCGCACTCTCTCTTCAACTTTTTTATTGCATATGTTTTGTAGAAGTATCAAGTCCTCTTGAGTCAAAGATTTAGGCTGAGTTTCTGATTCTGTGTTGTTAACTATTTCCATTTTTTGTCATTGAATCTGAAAAAAAAACAAAAAAACGGATGATTAATTTTGTTCAGTTGTTTTAGTATAATAAATAATATATGAGTAAAAACCGTAATTTATTAAGTTTTTACCTTGATGCTCTTCTAATAGCTGTAGTAGATGTTGCTCCTCTGTTAGTCGCTGTAGAACTGGATGCTTTCTGTGTGAAAATGATGGCTCTTATATAGCTAAAGTTGTACTGATTAAACCCTATGAACACCATCTCGTGTCAATCTCTATGAATCAACATTTGTTCACGCGAAGGAAAGCCAATGCTTTCACGGGAATAAATGAATTATTTTCACGCGAATACAAACCAATGCTTCCGCGGGAATAAATAAGCTATTTTCACGCGAATGGAAACCGTTGCTTTCGCGGGAATAAATAATTTATTTTCACGCGAATAGAAACCAATACTTTCGCGGGAATAAATAATTTATTTTCACGCGAATAGAAACCAATTCTTTTGCGGGAATAAATGATTTATTTTCACACGAATAGAAACCAATGCTTTCGCGGGAATAAATGATTTTATTTCCCGCGGATGAAAGTCAATGTTGTCGCGGGAATAGATACTTTATTTTCACGCGAATAGAAACCAATGCTTTCGCGGGAATAAATAATTTATTTTCACGCGAATAGAAACCAATGCTTTCGCGGGAATAAATGATTTTATTTCCCGCGGATGAAAGTAAATGTTGTCGCGGGAATAAATACTTTATTTGCACGCGAATGGAAACCGTTGCTTTCGCGGGAGTAATTGGTTTCTATTCGCGTGAAAATAAAGTATTTATTCCCGCGAAAGCAACGGTTTGTATTCGCGTGAAAACAAAGTATTTATTCCCGCGACAACATTGACTTTCATCCGCGGGAAATAAAATCATTTGTTCCCGCGAAAGCATTGGTTTCTATTCGCGTGAAAATAAAATATTTATTCCCGCGAAAGCAACGGTTTCCATTCGCGTGAAAATAGCTTATTTATTCCCGCGAAAGCATTGGTTTGTATTCGCGTGAAAATAATTCATTTATTCCCGCGAAAGCATTGACTTTCCTTCGCGTGAACAAATGTTGATTCATAGAGATTGACACGAGATGGTGTTCATAGGGTTTAATCAGTACAACTTTAGCTATATAAGAGCCATCGTTTTCACACAGAAAGCATCCAGTTCTACAGCGACTATCAGAGGAGCAACATCTACTACAGCTGTTAGGAGAGCAACAAGGTAAGAAGCACTAAAGTAATTATTTGTTTTTAATTAATTGAAACATCTAGGTTTTTGAATCTTAGTTTTTAAAAACAATCTTTTAATAAAACAATAATTTCAGTATATTTACATCATTAAACTAAGTTCTTTTACTTTTTGCAGGTATGATGACATCACACTCCAAAGCACTTCCTAAGCTCCATATTGAACCAACCACACCTACCAACAACACTAACGCTATTTCCACTACAACCATCATTTCCACCACCAATGGCATTCACATTGATGATAAAAGATCCAATCCTAACACCTTTAATGATACATCTTCTCGCTCAAACACCAATACTCATGCTGATATAGCAATGAAACATCATGTAGTTTCAGCTGCCTCTCCTTTGAGTCCCACACCGGACTACACATATCTGCATGAGAACTGTGAAGTCAAACGAACGGAGGATATCAAAAAACCGACAGTGACATTATCTCGAGCTTCAATTTCCTTTTTGTTCAGCAACAGCAAGAATAATACCGTAAACAAACTTAGAGAGTTTGAATTGCTCGAGATGGCTGGAATAATGACAGGAGCTATGCAAAAAGGAATGTTGGAAATCGGAAATTTTGTGAGTTTGTTGGATTTACCAATTCCTACGATATTGGAGGTTTTCGATGTTAATTACGTTGAAGATTATGGTATATTGGACTATGAATATGTTTTAAAAAACAATCATCGAATTCGAGTCAAGTCACTGATTGACAAAGAACTTACGGTGGAGCTACAGGAACTTGATCTCGGCTCTTCACAAATCCTAGTGTACATGGGAAAGCTAGAAGAAAATCAACCCGATCTGCGTATTGTAGGAGATAATCATCAAGGGCTAAAACAACGAGTTATAGCCAAAATCTTGAGAAAAAAATCATTGAAACAGTTGCAAGCATACTTTGATATTATCACTTTCGATAATATTCCTGTCAACACTCTTCTGACATTCACTAGACTTTCAGTTTGGAAAAATTTGAAGTCGAAGCAGCGAAAACGAAAACAAGATACATCACCTTTACGTATCACTCACACTGTCACTTACAGATACATGATGAATGACGGATCTTTGATGACTGGGAAGATTGTTGTCCCTCCTGAGAACGTTTTGAAGATCAAAAATCATGAATGTGGTATGATCCACTATAAAAGTACGATGACAACTGAAAGCGGCACAAAGAAACACATTCTCACGATTCTGAGTGTTGAAGAAGCTTTGATGCTTCTATCTACTTCAAGCGAAAAAGAAGGAATAGCTTTCAGACTTTCTCTATTTGATGATGCTGAGCTGATGAAAAGTTATGATGATGATGTTGCTGCTGATGATGCTGCTGATGATGATGATGATGACGATGATAACATTGATGCTTATACTGATGAAGAAGATGATAATATGACGGATGATGACTCTGAAAACAAAAAATTTGAGGAAAAAGATGAAGTTGTCGACAATGATAGTGAGAAAAGCAATGAAGATGACAATCACATTTCAAGCGAAGCTAGCAGGATTTCAATATCGGAAATTTAATTAAGGTATGTTAATCTTCACTAGTAATAAGTAACTACTAATAGCCGTATTTTTTCACCATAGTATAATGTAGTTGTTATAACGACATCTATGTATGCTTTTAGATAGAATACGTGTACAAGTGAATGACCGTCGGCTCGCCAAATCTATCAGCAACAACTCATGAACATTAAATTATATATTATTTGTATTGTGCAATAATTTGTATATATTTAGTGTAATAAAGCATTTTATTCATATTTAACATTAGTAATTTAGCCAATTTGTAAAATTTTCAGGGTTACAACTCTAAAATGTTACAAAATTTCAATGTTCCGACACAAAAATAAATATTTCAAGTTATCGTCTCATTTTTCAAAAATGTTAAGACAACTCCCATTTATAATTTCTAAACTTCGTTTTTGAAAAGATATGTAAAATTTGTCGGCACATTGTGTCAAAATGGTAAGACAACTCCGCTTTTGCACAAAAAAAATTGTGAAAAATGTTTTATAATTTGTTTGAGAAACCAAAACAGTAGAAGACTTTTCACAACCACAAGCATTATACTTTAGGTTTTACAGTTTTGTGAATTGGGTGTTGATAGTTTGTCACGATATGACATAATAATTAAGTAATTATAGTCTTTTTCATAACAATGCTATATATTCAGTAATACGGATGTGAAATTTACTGTTTCATCACTTGGATGCAGTATGAAGGTAGTTGATGTAATATTTATTTTGTAATATTATGCAAAGTAATACAGTAAGAATGAATCGTATGGAGTTCTCAACCACAAAACAAATAAAAATAATGCATTAGGGTAAACTAATGACAGAACAATTCTACATGAAGTGTATACATATGAATAAAGTATTCATAAAAAACACAGACTATTGTCTGTATATATAATATATATAGAGAGTATTTATAAAAAAACATCCTATTAACTATATATTTTGTGGTAAGAAATTATAAAATAGGATAGTTGCATAAAACCTATTCCAGAGCCATGATAATATTAAAAAATATAGTGAAATAAAAATTTTAAAACTTGCCTAAGAGTGCAGTTAATACAAGAATTTCTTCTTGAGAAAAATCTGAATTTTTTTGCATTTTCTGTCTAATAGACGCTAATTTCAATTTAACACAATCATTAAAACCCTTTTTTTTCAGTCCATCTTTTATATTCAAAATTAATTTAAGTGAAGTTATATCAATCTTTTGGCTTTGTTTTAAATCTACTTGAGTTTGTGGGTTATCTGTTGTATTAGATTCTAAAACACTGGTTTTTGGACTGCACTGTGAACTAGCAACAGAAATTAAGTCATTATTACTTTCTTCAGTTTCTGAAAAATCAGAATCTGAAGATATAAGTGCTCTCATTTTTTTACGCTGGGTTTTAAGTAAAAGCTTTCGATCTCCAGCAACCGGTTTTCTAGCTATTGCCAACCATTTACACCCTAATCCCTCAAAATCTAAATCGATGTTTCCAGAAAAATAACCTTCTATTGGATAGAGATATACTAACATAAAATTTTTGGGAAAAGTAATGTTCATAACTAACTCAGAATATTTTTTATTAATAAATAAAACAAAATTATCATAACTAGCAATATCAACAACAAAAAACATTTTAGTTTTCAAAATACAAGTATGTTGCTGGAGTTCTCTCAAAGTTGTATGTGATTTTCCGCATAAACAACAAAAAATAAACAAGTGAGCAAAAAAATGTCTTGAGAGAACTCGGCCAGGCTCATGCATGTTCCCTAATTTAAACTTCTTACCACAAAATATACACGAAATACTGTCTTTTTTTTCTTTCAGTGCTTCGCTCAGAGTCTTTGTACAATACGATATCAATAATAACGAAAGCACTGAAAGAAAATAGCTTGTGTTTTTGTTATCGATATCTACAAGCAAAATAAACAAATTCTCATTATATATATATAGATAACTGTCTTGAGTATGGTATATGTATATAAAGATAACGCATATCACTTACACTTGAAGCACTCCTTATCATCTTTTATCTCTCCATCTATAACACTTCTGCTTCTGTACTGTTCTAGCTGCAGATTCTCTGCTTGAACTAAAATAGAAAATACGAATGTATTTATGTTAGTTTTTGAAAAAATTTATTAAAATTGAATGAGTATGTAGTAAATAATATTTTTATCATACTTACATTCAAATGTGTGGCGATCATAGGAGAGAAATGATTCATCTTTCCCTATATAGCATGCGCTTGCAATGAATCGTGTAGATGTTTTCTCTACAAAAATAACGTAGTAAATGTAGAGTCGTTATTATTTTACCTACAGAAAAATTTACATTTTTCATAATACAGAAAAATACTTACTCATAGCAATGTGCGTGGTAGGCTTGGTCTTTTTTGGCTTCTCCGTTTCCTTAAAACATTCTTCCAACCACCTCATTGTTTCATCATCGGTAGAGCTTAATAAAGCAATGAATCAAGATTGTGATTAATTAAAAACTCTATATAATACAGTTGAATAATAAAGTTTCAATAATATACTTACATGGCACTGAAATCTATTTCGTCTATATTTAGTTCTAATGCATCATTTGAGGTTGTAGACCTACAAGTAATATATATATATATATATATATATACATTTGTATAAATTTATAAATGTAACTGCAACAAAATTGTAAAAGATAGTATAAATAACTTACTCATTTGTTGTAGGGATATTGCTACCCATTGTTGTTTTGCAGAGTAATACTTAGAATGAAGTATAAATGAAAACTGATACTGTTTAAAAAAATAGTTTCTCTTATATACAAAACATTGAAGTCATTTATCAAGATTAATTTGTAGACTGATTTTCTGATTATTACTATGATAAATTATATTGTTTTTTAAAAAAGTGGAAGACGATTAGGAAGTTGGTTAAAAAAATAGGAAGATAGAGATTAAATAGATTAATAAGCTTAACCACCACAAACACCCCTGTAAACTGTCTTTCCATCTAGCTAAAATTTTTGAATGTAGAGCGTTGGATAAACAAATTTTACAACCTCTAGGTTGATACTCTTTTAAATATAACTAGCTAGGATGAAACTTACATTTCATTTGAATGACAACTCACATCCTTCAAACATATTTTTATAGCAACAATTTTCATATAGACACATCAACAGCAAAACAATGATGCGGTGTAGTTCTATCTTTATATCATCAGACAGTAAATTAATATGTGAGAGCTTCAATTATAGTTTACACCATTAAGTATGAGTTCGGAATGTAATAAAATACTTTACAGGTACTGATAGCATTTAATAACTAGTTCAATTGCAGTTTATTGATATACTCTACTATAACACACACTACCACAAACAATCATATAGACACATCATCAGCAAAACAATGATGTAGTGTAGCTCCATCTTTATATCATCAGACAGTAAATTAAAATGTGAGAGCTCCAATTATAGTTTACAACATTAAGTATGAGTTAGGAATGTAATAAACACTTTAAAGATATCTGATAGCATTTAAATATGTATATGTAACATATAACTCTTGATTTATTAGACAAAACAGCTTCCTAAAAATAGAAAATATACTATGTATGTTGATACATTATTTGTATTTCACACAAAAAAACAATGAGATATTTTAAAAAAAGTAACAGTCTAACTAATAAAACAAGTGGATAAAGTCATGCTTTGCTCATGTTTTTTAGACGATAGCGGAGATAACTAGGATTAAAAGTAAAACCACAAATCCGTTTTGGTGGAAGGCTGTATCTATATTAACTAATATGTAATGAAACAATAAAAAACAGGAGATAGATGCAATCAAGTTCTCTTCCTTTTTAGGTTGAATTCGACCTATAATTCCATCATCTATGGATGTTTGTTGTTTTGTTTTAAATAGAAATAGCATGATAATAAATAGTGCTTAGGTGTAACTAATGACTTTTTTCGAGCGACACACTTGATATTAAAAGTGTAACTAATGACTTTTCTCGAGCGACACACTTGATATTAAAAAGATCAAAACATATAGGATTAAGCGAGATGATGATTAATGTCTTTTCTGGAATGAGTTTATTAGTAAAATGACACTTGCGGGGCACTTGCGTTATATTATAATTAATTACTTTTTAAAAATGAACTGGTAACATTACGTCGACTGAAATAATACCTAAAACGTCTCGCATAAATTTTGATCTGACTGAAAATGGACTGAAAACCTTCAAGGTGCGTAAAAATTATCGTAACTCGCTATAGCGGATATTCTAAGAAATATTTATTTTCTCGTTGGTAACTTGACGTAAAATATTTTGTAACGGATGTCACACGATCTCAATCGATTTTTTTCAACTTAAACGCTTAGTTACTCGAAAACATTTGATACTCGCTTGATTTCTTTGATAACAGTAATATCCCAATTGTGTTTATCGTAAATATTTCAAAAACGGATATTGCGCGTTTCAGTTGGTTTTTCCTACTGAATCACTTAGTTACGCGTAAATATTTGAAAATTGTTTGAATTTTTCGTTGATAAAACATGTTGCAAGTATCTTTTAACAAATATTACCCAATTGTGTTTATTGTAAATATTTCAAAACGGATATTGTGTGCTTCAGTTGATTTTTCCTACTGAATCACTTAGTTAATCGTAATTATTTTGAAAATTGTTTGATTTTTTCGTTGATAAAACATGTTGCAAGTATCTTTTAACAAATATTACCGTAATTTCAATCAGTTTTCTTTACTAGATTACTTAGTAACTCATCAACATTCATAATTGCTTTTATTAATAGTTGTTGCAAAGCAATGTTGTATTTAAATAATATTACTTCAATTCCAACCAATTTCCTTACTGAATTACTTAGTTACTCCCCAGTATTTCATAATTTCTTTCACTAATAATTACAAAGTAATATTGTAAATATATAATGGAGTAGATAGGGAGTAGATACTAAATTGACACAAATTTTTTTCATATGAATTTAAAACTTAACTAATGTAGTTTTTTTACCAAACATCAGTACATCAAAAACGTTATTGTAAAGGTATATTATATAGGAAGATTTTCCATACTTATTATGTAATAAATGTATATAATCATATAATGATTCATTTTTGATCAATATATTTATTCAATGTAGATATATCTCTTCTCTCCTCTCTCCTCTCTTTCTCCCTCTCTCCTCTCTCTCTCCCTCTCTCCTCTCTCTCTTTCTTTATCTCAAGATACCATATGTATGTATACATTGATTGTCATTACAAGTTGTAGTGCTTTGTATTACTTAGTATTTACTGACTCTAGCTATAATATATAGGAAGATTTTCCCTACTTATTATGTAATCAATGTATATAATCATATAATGTTTCATTTTTGATCAATATAGTTATTCAATGTAGATAAAACTCCTCTCTCCTTTCTCTCTCCTCTCTCCTCTCTGTCTTCTCTCTCCTCTCTCTCAAGATGCCATATGAGTTCAAATCAAGTAAAAAAATAATCAAAACTCAAATGCCACTTAAATGCCACTCAAATGCCACTCAAATACCTCTCAAATGAAATACAATATAAACTCGGCGAATTCACCCAACGTCGTAACTCATTGCATAACCCCCCAAGACCAGAACCACAAAAAAACACTTGGTAGGGAGATCTGCTCATATATTACTACTGATAGTCTCGGTATTACGAAAGAACAATACCTTGATGGTACTATACTTTATGGATTTGATTTGACTGGTGATTTTCTTAAAGAAGGATTTCACTCTATGAAAAATGTTACAACAAGTGTGGAAATTCGTTTTAGCACTAACACGACTGATGGATTATCCTTGGTAGCATACTTTGTAAAAGACGGTGTGCTAGAGATGGATAGCATTCTTCAATTAACTATCGGGGGAGACGCAGTGCTTTAAACAGAAAGTTAGAGATGAATACCATGCAAATTCGTTCGATCTTATCTTCAGACGTTTTATGTCAAAGCGTAGGGATTCATGTTGGAGCTAGAGAACAGTTTTGGAAGCAAATTTACAATTTTGCAAGAGGATGTTTCGTATTCAACACCAATTATTCTCACCAACCTGGAGAGCATTGGTTGGCTGTGTACGCTAATGATTCAGAGGTGGATTTTTTTTACTCATTTGGGCGTTCTGTTTCCTTTTATCCGGATGTAAATGAAATACTAAGTATTCATGGAGGATATGAAACAATACGAAGTAATGAAACACAACTACAAAATTTTTTGTCAACTGTATGTGGCGACTATTGTGTATAGTTTTGTTTACTGAGAAGTAGAGGATGGAGTATGGATGAAATTGTTAGAAGTTTATGAGACATAGGAGATAGTGAGATGAGAGATCACTCAATACGGAGATATATCATACAGACCTATCCTAACTTCGAGTTAATAGAAGATAATACAGTACAAGGAATAGATGGTGCACATATACAAGGAACTAATTTACTAAGTAAATTGTTAAAATAAATTATTATAATTGATTTTTATTTGATGTAACAAATAAAATGAATAAAATACAACTTATCTCATTATTTGTGCTAAACACTACAGAACCTATAAAAACTATTATTTTGTAATGTTTCAAGCAAGAAGTAAATAAGTTCTTCTCATTTTCTTCCTCAGGAGCGCTCTTTAGTTATATCTAAAAGACATAGTAACTAATGACTCTATCATACATAGTTATATGAATTAATTTTACAAAAATACTTCAGATCTTTCTTTAAATAGATATGAAACTTACCATCATAGAAGACAGTTCACGTCCTTTGTGTTATCGATTAAGACTTCGATATGCTGTTCTGAACAATTCTCTTTTTCATTTTCATCAAAGTAAGAGAGACAGGTGTGCTGCAGCGAAGTATCAAACAGTTCTGAGACTTGAATGAAAGCTTGAAGAGCTGAGAGTAGAATGATGTCGTAGGAAATCATGTTGTTCGTATTTTGTTTTAGTCCTCTGAATATGATTACACCACTTTTTTCCGCCACCACAGATGAAGCTATTTGAGCAGGGATGCTAAGATCTCCAATCAATAGCTCTCCTTTCACCATACATCTGTAATTAGCCACTATAACATCAGCAGTCTTGTTCCAACGAGTATCACATTTTCTTAGCATTCCAGGATTCTCATAAGCTATAACACTTCCTGTCGGAAAATCGTGTAGGTGAGCAACACTGAAATAAGCCTGTATTTGTCTCAAACTCTTGCCATACAATGAGTTGAATGGATCGTTGATCTTTCGATTACATCCATGAGATTCAGCAGTACGAAAAATCGCATCTCCTGTCTTTCCTTCTCCCATATAAATTAAAACAATTGGACGTGTTTGCTTAGCTTTATTAACAAGCAGTCCTATTTCGGTTGAAACATCACTCTTCACCCAAGTTATCTTCTTATCCCTTCGGTAGTTGTAAATCATGGTGCACTTTGATTCATCACGAAATTCAACAGACAACACCTCCATAACTGTTGGTACTGGTAGTTCGCGGATTTCCATGGATTCTTCAAGTTTTTCTAGACTATCTGGAGAGAGAGAGTTTATTAACCCAGCGCTCTTGTAAGTGAGAGTGGTTAGTTCATTACTTCCAGCATCTTGAAAGGGTATTCTGGTGTGACGAAAAAGCGTTTCATCTCCAACATCCGTCGAAACTAGTTTTTTGCACTTCGAGCCAGTTTCATTATCATCTTTTGTCAAATCAATAAAAGATCGTTTCCTCATTGATGTTCTTTTTGAAGGTAGCTTGTTAGTAGGAGATGTGAATGAAGTGAAATCTTTTTGGGATTCTGGTTCATCAACCGCCAATTGACTTTCTGGCATGTCAAAGATAGGAGAAGGTGATGGGGAAAAGGTTTGCTGGGGTTCTGCTTCTTCATTCATTGGTTGACTTCCTTCGTCTTGAGTATTCATTCTAAAAAACAAAACATTTTGTTTAATTTTTCGTAATTAATTTTAAAAGATCATAAAGATCATAAGTCTTCAGCTAGTTGTGTTAACTAACAGAAAATAAATATTTTTACTCTTACCTTTATAAAGAAGGTGAGCTCCTAGTAGTTGCAATAGAAGGTTTAGTAGATGTTGCTTCTCCTCTAGCTGTTGTAGAACTGGATGCTTTCTGTGTGAAAACAGTGGCTCTTAAATAGGTAAAGTTGGGCTGATTAAATCCTATGAATACCAACCTTCTTTATAATATAACTATGAATCAGTATTTTGTCCATGCGAAAACCAATGCTTTCGCGGGAATAAATAATTTATTTTCAGGCGAATAGAAACTGTTGCTTTCGCGGGAATACAAATTTTATTTTCACGTGGATACAAACCATAGCTTTCGCGGGAATAAATAATTTATTTTCACGCGAATAGAAACCCTTGCTTTCGCGGGAATAAATAATTTAATTTCACGCGAATGGAAACCGTTACTTTCACGGGAATAAACATTTTATTTTCCCGCGAATACAAACCAATGCTTTCGCGGGAATAAATACTTTATTTTCACGCGAATAGAAACCCTTGTTTTTGCGGGAATAAATAGTTTATTTTCCCGCGAATGGAACCTGTTGCTTTCGCGGGAATAAAAATTTTATTTTCCTGCGCATACAAACCAATGCTTTCGCGGGAATAACTAATTTATTTTCACGCGAATGGAACCTGTTGCTTTCGCGGGAATAAAAATTTTATTTTCCTGCGCATACAAACCAATGCTTTCGCGGGAATAACTAATTTATTTTCACGCGAATGGAAACAGTTGCTTTCGCGGGAATAAACATTTCATTTTCACGCGAATACAAACCAATGCTTTCGCGGGAATAAATAATTTATTTTCACGCGAATGGAAACCGTTGCTTTCGCGGGAATAAACATTTTATTTTCACGCGAATACAAACCAATTCTTCCGCGGGAATAAATACTTTATTTTCACGCCAATGGAAACCGTTGCTTTCGCGGGAATAAAAAAATTATTTTCACGCGAATGAAACAGGAATATTTCACGCGAATAACACTATTCTGATAGAGTTTTCGCGTGAGTGTTTTTATTGGTTATAAGTTAAATGAGTAGGAGTGTCTTATAGTATATAAGAACAACTCTCTCTACATAAAAATCATTCTCTTCAGCAATAACTTCAGGAGCATTAACTACTACAATAACCTCAGGAGTATCAACTACTACAGCTGATTTTCTTGGTGATAAGGTAAGAATTAATAAAAAACTATTTTAATCGAAGCTAAAATGTAATTATTTCACAACACTGTTTAATCATCCTATACTAACACATAACTTTTTTATTTTAGTTCATTATGAGTTCAAAGCCATATACAATAACAGACTTCCTCCCAGAGATTTATCACCAGTATATCAAAGAAAATGTAGCCGTGAAGGAAAATGCGAAATATCCATTAACATTGCAAGCTGTGTTATTCTGTATAACACAGCATTTGCTAACTTTAGCATCTTTATACGGAGAGCTACCCATACAGTACCAACCACATTCATTACACCAGAATGCTGACAATCAGAAAACATTATTAAAACTAACAATTCAAAACAATTTTGAGACAGTTTTGAAAATGTCTAAAATCGTAAATATTAACCATTTTTTAAAAAAAATTAAGAAAAACGTATGGGATCAAGATCTCACACAAAGATTAGTTAAAGCCCAATGGAGTGAAGAACTAATGCTCAAGTTTAAACCTATTATTTTACGCTATATTCAAACAGATGAATGTTTATATTCATCTATTACTTCGTTTGAAGTTATGTTATGGCTTTTTCAAGAACATAAACTCTAATATATACAATCATATAATATTTAATTTCTATTCAATGTACATAAATATATATATATATATATAGCTATCGAAAAAGTTATCGAAACTTAAATTCCATACATTCAAAATCTATATGCCATATAAGTTCAAATCAAGTAAAAAAATAATCAAAACTCAAATGCCACTTAATTGCCACTCAAATGCCACTCAAATACCCCTCAGATAAAATACAATATAAACTCGGCGAATTCATCCAACATCGCAACCCATTGCATAACCTCCAAGATCTAATCCACAAAAAAACACTTGGTAGGGAGATCTGCTCATATATTACTACTCATGTTCCTGATGTGCAATTTAATTTAGTACAAACTGACAACTGTTTTTCGATAGCTTTATTTTTCCAAAAAAAAACACTTTTTGAAGCTGCCTTGATGCTTTTTTTTGTGCTGGAGCCACTCAAGCATATGTTTCACCATTGCCAATACAACATGTACTCCTGTTACTACATATACTCATGCTAACTTGGCACCTCCCTTTGGACAATAATTGTTTTTTGCTAAAAATAAATCCACACCAGGGAATCGAACCTGAACCCTTACAGCAGCGGGTCACAATGTTAACCATTTAGCCATCTAGCAATGTTGATTGTGGTTCATAAACAGCTTAAAATAAAAAGAAGGTGGTACGGCCTACAAAAAAAAAATATTTTAGGTTTGGACATCGCTAAAAACTTATCGAAAATTTTCAATTTTTTCCAGATTTGTTCAATTTGTCACTTGAATACTGTTTATGCTAAAGTTTTGTGGGAGAAAAATTTCTTCGTGGTAAAAACAGTAAACAACGAAGATTTTTGTCACACATTGAAAACCGTGTGGGCTTTGACTTTTTCACCAAAGATTACAAAATTGATGAAAGTCCATCTGAAAGATGGTTGTGATGCAATCGCAACCACAGAAAAATCACGCAAATTGGAGTAACCGTCCCCGAGTTATGGCTGTTTTTTCATTTCGAAGACTTGTTTAGAAAGAGGAATAGCTGTGCCGCCGGTATTGCGAGAAAGCTGAAGTCTCTACTTTTAGAAAGTTCAAGCATTGAGTTATGGTGCCTGATAAATGACTTGTCGCTGAATAGTTCCATTCCGGTCTCGGAAAACATTGAAAAGTGCGGTTTTGTTTAGATTTTCATATTTGAAAAATTAAAAACTTGAAACTGTTTGGTGCGATTGCTTTGAAATTCAAAATGGTACATCGATACAGTATGGCGCATCTTTGATGCAAATTTGAGCTAACTCAGCTTGTTGCATCTCTGACGGGAAGTTGTTTTATGCTAAAAACTATGATTTTCTTAAAAATCCAAAATGGCCACTTCCGTACAATTCTTTATTGACGTGTCATGATGTCGAATCAGAAGATGAGAGAAATGCACCATCTTTCAAAGTTTCGTAATTTTTCGTCAATCAGGTCTCATTTTTTTGGTCACTTTGATGCTTTAGAAAACGATTTTTTACCCAATTTTGCACCTGAATTGCGATGTTTCAGAAGATTCTGTCACCTTGTGAACCAACTTATTTTTTGTCTTGATGCCTACTGATTTTTTCGCAAAAAACTATGTAGCTCTATCTGTTGCGGTTCTTGAGAAAAAGTGGCAAGAGTGCGATCAAGTTCGCCGCGAAAGAAGAAAAAAAAAATAATAAAACCAGGCAGAACAATAGTATTTTAGATTCTATCTAAATTACTAATAAAGGACTTCCTCCCAGAGATCTACCATCAATATATCAAAGAAAATGTTATTGTTCAGGAAAAGGCAATATGTCGACTTACATTACAAGCTATAGTGTTATGTATGTCGCAACATTTACTGACTCTGGACTCATTATATGGAGAGATTTCCCCTATACAATATAGACTATACACAGCCCATAAATACACTGACAATCCTGAAGAAGTATTTCATCTCATAATTAAAAACAATTTTAAAACGGTTTTGAAAATGTCGAAAACCATGAGTATAAATGATTATTTAAAAAAAATTCAAAGAAAGGTGTGGGATAAAGCCCTCACTCAAAAATTAATTAAAATTGAATGGAGTGATGAATTATTATACCATTTTAGTTCAGATATATGTAGATGTATCCAAATAGATGAATATCTATCATCATCCATTTTTTCCTTAGAAATAATGTTGGAACTTTTCAAGTTCATAATATCTAACATATACAATACTCTTTATAGAATAAATATATACAATCATACAACAAATCATTTTTATTGAATGTAGACAAAAATATGAATATGAATATGTATATAGTTATACATATGTACACAAGTGTTCAAAAGTTAGATGCCATAAAGCATTAAACAGCGGGGTAAATCTGGAGATAACACCCACAAAAAGTCACTTTGTAGGGAGATCTGTCCATATATTACTACTTAGATTGAATCAATTAATCTTGCAACATTTTTAGGGCACGGAAACCTATGGGAGAACATTATTATTATATGAGCTGACTCCATAATTGGTGTAGGGTATTTTCTTATGGATTTAAACCTTCAATGTTCTGAAGTATTGCATGGATTTTACATAGAGTGGTCATTGCGTTGGTTAGCTGAATGCATGCTTACTAGTTAGCTAAGCGATGCCTCCGGCTAGTCTGTTGATCGGCTACGCTTGGATGCTGTAGCTGAACATGCTTGAGCCTGTTCGACAGCACTATTGAAGATGTCAACCTAGAAAATTTCTACCTTTATTGGATGATTACCGTGCACATTTATAACCAGTTGATATTGCTAAGTATATCATTTTTTAGAGTGCGCTGGTTTTGTTTTATGATTATTCACGTATGTATGACCTGATGTTTTTGTGGCCAGTCAGGTCCCTACTATCTCAACCACCTTATTTACATTTGCTCCTGCATAAATGTAGAGACATTTAACCCAGTGGGCTGACGTGATTGTGTGCTTGGACAGAGAGTATCTAGAAAAGTTTTTGTATCTTGAACTCAATAAATTACTCATAATTTGTAATTCTGTGTGCTTAGTTTGGCATTTTGCCTAATATTGTTAGTTTGTCTGCACACGGCAGAACCCTGAGCTATATTACATACCAAGAGTAGTGAGGAAAACCATCAATACTTCATCAATGGCGCTCTTCACATCCTAGAATTAGAGCGTGCCTCCCCCTTCTGGAACTCCAACGGTTCAACCCAGCCGTTTGTCCAACACTGAGATAAAGCTGCCATACAGGCAAGCTACTTCCGACCAGAGAAACTAGGACGCAAATCAGTCGCGCTTGTTGTTGATTACAGCCTCACCACCAATCTAGTGACCAAGCAGGACCAACATTACAAGAGAGTGAGTCCGACGGTATCATGACAGATGGCACCCAAATCGCTTTCTACAGCACAGTGGGAGCTACCCTCCATATCCATGATGTTAAAACTGTGACCACATTCTATCGCACACTATCTTGGGAATGCCCTTCCTCACCGACAATGACACAGTTTGAAGTTTGGTGAGTATGCAGTTTTTGCAGCTGGCAAGGAGATGCGCTGCACTGACAAGAACGTACCATGTTGATGAACATGCAGAACTTCCAAACCACTCAACTACTTCTGGGTATGGTATCCGCACACCTAGGTGAGGTTACCACACAGAGTTACGCACCCCTTGAGCTAGTGAGGCCCATTCAGGATTCCTTCCAAATTTTACTAGTCTGAATGAACCAGGCAGCAGAGGGCACATACTCGTGAGGTGTGTGAATCCGACTGCTTAGCAAGCAAAACTGAAGGCAGGCAGCACGGTAGGCCTCTGCAAAGAAGTGAGCTCTAAAGAAGTTGACCAACCTGAGGCAGTTGCTTTACCTTGATGTTGGCCAAACTACTCTGGTCACACAAACAGCGTTCCCCTCCTCCCCTGTTACTTTACTTATCTGTCAACCCCTTCATCGGTTAGGCCGCGATAAGGAGGCAGAACAGTTGTTGGGGCGTGGATTCATAGAACCGGTATCAGGGGCCCTCAGTTCTCTATAGTTTTAGTGAGAAAGAATTGTGGTGTGTGGGTATTCTGCAACGACTACAGATGTTTGAATCCAATTGCTCATCAGGATTCCCACCCCCTCCCTCACATCAATGAAAGCTTTGATGCATTGTCAAGGCGCAAGTTTTTCAGCACCATGGACTTAGTTATTGATTACTGGTAGGTACCCGCTGATGAAAAGACCAGTGAGCACTGGGCCTTTACCACCCATGCAGGTCTATGGAAGTGGAAGGTCATCCTTTTAGCTGTACTTCACCCACAGCAACTTCCCAACATTTTATGCAGAAGGTGCGTAAGTTCTCCTCTGGAAAACCCTCCAGCTTTACCTCAACAACATTATTGTTGTTGCTCCTGACTTCCCCAACCACATGCAGTGACTAGCTGAAGTCTGTCAGTGGTTACAGCGGGCCGGTTTGAAACTAAATTGCAGCAAATTTGAGCTACTCAAGCCAGAGGTCCGGTAGTTAAGACATGTTGTGATCAGTGCAGTGTGGCCACAGAGCCAGAAAAAATCACAGCCCTTGCGCGATGGCCGAAACTCACAGAGCTGATGGGTGTTCAAGCCTTCCTATGTACCCTAGGGTACTACAGGCAGCACATTCCTGACTTTTCTACAGTGGCATTGGTCCTCACCCAGATCACTTGCCAGCATGCTCCTGGTGAGTGGTTTACAGCCCAAGAGATCGCTTTCAACAGCTCGAAGTAGCTATGACTCATTTACCTGTTCTTGGTTACCCAAACTCAAAGTTATAGTACACATTGGAAACCGATGCTAGCAATGCAGGTGTATTGGCTGTGCTAATCCAGGTACAGGAAGGTAGTGAGCAATTGATTGCCTACTACAACAAGACAGCTCAGTCCCCAGGAGCGCAACTATTGTGTGACACGTAGAGAGCTGTTGGCAGTAGTGACGGCTGTCTAGCACTTGCGTCCCCGCTTCTATGGCCAGCACTTCCGTCTTCCTATAGACCATGACTGTTTTACCCACCAGTCAGATGGCTAGATAGCTACAGTCCATCTCTGAGTTCAAGTACAACATTGAACATAAGAGGGGCCCCTGACATTGCAACACAGACGGCTTGAGTGGCAGGTGCCCTCCAGAGTGTAGGCAGTGTGGCCATATCCAGGGAAGGGATCGCGGACCCTCCAAGGCTGAATTTCAGCAAAAGCGGAATTCCCTCTCCCAACTTCAGCATTCTCCCGTTTCTGTGTTGACCTGGCATGAGTCTCGGCCACCCATTTCCATCTCAAAAACCCTCCCTGCCCCTCAGGTACCCCTTCCCATGCCGATCGGTCTGCCCAATTGAATGTCGACTCTGTCTAGGCTCAGAATGAAGGTAACCACGCTGTAACAGTCAATTACCAGGCAGTGTCTACACAGCGCCCTCGCACTTAGTAGCAATAGGAGCTCAGCAGCCCAGAGTTGAGACAGCTGAACAACTGCATGGGGCTATGAGGCTTAGGGCAGATGGTGTGTTAGACCTCCAGGTCTCTCCTAATTCCTGTTCCCATTGGTGTGCAGTCTGTCTAGCAGGACTACGCGGCAACATGATCTGGCAGACTCATTGCCTTGCACACCAAGCAGTGTTCAGGAACCTGAAGCGCCTCCAGCTCATGTGGTACTGGCCAGGTATGCGGCAGAAGTATGTTGTATGGTCAGGGGCAGCGAGGTTTGCCAGAGAGCCAAAAACTGTGGTAATGAACCCAGTCTCAGCCATTACTAAATGTACGCTGGAAGCCCCTGGTAGAAGCTGGCGGTTGATTTAGTGGGCCCTCTCCCTAGCGTTGACTGACCAATTGGTGGCAATACACTCTGGCCCTTCCAAATAATGCAGCAGTGGTAGCTGGTGCTATGGATGAGCAGGTCTTTTGCTATATGTGCATCCCTGAGCAGATGCACACAGACCAGAGGGCTCATTTTGAGTCTCACCTGATGCAGGAGTTATGTGCTCTGTGGGGTATAGAAAATATTTGTACCACTCCCTACAACCCACAGGCCAAGGAGGTTGTCGAACGGAAGAACCAGGCGCTTGGCGACTCTCTACAGTTCCTGCTCTTGAAGCACAGTCCAGGTGACTGGTACTTGCTGCTCCCACAACTGATGAGTGTCTTTGTAGCCACCCTTCACTCCACATTGGGTGGAACCGCTTACTACACAATGCGCGGCAAGTTCCTTCCGGCTGACAGATCAAAGGTCCTAACACTCTCCTCTAACTGAATGCATGCCAGTACTCGAGTACGCCAAGATTCTAAAATTGAGGCTGGAAGAAATGCATGAAGACAGTGCAGCAGATGGAGGTCAGAGTAAATGAAGGAGAGAAACCTGATATATACGCTGTTGCAGACGAGCTGCTGTAAGAGACCCGCCATACACACCATGTCCCTCCCCCGTTTTGTCAGCCACATGAGTTGTCTGCAACCCTTTCTCGTCAATCGCACGGGTTGTGTGTATCCCCTCCAGATGCACAAGGTTTTGTGCACAGGGTTGAGCGGTTATCCGTAAACCTCTGCTCCGTCATCCACACATCTTTTGTGTGCACCATCCTGAGCTTGGCGCATGGTTTTAAACGTTCCCCTCCCCTGACTACACAGTTTATCTCTAGTTGGCAATCTCCTGATTAAACCCTCCTTACATACCATATTTTGCTCGCAATGAATAGCGGCCCCCCTCACAAATGGTTAACTGTTCGTTTTGCTGTATTTATAGTTGAAGTGGCCTATGTAATCAATTTTACACAGAGTAGCCACTGCATTGGGTAGCTGTGTATATGTTAAATGGTGAGATAAGCGATGCTTGTAGCTAGTGTGTTGATCAGTTACACTTGGATGCCCCATCTGAACAGACTTGAGCTTGTTTGGTTTACAGCGTACTAAATAGGATGTCAGGCTAAGAACTTCCCACCTTTCCTGGACGATTACTGTGTGCATTTACAACCAGTTGTTATTGCCAAGTATATCCTTGGATAGTGTCTGTTTGTTGATGTTTTTATGCTTATTCATGTAGGTATTGCCTGACGTTTTTTTGTAGCCAATCGAGTGCTTCTCATTTCAAACGCTGTTTACATGTTTTACTGCGTAAATGTAGAGACAATTACCCCAGTGGGCAGAATTGATTGTTAGCTAAGACAGAGAACATCTAGACAAACTTTTATATCTTGAGCCTAATAGAGTGATCATAATATGAAACTCTGTGTCTTTAGTTTGGCAGGTTGGCTGATATTTCTATTTTGTCTGCACACAGCAGAACCCGGAGCGGTGCTATTTACAAATAGCTGTGAAGAGAACCATCAATACTTCATCAGTAGCACTCTGTAGCAAGTATTACTGAGGACTTGTCAACTCAGTACACTTCACTAGTAGCTGTTCGATGAATGCGTGGCAAAGTTTTTTACATTATTTTTCATATTTTGCAAACTTTAAATTTTGTTGCTGAACAAAACAACTTATTGCATTCATAAATGAAGGTGCTTAAAAAGACTAAAATTGAGCTGGTAATTAATTGCGTGTTTGTAGTTCATATCGTGGGTTTTTTTAAATAAAATTTTCCAGCCCCGCTCTCCACTGCTAGTTGTAATTCCCTTGGACACACCCTCAACAGCTATTAACACGAATTTATGATAGCCATGGTAACCCATTTCTTTAACATAAGTATCCTATAGTGGCTTCTCAAAGAGTGCTAAAACAGCTCATTACTTAACATCGATTCCCCTCCCTTGAGTTGGTACCCTGGTCTAATTAATTGGAGTAATTCAAAAAATGAACCTTGAGGCCCAGGGTTCTACAAACCCATCACTACATCAAAATTTATGTAGGAATTTAACCTGAGAAAGTCAGCTTGGTTTAAATTGTTTACCGACTTCACCTGTACCCTGATTGGCTGAGAACCACACACAGTTCAGCTAAAAATACCCTTCAAAATTGATATGTAGTACTTGTTTATATTGTATTGTATTTTTACCGCTACTTATAGGTAACTTATTTCGTTTCATGCTATTGGCTCACCGGTACTAAAGGGTTGAGTACTACTGCTCATCTTCTACAAAAAAGAGCTTTAATGTTGTATACAGTTAAAAGTGTTGTGGATACTCGCTTAGCAGCATTGTATTTGAAGTGGAATGAATAAATTAAGTCGTAGTAAGCTATTGTGTTGTCAGTTTGAAGCCAGGCCTACGTTACAGTCGTTTCAGTCTGTGGCAAAATAGATCTTAATGGATCTGCCTCTGTGGGAGCCAACGGTCACAACTTTCACAGCTTTGGTGGGATAGACCTCATGAGAGGAGAAAAAGAAGTGGACTCAACAGATCAGCTACGAAAAAAAATTTGATGTGCTTATAACAGATAGTGGAATTCTGCAACACAATTTCAATATTTAATGAAAATGGAGGTCACGATGAAGCGTCAAACTGAAATTATGCAACAGAATTTTGCTAATTTTTGTAAGATCGACTAATTAGGAAAGGGTTTCCCTAACTTCCAAGTTGTAATTACATGTATTTTCTTGAATAACGTTACAAAAATCACAAAATAAACAGTTAATAGTTTTAACAAGAAATAAAGGAAGCTAACTATGAAAAAATTGTTTCGTTTTTATAGAGTAAGATAAATAAATGATGCAGTTGAAATAAGCACACATTATTGCTTTAAAAAAATCAGGCTGAATTGAACGTAAAAATATAATTTGCAAGCATGCAAGCAGACGCATTATGAAGTAGTCAAACTGCATCAAGTTGAATGATCCATTCAGTTGCCAATGGAAGGTGAACTTTCCTGTTCATCTCCTTCACTGCACCTTACCTGATGCAGCTAGTAGTGTTATCCACAAAGTTGCCTAAGCTTTTTAGCATCTTCCAATGACTCACTCTGTAGTCAATAAGAATGGCAGAAATAAAATGACGTAGCCAACAGTAGCAAGTGTACCTTGCATGTTACTGCAGCATAGTGACCATGCCATGTAATATTTTCTACAACCTTTCTAAACGCAAATTTGACTCAATCATTGCGCAACTTTGTAGAATCGACAGAAATGTTTTGGTAATTGCGAGTATTTTGGAGATCAAAAACTTGACAAAGATTGTATACGTTTTGTGACACTCGCAGATGAAATTGGAATTAAAACGCCTATGTCTATATGTAGATTTCAGCTAACAGTGCACCAGGAGTCTGGCTAAAAGCAAGCATGTATATATACTGTGATGAACGCCCGGATATCCGTCCGATTGAATGTACTCACACAAGAGGTGAAACAGTTTAAATTATCAAGTAGCTTAGCCCACAGAATTATTTGTTGTCTGTTGTCTTGCCACATTTTCTATCATATGCAACGCCCCAATAATAGGTCAATTGCAAAGTGCTTTTTCATGATTTAAAAATAGCATCGCTCTGTGTCCCGTGTTTGCCGACACATATATACACAGATGGTACCAAGTTTAGCAAGTTTCCCCTGTCCATTTTGACTTTCCTAGAAGTATAAACTTTAATTATATGTAAATTTGGAATTTTACGAGCCACAAGTAGTTCGGTATAACCCAAACAATTCGGAAGTTTCTGAGTATGCTCTCCGTTACGGGACTTGCAGTTTTGCAGTTTCTGCAGCTCTGTAATTTTCAACTGGAGGTGTAACAATGAACAAAGTGGAACTCATTTTGTTGCTTTTAGCTCACAGCCTTCAACTGCCTAACATTGGTATACCGTGAAACAGTATCAGGTCGTTAGCAGCCCTGTCTCTCTAACAGCCTAATCGATTCTGCTTTGGGCGACTTGAAGTTTTTTTGGGAACGTCTCAAGTCTTCCGAAGCTTTTTGATTTATAATGAGCTGCTTCCAGCTTTCAGTCTATCCAAGCCATTTCTCCAGACTTTATTCCACCTTCTGGCTGAGCAACGTACTTCACGACTTGCACCAGTAACAAGAAACAGTAAAACTGTGCAATTGTGTTCCCACAGTAGTTGGAAAATGGATAAGAAAAAGAAACATGGTTCAGAGTGCTGTCTGTGACCCTAAACTCCTTTAGTTGCAAATCGTGAATTACTACAGCTTTCCTCATTAGGTTACTACCAATTAAATTAACCAAAAAAAACCACATTGTAATTTAATTTAGTTTGGACATGTGAGTTGACTAACCACTCTACCCATTTTTATGAGCTTTTAAGTACCACCTTTCCTTACTGTTCATGGTTGAGTAACGGAAGTGTGGTTCTCTTCTAACTCTTTCTATCCTTCCATCCTTGCTCACATGTCCTGCTATCCTCCTACTACTGGTGCAGCCTTGTTTGTGAGCTGTTACTAACACTGCTACATCACTTTCTCTTTGTAGGATAGGGAAGACCTAGCTTGCTTTAATATCACTCACTATACTGATCGTAACTAGCAATAGCATTACTTGCTCAAAGATCAATAAATCGCAATACGAATTCAGTAAAAGTAGTGTGATTCTACCAGTGTTTGGCATTTGTACATATTATAGGGTATAACCAGGAATGCGTTTTGTATAGGAATCTACTTTGTTTTTCTTAATAAATTGTTGCCGAAGTATATATCGTGGCAGCTATTTATGAACCAAACATGTGAACACTGACCTTCACAGGCGTTTACCTGCAACAAGCTATCCCTGTTGGCCAGAAATACCCCTTTAGTTTTGATTAGACATGAGCAACAGTCAACTGGTTATCCCTGTTGTAAATAGTAAAGCAAGCAGTGCAGCCTTCCCTGTATTGCAAACGCGACAGAGCCAGCGGATATTTTTACTGGGTTGGTAGTGACTTGTACTGGGCTAGTGGTTGCCTTTAATGGGCTAGTAGTTGCCTTACCAGGCCGGGGGTCAAATTAGTGACAATAGCCTAAGATCTCAAGAACAGCTGTGTGGAGCTTCCGATGGCCAAGCTTGCAACTTGTCTACGTCCAAAAGCCAAGAAAGAGGGACGCCGGATTTTTATACAGCCCTCGGACTTACCAGTAGATGGAAGCATGTGTAAGTAAAAAATTCACCCATTAAACACTACCCCCCCCCCCCCCCCCCGCCTTTATCCTCTGGGGCTTGTTCTATTCAACTATGAACAATTATGTTTTAATTTGTCGCTATATTTTACAATGTCTTGTTATTTGTCCAAATAGCTACCTGCAAATATGGTTGGTTATCATTCTAGTTCTAAGCACACTACTGGTTTGTGACAATGTGAGCTTCTTGTGTTCCTGCCTGGGTAAGGCTGGAGTTTGTAGATACGATTGCCCTGTTCACACGAGACCTATAACGAAACTATAACGAAACTTTATTAGGTGATCGCTAAAGCACGACAAATAAAGTTTTGTTTAGGCTGGTCACACGAAAACTATAATTAGTTTGTTACGCCTAGCGATCTCTAGTTTCAGCCAATCACTGCGCATTGTGTTTTGTGGGCGGGTCTACTCATAATTCACTGCGTGATGTAAAAGCAATGAAATTAATTGAGGCAAGGTTTGAATTAGATTACTTTAATACATAGTTAAGTTTGATCAACCACTACTATTCAAATTGTTAGTTTATAATCTATTATTAATATCTTTCAATTATTTAAAACTCATTAGGAATACAATGAAAGAATAGTTATTTTTTTAAAAGATAAATGTGCTACTATGAAAACCATGTGTTCGTTGTGAATGACCCTGACATTGGAGATCAGACAATAGCGGCATATAAAAAATAAGCCAATTAATGAGCTTATCTGGTTCAATTGTCCAATCACGTGCAAACATAGCAACCGACGATTTTCCTAAACCTAGCATTGCTTGATCTCGGCGAGACTGAAATATTCGCTCGGTTTGCTAAGCAACGAATTCGCTAGGCTTGAAAAAGTAGTTTCGTTTACAGTTTCATCAGAAATTCGGTCTCGTGTGACCAGGGCTTTAAAGCATTTGTGCAATTGAGTCAACTTTTGCCACTTCACTTTCGCGAACTACCTCATTAAAGCAAGGCAGATTACAGTAAATGTATTGATACTACTGCAACCAAAAAGTTTGTCGGAGCCACGGGCAATCATTGCTAATTGTAAGAGTCACTTGGATAAGTGGCATCGGCCACATTCACAATCTCTCCTCAGGAGCCAGGCAGAGTGATTGAGCTTAGTAGGATTTGTGGCCCCAGATCAAAATCCACTCAAGTCTGTTTATATGCCACAGTTTATGAGCCATACCACCCTAACTGTCAAATCTTAAGACTTTATATGGTCAGTCATCAGCAGTCTGATGTAATGCATATTCAAAGACAGCTGTAAACTGAGCATGCTACTAGGTGTGCAGGATTGCTACTTTATACTCGTATTTTCTATTTGTTGATTCACAAAACCCTTACGTTTTTGTTACTTTCTTACGGAAGTAAATAATAACTTCATAGAAAATTTGGTAACTATGGTAAATTGACATACGCTGCTTTTGTTTTATTGTGAAAATGTTGCAATACATTTCTATGAAACAAAAGTGCAGACTTCACCATAGTTAACATGTGAGAGCTCACTTCTGAGGACCAGTTTTGTCTTGCTCATTTACTCACTGCAAAAAAGCCACTGGCCCAAGGTTTACTTACAGTGAGCAGATGTAAAAGTGTGCCTCCAGATCTGAATGACTAAAGTGACAGTCATGAATGCCACAGATCGGTACCCAATGAGATTTGGGGCAACCTACTTAGAGTCGGTCTTGTCAGTCATAGATTGAGACGATGGCTCTGGATCCTAAAAGTAAGATAAACAATTCAGAAAACTAAATCCGGATACATCTAGCTCAAAATACACGAACCATAACTTTAGAAAGCCTGGAGCACTCTTGGAGATAGTGCCACTATCTACAGATACTCGTGGCTCATTAACTTTTCCCATTGTCGCTAGGAGTTTATCCTATTTCATCTCGTGCAAAAGCAATTGTTTGTCTTTATAGTTAGCCTTGCAACATGATTTGATGTTTACTCTCTGGTTGGTGAATTTTCTATACAAGCCAATCATTTCCTGTATTTTGCCCCATTTTCCTTTGCATTTGCGATATATTCTGCGCCAGGAATTGTGGACAATTTTTGTACATACCCATTATGCCTTACTGCTGTCTGCTTTAGCGAAAGATCACCCTAAAACTCTATGGGACTCAAATACATGCTAGATTACCAAATTTTCATACTAGTATGTGTGAGCTATGGTCTCTGTCCAGTCAGTAAAGTCTGCATACAAGTAGCTCTAGCCCTTGTAGTGTCCACTCCTGATAGTGGTATAAAACTAGAACTTTGTATAATCTGTGAGGAACAAGGCCAGTATCTGCCACAATATGATATTCTAATATACAATCCTGAAAACCCTTTTAAGTATAAAACGAAAATGAAATGTCTGATCATTATCGTAACTATCGCAGAGGAAACAACTTATAATGGGAACACAAAGAACAGTAGCCACTACAAATAACTTAATTATCAGCTTTCAGTTTGCACAGACATTAAGTCAACTTGCTCAAATCGAATGGTGATTATACGACGGATGATTATGTTAGATATATGTTACAATAATTGCATTGCGTGCTGTATCTGACGTATTGTAATGGATTCCAGTCCGGTTACCACAAACATCCACTATTCTCAAGTATTCTGCCTCTCTCCAGAGGGGACACTGTGCTGTGTGACAGTGACAACTGTGCAGGGTCACCGAATTACCCGGTGTGCAAGAGCCCATGGCTCAGACAAACAATACAGTGTAATGCTTGTGTAAGTGGCTATATTCTCAAAGACAAGGTGCTAGAGGGTGTTTAGTCCTCTAGGTTGGCAACATGAGAATGAATGCAAAGATTAAGACAGAAGTCTCTCATTTTATAGGAGAGCTAACAGGTAAAAATCATATAACAGCTAGCGCACAGAAAGCAAACTAGCCAATGCAATCGGTTATATAAATAGGGACCCAATCAAACAATGCAATAAGGTTAAATAAGGGAGGTGGCAAGTGGTTAGGGCGGAGTCCTGTCTCCTATTGTCCAATTAGCAGTCCTGCAAGGCTCCCAGGCTGTAGACAGAGTATGGTCCACTAAATCGGTAATCCAGTGCAGGGTACTTACTGTTTTTGGCCTTGACTAAAATCCTACATGGTTTTGGGGATCCTCTTCTATGTCGGCCATCTTTTGCCGGCCCGGTACAGCTATACCGGGTCAGTAAGGGGCCAATACCGGCCTTGCAGGGGTCACTACTTGCCTGCAAACTGTGCCACCGGCACAGGAAGGTTTTTCACCCAAACAGTTGTTGACCGAACGCTGTGTGTTGAAGTCTAGCTCATTGTCTCGCAAGGGTGAATAGTAAACATCTCGTTTACGAGCAACTTTCACCAAATTCTACCAAAGTATTGATGGTGAAAAACGCAACTCTCCTGTTCAGACTTTCCTGGAGTAAAACAATGAAAATTTATTTTAATACGTGCATGCGCTAGTAAAGGGCTGACAGATTAAAGCTGGAAACCTAGTTATAGAATCAGTTGCTAGTAATTCTCAAAAAAGTAGAGGCAGGTTGTTGTTGGCAAGCTAAAGCAGTATTAAGATATGGACACTCCTCTCTGATGCAAATTGTTACCACTCAAAGTGGGGTGAGTGGAGGCTCATAAAACTCTCAAAGTATGACTGAATTGTACTGCAGACACGAGAGAGTCCGTAGATAGCATCCAAGTAGAACATTTAATATAGCTGTGGGTGCATTATCAACGGAGACGAGCTGAATTGTTTTGTTTTATGGGCTGAGAAATCATGAAAGTCACAGCTGTCTTCAGTCACAACCAGAAACAATCTATACATATAATGCTTCCAAGTGTAGTAATTAAATCATAAGCAAACGATAAATGTGTTTTAAACTTGTGAGAGCCATGGGCAAATTTAAATATGATAGGGTTAAGGGAGGAACACAGCCACTCTTGAGCACAGCATAGATATTTTTCCACAAGAAAATAGAAACTTCTTTTGGTTTTCAATTGTACGGCATATTTGTTTATCTTCAGTCCCACGTGAACCGGAAAGGTTGTTAATAGGAGAGATACAAAGAAATTTTTCCCAGACAGTGCATGTATACTCTTTCGATGATAACTGGAAAAGGTTACGAGTCTCGCGGATGCAGTTAGGTGGACCTACAAGCAAGTGCTTGAGAATTCAACAGAAACCAATACGTGAGCAGTTTCAAATTGATAAATTTGAAGTTTTTTTATATTGCGCAATAGTAGTAAAAAGGGAGCAGATCTCTGTAATGGAGTCTAACAAGAAGGTTCTCCTCATTCCAGGTGTACGTAAAGTAGGCATCAGTTGTCATGAGAGCCTGTGGGGTACTTTTTTGTGTGCACCAGTTGTTTAGAATTTATGAAATTTATAGTGTGGGTTGTTGATTTAGACAATGGCTTGCATGTTTTGTGGTGTGTTGGAGGTTCTCCTCGTCCATTGTGGTTGGGTGCCTTTTTTGCGTGCACTAGGTGTTTTAATTTTATGTGTTGTATTTATTTTGCAGGGGGTTTATATTGCAATGTGTTATGTCAATTTACATCACGAGGTTGACTAATATATAAACGTGTAGGTTTATACTGAGTTTTGTATTGTGAGTTTGATTGCTGTAATAACATGGTATAGTTATTGCTATAGTTTTATTACAAGAAAATTTAAGCTGTTTCCATACATAATCATGTTCACAGACATGATGAAGAAGATTTTTTAGCCACAACTATTGGAGCTGTAGTAATTGTGAATTGAGAAAGAGATTTCTGCGTTATTCATTTTGATAACCGTTCTAAAAGAATGACAGAGTTTACTCTTTTTTTCCAGTTATAAATAGCTGAAACGTAGTTGTTGCAAATGAGAAAGTAAAATAATTATTTATTACTGCTTTCCTTACGATTTCCAAGAGTCTAAGTTGCTGCTGTGGTCATCTGCAAATACTACAATATGATTTTGTCTAGAATCTTTAAAATTTTTACTACCACTGTGTTTTGATCCGAAGGAGAGTTCGAAGGAGGCATCATGTCTACAAAATACGAAAACCAATTTTTACAATTGATTGGTTGGTTGTGAGTGATTTAATTTACATAAAGTAGAATAGTTATTCATTTACGTTTACCTTATCATTTTAAGAGTTTTAGTTGCTGCTGCAGCAGATGTTATTCCTTTCCTCATCTGCAATGATTTCGATTCGATCATGTTCAGATTCTTTAGAGTCTTTACTGCTACTGCATTTTGTTCGTGTAAAGTGTAAGGGAACTGTTAATATGTAGGCTTTTGCTGAAAATGATTTTTCAGCAACATATTTTACAGCTATAGGAGTTGTCGGTTGAGAAGGAGATTTCTGTGTTATTCATTTTAATCGCCATTCTAATAAATAAATAACAATAAATTTCTTACTTTTTGTTCAGTTCTAAATAGCTGAAATTTATTTTTGGTTGCAAATGAAAGAGGGTAAAATAATTATTTATTAATCCTTACCTTATGATTTCCAAGAATCCTAGTTGCTACTGTAATAGATGTTGTTCCTTTATTCATCTGCAATTACTTCAATATGATCTTGTCTAGAATCTTTAAAATCTTTACCACCACTGTGTTTTGATCAAAATGAGAGTTCGGAGGAGGCATCATGACTACAAAATAGAAAACTCCACCGTTACTTCAGAAGGAGATTTCTGTGTAATTCATTTTGATAACCATGTCAAAAAAAATGAATAACAAAAATTCACTCATTTTTTTATTCAGTTATAAATAGCTAAATTCTAGTTTTTGCAAATGTGAGAGAGTAAAATAATGATTTATCAATGCTTAGCTTAATGGATGGTGAAACTTGAGCAACTTATTTCTTTGAACAAGTGTTTTCAAGTTCATTCTCCATTTCATCATTGTATTCACAATCTGAAATTTTGAACCCAATGCGATTTCCCACAAACCAATCCCAGCTCACCTGTATTTCTACATCACTATCCTCTTCCATCTCCATTCCCCCTCCTAAAATTAGAAAACATTCAGACTTGCGCAAAAAATTGTTCAATACTAGTTGAAATACTCAACTAGTTGCGCTAAGAAAGGATTATCACTTTAATCCTAGCGGTTTAATCTCATTACTATGTTATTTAAACACAGATGCCTTTTCCTATATTTATAAAATCAATAGATAGACAGATGTTATTCACCCAATGACTGCAGCGCAAGTAAATTCTAGTTTGCAGATGTTAAGTAATAATAATGGAAACCAATTGCCTGACATAAATTTGCATTTATCAGCATCGACTTTAAAGTTGTGATAGCAATTCACCATAGCTTCTAGGAGATTTTCCATCTCTGATGCTAGCAGTTGAGCTCATCACTGCTGTATAATCACAATTTCTTATTAAAACTTACCCTTTACTGAAGATTCGGTGGTTCTAGTAGATGTTGGTCTTTGAAACGCTGGTCGTTGAGAGGATGGTTTCAGTCTAAGAAATTTGCTGCTTTTATAATTCTCTATTGTCCGCGGAATGCTATTCATTTGTCTATATTTGGTTGTTTTTCAGACTTTGAATTTTTCAGGGATTCCAAAGTCAGTCGGGAAATCCATATGTATGCAATACGACGTGATTGATCAAAGTCCAACATTTCTCTTGCAATCAAAGACATGAAAAAAATAAAGATGAATACGATTGTCGGTATTGAATTATTCATTGTTGCACTTGCTCTGTTTTGTTCATAGAATTGACAACGGTTTTACGACTGCACATTGAACAATTATTCTCATTGGTTTCATGATTTCTATGAAAACGATGATTGAAGGCTAGATATCAAAATTGAGCATATCGTGAATCATCATTGTGAATATTTCCGGAACATCATCACTACACCATCTACTACAGCTACCAGGAGAATTTTCTGTATTAAAGTAAGAAATAATAAATAATTGTTTTTACTCGCTGAGACACTCAACTCTCTCCTCTATAGATTGTGTATATTTAAAAAAATTACAAAGAAATAATAGTCTATAACTCGCATTTTTATTTTATCTTTTCAGGATGAATAGTCAAGACACTAAAAGTCCATCGATTGATGAAAGACCAGAATCCAAGCAAGTTTTTTCTTCACCATCATCTCCCATCTTCGATATCCCATCAAAAAAGAATGGTCAAGATGCTAAAAGTCAATTGTTGATTGACCGATGATTTTTGTGATGATCCGATGCAAACCAAAACCTACCAATTTCCAAAAGATTCACTGGCAACTATTCCGACTTTCATTCAAGCCTCTGATACAATAGATGTTACACAACACGACTTTCTCTCCTATATTGATGATACCGAAACAGCATAACCTACCAATTTCCAAAAGACTCCACTCACACTTATTCCGACTTTCATTCAAGCCTCTGATACAATAGATGTTACACAACACGACTTTCTCTCCTACTTTGATGGTACAAAAAACAAAACGATGACCTAGACAACAACAAGAGAAAAGTTGTGATAGATTTTGTTGGTAAAACACTTCAACAAACCAAGAATCCCTTTCAGGGCGTTAACAATCAACAACCTGAACGCCTTCATCCACAAGAGCGCCTCTCTGCGAAATACTATGACTTCACACCAGCAAAGCAGCGTTAAAAAACAGCCTCAATTCAAGATTTACCAACAGCCATGATGCGGTTTACCGATAAATTTTGCGATGATCCACTGTACGCCATAACCTATAAGTTTCCAAAAGACTCCACTCACACCTAGTCCGACCTTCATTCAATCCTCTTATACCACAGATGTTACACATCATGACTTTCTCTCCTACTTTGATGATGCTGAAACAAAATGATGACCTAGACCACAACACAAATGTTGTGATGGATTTTGAAGACAACACACTTCTCCAACACACCAAGAATCCCTTTCAGGATGTCAACATCAACAACTTGAATGCCTTCATCCACAAGAGTACCTCTCTGCTAAATAATATGACCCCACACCGGCAAAACAGCCTTAAAAAACAGCATCAGTTCAAGATCTACCAACAGCTATGATGGTGTTTGATGATGAATTTTGCGATGATCCGATGTAAACCATCACCCACAAATTTCCAAAAGACTTCTGCCACACCTATTCCGACCTTCATTCAGTCTTCTTATACGTTAGATGTTACACAACATGAAACTTCATCTCCTAATTTGACGATACCGAAACAGCATTCAGCACACATTATCAACAACGCTCAGAACCAAACTTTGAAAGAAAAACCTGTGACCGAATGGAGGCTTACTTTGAACTCATCACTTTTGATAATTTCCCTGCAAACACAATGCCGACATTCAACAGACTGTTAGCTTGGAAAAAAATTAAAGGTTATACAGCGGATATCATCCCTGCCTGTTGCTCTCAGACTACAGACCCATTCACTGTTGTTGAGTGACTCAGTTGTAAAAGAGGGCAAAGCTTTGAAGTTTTCTCTATTCGATGATGTTGGTGACAAGGATGACCACAGCGATGATAAACAAGTTCGAGTCGAAGTAATTGCAGATGACTAAAGGAACAACATCTACTACAGCAGCAACTACGGCTCTTGAAAATGCTAAGGCGAGCATTAATAAATAACTCTCGTTTTACTTTATGTAGATTAAGTAGATAAAAATGAATGAATCGATTGTAACAATCAATTTTTTGGATTCCGTAAACGCGATGCCCACTTTGATGTTTTCTTTGTGCGACAAAAATTGGTTCTGGTGCTCACGCACAAAAAAAATGGTTGTGTTTCGTGTTGTAAAATCTTTTTTTGTTGCGCAAAAAGTGTAAGTGTTTTTTCCCAAAAATTGTTATTTTTTGTCGCGCAGCAAAATGTCATTTTTTTCGAAAAAAAAAATGATGTTTTTTTCAGGCAAAACATAGAATTTTTTTCACAAAAAAAAGTTTTTTCATTCGAAACTACTTTATGATGTATATGACTTTTTTGCACGGACAAGCATCTTTTTTTGCAGAACGATGACATATTTTCAAGCAAAAAATGTTTTTTTTTCGCACAAAAATTGTAGTTTTTTTGTAGTTTTTTTTCACCATGAAATCTCGATTTTCCGCGCAAAAAAAATTTCTTTTTGCACCCGAAAGAATGTCACTTTTGCAAGAAAAATAGTGTTTTTGTTCTTGCAAAAAGTGGAGTTCTCTTTTGTAAAATATATAAGTTTTCGCACGAAAAATGTCTTCTTCCACGCAGAAAAATTAGTTTTTGTGCAAGAAATGATGTTTTTTGTGCGAAAAATGAATTTTTTTTTTTTTTGTGAGAAATGTGTATTTTCTCGTGATGTTTTTTTATCAAAACTGTTGTTTTTTCCTTGAAAAGAAGTACTTTTTTTGTGCGAAAGTTGTGTTTTTCGTGCAAAAAGTGGAGTTTTTTCTCCCAAAAAAATTTTGTTCTTCGGCAAAGAATTTTTCTATAATACATATGATTTGGCGCGAAAACAAGTGTTTTTTTTGCGTGAAAAGTGTTGTTTTTCTCACCAAAACTTTCCGTTTTTCGCGAAAAGCGCTGTTTTTTCTCACAAAAAATTGCAGTCTTTTCCTCTTGGTGATAAGGTAAGAATTATTAAAAATACTATTTAGCACTATGTAAAAAATAAAAAAACTCTAATTATTCTACTTTTACACCCATCACTCTTTATTAGTACGTATATTTTTGTTTTACATCAATATGTCATCAACCACGATCTACCTAAATTATTTCTTTCCAGAATTTATCATAAGCACGTAAGAGATGGTTAGATTGCTCAGCAGAAAGCGGTACATTACTTGACATTCCAAGCCATCATATTTAGCATCATGAAACACGTGCTAAGCATGTGAGCTCTGTACGAATAACTTTCACTGGTTCAATACGACCATTCTATGTCCCAGCAATGTGATGCTATAGTGATCTTCCATGTTATGGACAGAAAAACATTTTGAAACCGTAAATATAAGAAAATGTTTAAAAAAAATATTAAAAAAGCGGGCTAGGGATAAATAACTTTCTCAAAAATTCTATCAATTGGTTTGGCCTTAAAAAATCATTGTGCAAGATTCGTCGTCATATTTAAAAATCACTGCAAATAGATACACAATTATCTTCTTCCGTACATTCTTTCGAACTCATATTATAAGTATTCCATGCATATCTATATCACTTCTTATAAAATTAAGTTTCGTGTAATAAAACTATACCAATAACTATACAATGTTAATCCAACAGTCAAACTTACAATACAAACCTGAGTATAAACCTACATGTTTATAAACTAGTCAACCCCATGATCTAAATCGACATAAAAACTCGCAATATAAACCTCTGCAAAAATAAATACAACACAACAAATGAAAACAATTGGTGCACACAACAAGGTACCTCAGTTAACAAAAACATTCTAAACGCTTGATGCACACAAAAAGGCACCTCAGCACCACTAAACAGGACCAGGAGAACCTCCAACACAAATATCATAACATATCCAATGTCTAAATCTACATTCCTCACTATAAAGTTCTGTACATTCGAAAAACCTGGTGCAGACAAAAAGGTGCCTCACCCAACACAATGAGTTCTAAACACCTGGTGCACACAAAAAGGCACCCAACCACAATTAACAAGGAAAACTTCCAACACACCAGACCACATACAAACCATCGTCTAAATCTACATTCCACACTATAAATTCCATACAATCTAATCAGCTGGTGCACACAAAAAGGTACCTCACAGGTTCTCATGATAGCCACCGCCTACTTTAAGTACGCTTCGAACCAGGATAACTTTCTCCTTAGACTCCGTGTCAGAGATCTGCTCCCTTACTACTACTCATAATGGGGAATATAACAAAGGAAGTATAACATGTTTCAATATTGATTAGCTAGGAGTGTTGTGCTAAATATGTATGAAGAGAAAAAATGATTGTAAGCTAAAACTTTCGAGTAGGAAAAGTTAAAATGTTCTCACTTTTCAATCAACTCCATGTTAATGAGTTTTGCTGTGACAAAATCAATATGGTGTTAGTTTGTCCGTTTGCATAAACAGTCGTAGACTTGCCCTGCCAACTCTATAGGGCGTGATTGGGTCATGACCTGTTTAGGGTTGGTCAAGACCTCTGCAGGGCAAGTATTGCTTTGTCAAAGGTCGGCAAATCCAGTCAAGGATGGCCACCTCAGAGTAAGTGTATAACAAGTGGCCCAAGTACTTCCGATGAAATGATTCAGGACTACCTCACTACCAATCATAATATCTATAGACTAGTTGCTACAGGAAGCCACAGCAGGCAGGCACGTGTGGTCTAGTGGTTAAAGTGCTTGCACTTCAATCTTGGATCTGGGGGTTCGATTCCCAGCAAGGTTATCTGTGAGCAAGATATTTGGCTTCCTATGCTCTGCCTGGTCGGATATGGGCATAAAAATACCGTGGTCCCTAGTTTGATTGCACTCTCCATAATAACTATGGAGTCATGCTGGTAAAAGATCCCCCTCTGCCTTTTCGGAAGAGTAGCCGGTAACGGCGGGCATGGGTATAGGGTGCTGCTCACACAAGCTCCAAGCTTATGAGACCCGTCTTTAGGGTTGCCCACAAGGCACAGCTCAAAAACAAAAAAAAACTTATCAAGAGATTGGACAACTCCATGCTACATGTTGTACCCAGTACTTTAGCATATTCTAGCAAAACATTGGGTCATTCAATATTTTACATTACTATGTTACTTGTCTCCATGTTCAGCCGGGCTATGTTAATGGTCTTAGTTTTTTCCTTACCCATTCGCTCCATATATTGTTACGTCGATTGTTTAATTCCTGCAATTCAGCTTTAAAAAGCTTAACTCTCTTATCATTCTTTGTATTCAGTATGAACTTTCCGTCTTGTACTCAATTACAACACTGCATTACTTATGTATGATATAGAGCAAAGGTACCAAAGAGTTATGTACCAATAAATACATGCTGTTATACCAAATAACCCTGACCGGTATTTTTAATCCATGTGCTCTGTCCAAACGTTTCATGCCTCCTCGATTGTCAGAAACCCATTTTACTTTTATGTACAGCGTTTCCTTACTTCTGAAATTTTTCTGATTGCCTTCAAAATCCTGTAAGTATGAATACTCTCCCGAAATCCTCTTGCAAAATTTACTTTTACTTTTCAATTGAGCAAAGTATAGACTTTGAGATGACTCAAGTTACAAAACTGCAATAATTTTGCAACAATTCATTAAACAATTGTCTCCCCAGTTCAGTAGCGGATATTGATGCCAATTATGAGTACCATATGGTGACGAATAACCGTAATCACACAGTTTTTCAGTAAACTGACTTTAACTTTGACTGTATGTATACCAATTTTATTTCCAGCAATTTCTATTTATGCCTGACAGCGGCATGATACCAGCATATTTTTGCAGTTCAACGGATTGCCTCAGCGCCATATAATTAACTTAGTTTACATAAAAATTCATCAATATAATCAACATTGCATCATTGAGATGTTAATTTATGTAACCATAACCAATCATTCTTCGGCTTGAATGAATAAGAGAACTTTGCTGGAATGAAACTGAATTGATAATGAATTTTGTATCAAATTAATTTGCTTTGTACCACAGATCTTATTATGACCCAGTGAATGCTACAAAAAAGCAACATTAACTTGGTAACAATAAACATTACATGACAAGCTTTAGTAGTTAGTGCTGATAGACTTACTACCACTGCTTCTACTGCAAGTAGCCTTTTATTTTCCATTTGTTATAATAAAATGCAACAGGTGTATTTATTACTAACAATATTTCTATGTAATACTATCTGTTACTACTTCAATACTGCATAGACTTACTAATTTTTCAGACTGTTATTAATTATTGGAATGATTATGAGTCATAATGATTATTATAATACTTTAAGAGATTTTGCACTTGAGTTGATCAGAGCCCCCACCCCTTTTCACCCCTTGCCTTAATCTCTCCTACAACATTTCCCCTTCCCCAGTGCAACCTTTAAATGGGCCAGAGATTTCCCTTTCATGTTTTATAGTAGCTATATTGGGTTCAGATACTGGGCTATTCCGCGCCGTCCCTTAGCCCTATATCCCTCCTATAGCTTTCATAGGATACTTGCTAGGTCTATCCTGGGCCAGTATCCTGACCCAGCAAGCAGGGAGTATCAAGAAGTGATAGCATGAGGACCATGAGATTGACTACCCATTGATAGATGAGAGAGAGACACTGTATTACAGAGGAACTGAAGTGAAAGAAATCGAACTGCTTTATTTGGAGAGCTAGCTTCCCCCACCTGTGGTTAGATGGAGCATCCTCCCAGAGAGCTGGACCATGTGGAGATTATGTGATTGTTAGTTTCTATTTACATCTGTATTGTTCTAATGCCTATATTGGTGCACTGTTCAATTGTAATTTTTGTGATATCATGTTCTGCTTGAAATAGCTGTCACCTGTGTCCAGTTGATACTCAGGCAAACTCATGTATTTGATGGTTTACATGGAGTTGTATACTTATGTGCTTTATTTTGAAAACAATCCACAAAAGTATTGTGGTTGTTTCAACGGGACGGCAGTGTCTTGTTGCCGCCCTCTCAACTACAGGCCGGATCATATATTGCCTAATGTAATTTTTAAATAAAGTGTTCGTTCTCTAGCATCTCTGTAGTGTGTCTGGATCATGAACCCCTGGAGTTATTAGCCTCTATTTTGGGGTAAAATCAAGATGTTTAGAGGAGTGGAGTGTGTGCAATGCATAAAAATGGAGTGTTAGCCCTTTTATCATAGTAGAGGACGCAAATCTGCTACAACACTAAAAAACATCAGGTAACACCAACAAATGCTTGTATCACATTCATCATCGTTGCAATTGATCTATTTTGTATTATAAATTGTTACAAGATTGATTGAGTTGGTGCACTTACTATTAATTATTTTAATAATTAAACTAAGAAAAGCTTATCTTCCTTATAATTATTTTTTAGATGGTATTATTCTGATAGTTGAGTGCCAGTAACCAAAATATCAACAATGATTACTTCCATTTCACAAAATTAAAATTTCAATAATCAAACATAATAATGTTTATAATAATTTATACCACTAGACACACTGAATAGTAACCGATAAAAAACAGCATCAATCTAAAAAAATGGATACAAAAAACTATACCACACTTACTTAGGATCAAAATTGCTCTGGTGGCTTTCAATTATACGAGTTGGTGTAGAAGAGCAGACCAAAATATGTGTTCAACTGAAACAATATTTATTGTGCCAAATATCAAATGAGTGTGCGGAGCCATACCTGAGACCCCTAACTCGAGGTTTAGATTGTTTCCACATCATCGTAGTATAACTAGTTATAAATTGCGCTACATAGGGACCCTTGCATCTCATCTTTAAACTGCGTACACTTCAGCAAGAGGCTCTTTGCAAATGAATGTACTATTGTCTCGCATTCAATCTGTGAAACCACCTTTAAATCCAGTTGCATCCCTAAAAAAGATGGGCCATTTTGTTTGTCACAAAGCAACATGACAGGTGTAGCTCTGGAAGTGCCTTGCTTGAGTTTGATGTTTTTCTGTAGAAAATGAGGTCAAAATGTACTACTAAGTTGCTGACATCTGGGTCAGACATGCGTAGTCGAGTTTAATGACCAGAGAATCTGAGCGAAAAAAACTTTGACCTAAATGGACCAATAAAAAAACTTTTTTGTGAAATCTTTCATGTTTTGCATTGAAAAGTTGCTTTGTCTATCGAACTTCATAATTGCAGCACTACATAATAGTATTACTCTGTAAAATTGTTGAAAAATTTCACAAGCTGATGAAGTTCAAGAACGAAAACAAAAGTTTTCTTTTTGAAAATAAAATCAACTTCTAAAACATCTTTCGGAAAACCCCCTGAAACAAGCAAAAAAAGAGAAACAATTTACATTTCAGCTAACTATTATGTATGGAAAAGACACTTTGCATTTTGTAGTGGAATGATACTTTTAGTTCCTTATTTTGGATTATCCTCACCGTTTCTAGAAAAGTAAGCTATTTCCACCATTGACATGTGTTAGAAGACCAGAAATTGTATAACTTTATTTGCAGGTGTGGGGAATCAATATCAATACAAATATGTTTGTACGGCCAGAATGTTAAATGGATATGATTATCTTTTCTCTGCCTATGCTACCGCTTTTGGAAAATCATCTGGTTTGTTACAGAAGGCTTGGAAGTCCAGTAAGTTACCAGAAGTGTATAATTAGTGGCCATTGATCATAAGTACCACAATAAGTTTTGAAGTAACCCAGAATAGTATAATAGGGGCGGATCTCCATAAAAGTGTCTAACGACAGGATAATTTTCCTCAACCCAAGTGCATTTTTATTAACACCGTGTGTCCAGGAAAACCTGCAGAGTACCCTTTGGTTGCATCAAGTGTTGATTCCCAGTTGATATCGTGATGTTTGGTTGCGTATGACAATGATAAATTTATATTTGTTTATTAAACAGTGGTGGTTAGATCTGGATTTATATCATGCGTGGGATTATTGTTCGATTAGTGCATGTTGGAAAACATTCCCAGTAGTGTCTTGGGAGAGTATATTGAACTTTAATTGCTTAGTTGCAAGATTTTATGTATAAAGTAGATGTACAATATTATATGTAAAATAGTTTTAATAATCATTATTGAATCAACTTTTTGATAGAATATTAGCGATTGGTATGAATCAAGTTTTTAATAACCAGTATAAATAGTGACTTGAAAAAAACACAACATATAGTTCTATATGATCATTCGCAGTGATAATAGTTTTAAACTCTGCAAAGTCGTCATTCCTAAAATTAACATTATCGAGAGTTTCAATAGATTTTGACTGTGCACCACCATATCTTACTCGACAGCTGTTTTCCTGCCATTCTTCAGTTCTCAATGCAGATAGGAAAAACACTTTGTGATACCTATTTTCATTTGATTGTTTTTTCCCGTTGTGATTTAACACATGCGGCGCACAGTTGATTGCATCTTTAATATATATGTTTGGCATGAGAGGAGTTCTCACCTCTCTTCTTCTTTATTTCTGAAATGTAATGGATGCAAAGTGCTACAGAGTTTCCTCCCAGGACTCAATGTTGAGATACTCTTTCAACAAGTTTGATGTAAAAATTGCGTGTTTGGTGAGAATAACGCAATAATCTTTCTTTAGCTGAAATAAAGTTCATCCTTGCTAGTCGGAAGTATATTTATATACTGAATATTGCAAACGAGTTTGTTGCCCAAGTTCACTTGAAACAGGAATCGAAAACTACCAAAGCTTATCAGCTGAAAGAATGATACCCTATAACGGCGTTTGAAACTTTTCGAACAGTGGTTTTGGAAGCTGGGAGAATGGAAGAATGACATCCAAGAGCTGCTTGCCACTATCAATTGATTAGTAGAAAACAGTGCCTGTGGAAAAAACAATCACCAACAAGGAAAATAAACAATTTGAAGTCTGTCAATGGTGCCATAAAAACTTTAATCTGGTTCAGAGAAAACAAATTCGTTTCTATAGAGAGTATATTAGATCACAAGCTCGAAAAAAACTGTTTTTTTTTCAAAACCCAATTAAAATCTATGAAAAAAACAAATGGTGTGTGAGGTTTTTCCGATCTATCGTTATTCAAGTTTTTTTAGCTGAGCGTGATTGTTCCGTTTTGCTTACGATTCTCCGTACTACAATGTGTCAAACTGAAAATGTTGCAGTTTGCCATCGTACTCATGGACAAGTAAATAACCCATACTTTCAGAATTTTATCTGAAATGCTATTGTTTACAGCAAACATAAACGTAAATAATATCCAAGCTAACTTTTCTTTTAGAGGCACATTGATAGAAGTGAATTCCAGTACATACAAAATTTATACAGATAGCAGGATCATTGCTTTTAGCAGATCTGTAGAAACATTGGTTAAAATAGACAAGAAAAAAAGAGTTTTATGTCGATTAAGTCATTTGGTTTCCAAGCCCATACTCTGATAGCCACAGGAATGAGATTTTGAAAGAGAAAATGATGAGCATGAAATGGAGGAGTCAGGATACTGCTGTGACAAAGTGTTGAGCCATTGTCATAGAACACCTCGGTTATTCAAAGTAGAACCCACGGGAGATGGAAGGGTTGTGCTCAATTCTCACTCCCACTACTGTAAAAATGAAAAAGCAAATAAGTTTAGCGTGAAAGTGTTAAGCAGGAAAACTTTAATATAGTAATATATAGGATGTAATAATATAATATAGTTATCTAAATTTTTTGGGAGCGAGAATGTATTTGAAATTAAAAATCGTCAATCTGTACTGAAAGATGGAAGTATCCTCAATTACAGGCAACTAAAACAAGGTGACACATAGTTTTATGCTCAACGGCAAGTATGCACCAATGAAGTGTCGACAGAACTTACTAGTGCATATTAAAAACCGAACATTTTGCTTCATCTTACGTTAGTAACTGCATACATATTTATGTTTATTGGAGCAACTATTGGTAGATTTATATAAATATCACTGTAACTTTATATCAAACATTTTATACATTTAATGTATTCTGTATTCTACAAATAAATTTTACTCCACAAGACTTGCAACTGAGCAATGAAAATCAAATATAATCTCACAAGATACTATTGGAAGTGCATACCGACATATGCTAGCCAACCAACAATCAAAGCGGTGATACTAAAATCGATATAAACAACTGCTCCACAAAGAGAGCTTGCGAATAATCATAATCCTATACAAATATGTACTACAATATAAACTGGGAAGCAATGCCTAGTGCACACAAATATGTACTTTACAGGCTCTCCTGAATACCTGGTGCTAATGAAAAAACGCTTGGAATCGGCAAACCATTTTGTCGTTAGACACTAGCATGGAAATCGGCTCCAATTATTTTACTACAGGCATGTACAGCATATTCATTATTCAAACCTTTGTGTTACAAATTTAGTGGAAGTTAAAGTTTGTTAAATAGTCATGAAACAATTTAGTCGATCTATGAACTGTTTTAAGTCTTTATCAATTCCATGAACTTCATAAGTATTCCAGACTCTGCAAACATGGTCCAGCTAAAACTGGAATAGGTTTGAGAGAGACATGACAAGTTAGTAGAATCTTCGTGTCGATTTACTTTCCATTGCAATTCTGTTTTTTTCTGTTATGCGCAAGTTCCTCACACCAATCGCAACTTGCAGTTTGTGGAAGAATCTGTTGAGAATGAGAAATTGTCAACATATGCATAACCGTCATTTAATCATAGAGGAAATTGAAAAATGTTGATGCAAAGTAAAAATGCTAAATACAGGATGTAGATTGATGAGATAAAGTTATTCAAGATAAAACAGTTTATTGCATGAACAAGCATGGTCAAACAGGAAACAGAAAGTGACAAAAAAAGTCTTATCTATCATGCTATAAGCAGAGAAAATGCTTCGCATACGCTATGTTATTTAGCAAGCGTCATTAGGGAAAGCTTTCAGCTTAACATTACATCTTTTTTTTCAAAAACAGACAAAAATTGAACTATTGCAAATCCAAAAGAGTTATGAACCAAGTTGTCAGGTTTCATGTAAACCAACCAACCGTTTATTACTCAGCCGTTCAGAACAATGTGAGACTTGAGAGAACATTTTACACGCGTCATTTGGTGTAGCAGTCGGATTTCACTATGTAGGTCTTAGAGCTGCTGTATCATCAGTTGGCTATCAGAGTGCAGGTGATCGAGGATTAGTGGTAGTGACTGGCATAGCATTTAGTGAGCGTCTGTTTCTGCATACATTTCCACTGTTGGTAGCCACCACATGCGATGTGCCGGCAGGTTTTCGGTAACTGTACCATATTCGTCAAGGTCACGTCTGTGTACTAAATCACCTTCATTGAGTAGAGGCAGCTCCTTAGCGCTCTGATGGCTGTCATATGAGTGTTTCCTTTTAAGTTTGTATTCATGTTTTCGCTAGCTATCCGGCCGTAATCTGGTGTGTAGGTTCTGATAGTACTGGGATCTGCAGATAGATTGGTCCGGAGTCGTCTGCCCATAAGCATCTCAGCTGGAGAGAATCCGTTCTGTGTTGGTGTGCTGCGGTAAGATAGTAAATTGAGGTAGGAATCAGCAGCTTTCATAATTAAGCCTTTTACTGCTTGAACACTTTTCTTGCCTCACCATTACCCTGCGGGTATTGATGAGCGCTGGTTATGCTCTCAAAGCAGTCCTCAGTGGCGAATCTCTCATATTCCTGGCTAGAATAACAAGTCCCCTTCTCTGACAAACAATTTCTGGTATCCCATGTCTGGCTAATATGGATTTCAGAGATTTGATAACAGCAGCACTTGCCAGACTGTTGAGAAGAGGGAACTTGATGTATTTGGGATAATACTTCACTATGAGTAGGTAGTCATTACTCTTGAAATGAAATAGATCTCTAGCGACTCGTTGCCACGGTCTGTCTTTAAGCATGGTTGGGCTGAGAGGCTCACGGCAATCTGGTTGATGTTGTCAGTTGTTTTTGATGTTTCCATCTTCTTGGCCACTTATTGCGATAGCCCAGGCCACCAAACAGATTAGTGAGCTCTCTCTCTTGGGACTTGTGTATTGTTAGATGACCAATATGTGTTTGTTGTGGAATGTCAGTTCTTTTGCTAATTGGTGTCACTGTTCTCTGGCTGTACAGTAGTAGGTTGTTGATGAAAGTAAAGTTGGTTTTACCTTTCCAGTATTGTTTGTCATTTGTTTCAATAGCTGAGAAAAACTCGGGCCATCCATAGCCGACAAAGTGGATCACATGTCGTGGAGATTCATCCTCCAACTGTTGTTAACTAGCAGGGATTGATGTGATTGTTGATACAGCGATGATTTTTAATATCTGGCGAGTTGTTTGTCCTCAGCATCTGGCTTAGATAGAGGTTGTCTGGATAGTTGTACAGCAATTTTGGTGCATTTACCAGGTCTATGTTGTACAGTGAATGAATATTTTGATGTTGGGAGTCATTGCCTCTGGATTCTGGTGGTTAGATCTTTTACAGATTTTGATTTGAAGATGAGCACTAGAGGTTTGCCGTCTGTTTTGATTGTCACATCTGTATGTCCTAAGATGTAGATTTCAAATTTAGAGCATACCCATGCTATCCCCTGAGCTTTTAGTCTGATAGGTGACCACCTTGATTCAGTATCAGTTAGACTTCTTGACATGGAAGCCATGACTCTGCTCAATCCCTCAAGTTGCACTTGAAAGAACACACATTTTAGTCCTTGGTTTGAAGCATTACACATGATGACAATCGGATTGTTGACTTCGTACCATCCTAGATAGGAGCTTTTTAGAGTTTCATCCTTATGTCTTTCATAGCCTGTGTCATGCTAATGTTCCATGTCTAATGTTCCTGACTGAGTAGGATTCTTAATGGTTTGGTTAGGTCTGAAATCCTAGGAGAGAAATTACCGAGCTGATTCAAATTTCCTAGAATTGACTGCGGTTCTTTTACACTTGTAGTGTCGGGTAATTGCAAAATTTTCAGTCAGGGTCAAGTTGCATGCCTTGTTTGCTGAGGATATGACCTAAGAACTTCACTGAATCCGTAACGAACATACATTTATTAGGTTTTCAGTCATACCAACGTCCTTGAGACGTTTTATTATCTTACGTACTTGATCATCATGCTCCTCCCCACCCTCAGAGCTTTATACTAGTAAATCATTCATGCCGCATACGAAACCATCGAGTCTGTCAACGGTATCAAACATGCACTGTTGGAATATATATGCGGGGCTGATAAGGCAAAAAAGGTACACGATTGTAGCAGCGTTGTCAAAATGGAGTGATAAGTGTGGTGAATAATCGAGAGTCTTTGGGTTTTGATAACTGATAATACTCTGAATTTGCATCTAGTTTAATCATAAACTTTGCTCTGGATTTCTCGGCTAAAGTGTTGCCGACAGAACTGCTCTTGTGAGTGTCACGTTTTACAGCACAATTTGGCTTAATGAAGTCAGCGCGTGTTCAGAATTGTGTAGGATGATCTTTAGGTACTTGAACCACGCCTGAGCACCAGTCAGTAGGAACAGTCACTTTAGGTATCATACCCATACTCTCCATATCACCAGGCTTCTTATTTTACTTTTGTGGTAGTTGTGGCTGTGAGACTTTGTACGGCATGTGTAACTCGGTGTGTGTAACATTTTCCCCAAGCTGGATTATGTATGGCTCAGTGACATTGAATTTGCTTAAACCTGAAAATTTATTAAAAGATTTATGATGAAACATAACAGATTTATCTTCATTGGTATCGATGTTATGCACATATCTGGTATTACATTGTATTAGATCGATCCGTTCCTCAAGTAAAGCACCATACTCACAATGTGCACATTCATTCAATAAGTTGTGCTCTGGTTTTCTACCGTATAGCATTTTTCAGGTATAATCTGATTGTCAACTATGAGCTGTGCTTCCGCTAGACCTCTGACAGGTAAAGGTATACCACTTTGATTGAACAGTTTCTTATCTGATGGTCGAAATTTGCTCTTCTTGTCTCCATACTTCTGCATATCACATACAGTCACTTCTGCACAGAAATCAAGGTTGAACTGAGCTGTGCATTCTGGTTTATTACCAAACCCGCAACGTAGTTGTGCTCTCCATGGCTTATCTTTCTTCGTCTGAAAATTTATTTCTCTGAGGAACACCGCATTACTATCATCCTCTGCGACTTCAGTTACATTCGCTGTTTTCTGGGACAGACTTTCTCCCAGTGTCCCAGGTTGTTGCAAAGTCAGCACTTGGATTTACCCGCTGGAAATTCAGAATTGTTGTGAGTTGTCGCCTCTTCACATCTCCAGCAGTTTGGTGGTTTGCTGTCAGGTCTTAACTTTGGCTTGTTTTGGCTATTTTTGGGTTTAGCTTGCTGTGATCGGATCTCACCCTCTCCACCGTACCTTTTATCGGAAAAGCAATAATCTTTCCCGGCTTAGCGGCTTCTCACTTTCTGCTGATTTGGACTGCATTGGCTAATTTGAAAGCTGATTCAGACCATGATTTGCCGCCAAGCTAGTCGTTATCTACTCTGACAACATTTCTGTATATGCTAAGTTTTTCAAGTAAAACACCATACTCACAATATTCTGCTTTCCGGTACAGCTTATCTATGAATATATCCATGCCCTCTCCTTTCTGTACAAGTTTGTGGATGTCGGCTCTTTCAGCAATGATGCTGGCTCAGACACCAAAATAATCATCAAATACTCTCAACATACGGTCCTGAGCTTCTTTGGAAATGTTTCTAGATAGAATGACATCGTCAGCTTGATCTCCAAGAGAATATACAAGAGAGTAGTAATATATGAGCAGATCTCCCTACCAAGTGTTTTTTCGTGGATTAGACCTTGGGGGTTATGCAATGGGTTACGACGTTGGATGAATTCGCCGAGTTTATATTGTATTTTATTTGAGGGGTACTTGAGTGGCATTTAAGTGGCATTTGAGTTTTGATTATTTTTTTACTTGATTTGAACTCATATGGCAGCTAGATTTTGAATGTATGGCATTCAAGTTTTGATACTTTTTTCACATAATTTGAACTCATATGGCATCTTGAGAGAGAGGAGAGAGAAGACAGAGAGGAGAGAGGAGAGAGAAAAGAGAGAGGAGTTTTATCTACATTGAATAACTATATTGATCAAAAATGAAACATTATATGATTATATACATTGATTACATAATAAGTAGGAAAAATCTTCCTATATAATATAGCTAGAGTCAGTAAATACTAAGTAATACAAAGCACTACAACTTGTAATGACAATCAATGTATACATACATACATATGGTATCTTGAGAGAAAGAAAGAGAGAGAGGAGAGAGGGAGAGAGAGAGGAGAGAGGAAGAGAGAGAGAGAGGAGAGAGGAGAGAAGAGATATATATGGTATCTTGAGAGAAAGAAAGAGAGAGAGGAGAGAGATTTTTTAGTTTTCTATACATTCATGTATAGATGGTTAATTATGTACATATTTATGGGTATATTTATATCTACATAGAGAGAGGAGAGAGGAGATATATCTACATTGCATAAATATATTGATCAAAAATGAATCATTGTATGATTATATACATTTATTACATAATAAGTAGGGAAAACCTTCCTATATAATATAGCTAGAGTCAGTAAATACGCACATGTCCATATTCATGTACATGTGCATAAGTGGACATGAATACGTACATGTCCATATTCATGTCCATATTCATGTCCATATTCATGTCCATTTATGTACATGCCCATATTCATGTCCATCTATGTACATACCTATGTTCATATTTATGTACATGTGCATGTCCAAATTCATGTTCATATTAACATTTTATAGCTATGTACAGAGGAGAGAGAAGAGAGGAGAGAGAGAGATTTCTTAGTTTTTTATACAACCATGTATATATGGATAATTATGTTCATATTTATGGATATATTTATATCTAGATTGAATAATATACATTTATGACATAATAACTATATTGAATGCTACAAAATATGTTGGAAAATCACCAAATTAGTCCTCTAGATGGTTAAAATTTACAGTATTTGGGAAATAACTGCAAGAGAGGAGTATTTGGTAGAGGAGAGAGGAGAGAGGAGAGAGGAGGCTTGAGCGTAAATATTTCTTTTAGTTATTTACATAATAAGTATATTGAATACTATAAAATATCTTGGAAAATAGTCATAAAAATAAATAATTAGAGCTTTCTACTAGTGTTAAATGATCATTGATTATTTTTTACCTTATCACCACTTAGAGCCAGATGATTTAATTAACTAAAGACAAGTAATTATTTTAGCGTTTCTTACCTTGATGCTCTCCTAGTAGCTGTAGTAGATGATGCTTCTCCGCTTGCTGTTGAAGAACTGGATGCTTTCTATGTGAAAACAGTGGCTCTTAAATAGCTAAAGTTGCACTGATTAAACCCTATGAATCAGCAATTTTTCCAATGCTTTCGCGGGAATAAAAACTGTTTATTCCCGCGAAAGCAACGGTTTCCATTCGCGTGAAAATAAATTATTTATTCCCGCGAAAGCATTGGTTTGTATTCGCAGGAAAATAAAATTTTTATTCCCGCGAAAGCAACAGGTTCCATTCGCGGGAAAATAAATTATTTATTCCCGCGAAAGCATTGGTTTGTATTCGCAGGAAAATAAAATTTTTATTTCCGCGAAAGCAACAGGTTCCATTCGCGGGAAAATAAATTATTTATTCCCGCGAAAGCATTGGTTTGTATTCGCAGGAAAATAAAATTTTTATTCCCGCAAAAGCAACAAGTTACATTCGCGGGAAAATAAATTATTTATTCCCGCGAAAGCATTGGTTTGTATTCGCAGGAAAATGATTTTTTTATTCCTGCGAAAACATTGGTTTGTATTCGCGGGAAAATAAAATTTTTATTCCTGCGAAAGCAACAGGTTCCATTCGCGGGAAAATAAATTATTTATTCCCTTGAAAGCATTGGTTTGTATTCGCAGGAAAGTAAAATTTTTATTCCCGCGAAAGCAAGAAGTTCCATTCGCGGGAAAATAAATTATTTATTCCCGCGAAAGCATTGGTTTGTATTCGCAGGAAAATAAAATTTTTATTCCCGCGAAAGCAACAAGTTCCATTCGCGGGAAAATAAATTATTTATTCCCGCGAAAGCATTGGTTTGTATTCGCAGGAAAATAAAATTTTTATTCCTGCGAAAACATTGATTTGTATCCGCGGGAAAATAAAATTTTTATTCCTGCGAAAGCAACAGGTTCCATTCGCGGGAAAATAAATTATTTATTCCCGCGAAAGCATCGGTTTGTATTCGCAGGAAAATAAAATTTTTATTCCCGCGAAAGCAACAAGTTCCATTTGCGGGAAAATAAATTATTTATTCCCGCGAAAGCATTGGTTTGTATTCGCAGGAAAATAAAATTTTTATTCCCGCGAAAGCAACAAGTTCCATTCGCGGGAAAATAAATTATTTATTCCCGCGAAAGCATTGGTTTGTATTCGCAGGAAAATAAAATTTTTATTCCCGCGAAAGCAACAAGTTCCATTCGCGGGAAAATAAATTATTTATTCCCGCGAAAGCATTGGTTTGTATTCGCGGGAAAATAAAATTTTTATTCCTGCGAAAACATTGGTTTGTATTCGCAGGAAAATAAAATTTTTATTCCTGCGAAAGCAACAGGTTCCATTCGCAGGAAAATAAATTATTTATTCCCGCGAAAGCATTGGTTTGTATTCGCAGGAAAATAAAATTTTTATTCCCGCGAAAGCAAGAAGTTCCATTCGCGGGAAAATAAATTATTTATTCCCGCGAAAGCATTGGTTTGTATTTGCAGGAAAATAAAATTTTTATTCCCGCGAAAGCAACAAGTTCCATTCGCGGGAAAATAAATTATTTATTCCCGCGAAAGCATTGGTTTGTATTCGCAGGAAAATAAAATTTTTATTCCTGCGAAAACATTGATTTGTATCCGCGGGAAAATAAAATTTTTATTCCTGCGAAAGCAACAGGTTCCATTCGCGGGAAAATAAATTATTTATTCCCGCGAAAGCATCGGTTTGTATTCGCAGGAAAATAAAATTTTTATTCCCGCGAAAGCAACAAGTTCCATTCGCGGGAAAATAAATTATTTATTCCCGCGAAAGCATTGGTTTGTATTCGCGGGAAAATAAAATTTTTATTCCTGCGAAAACATTGGTTTGTATTCGCAGGAAAATAAAATTTTTATTCCTGCGAAAGCAACAGGTTCCATTCGCAGGAAAATGAATTATTTATTCCCGCAAAAGCATTGGTTTGTATTCGCAGGAAAATAAAATTTTTATTCCCGCGAAAGCAACAAGTTCCATTCGCGGGAAAATAAATTACTTATTCCCGCGAAAGCATTGGTTTGTATTCGCAGGAAAATAAAATTTTTATTCCCGCGAAAGCAACAAGTTCTATTCGCGGGAAAATAAATTATTTATTCCCGCGAAAGCATTGGTTTGTATTCGCGGGAAAATAAAATTTTTATTCCTGCGAAAACATTGGTTTGTATTCGCGGGAAAATAAAATTTTTATTCCTGCGAAAGCAACAGGTTCCATTCGCGGGAAAATAAATTGCTTATTCCCGCGAAAGCAACAGTTTCTATTCGCATGAAAATAAATTATTTATTCCCGCGAAAGCAACAGTTTCTATTCGCCTGAAAATGAAATATTTATTCCCGCGAAAGCAACAGTTTCTATTCGCGTGAAAATAAATTATTTATTCCCGCGAAAGAAACAGTTTTTACTTGCCTGAAAATAAATTATTTATTCCCGCGAAAGCAACAGTTTCTATTCGCCTGAAAATAAATTATTTATTCCCGCGAAAGCAACAGTTTCTATTCGCCTGAAAAAAAATTATTTATTCCCGCGAAAGCATTGGAAAAAATGCTGATTCATAGGGTTTTATCAGTGCAACTTTAGCTATTTAAGAGCCACTGTTTTCACACAGAAAGCATCCAGTTCTTCAACAGCAAGCGGAGAAGCATCATCTACTACAGCTACTAGGAGACCATCAAGGTAAGAAATGCTAAAATAATTATTTGTCTTTAGTTAATTAAATCATCTGGCTTTAAGTGGTGATAAGGTAAAAAATAATCAATATCAATAATTATTTAACACTAGTAGAAAGCTCTAATTATTTATTTTTAAATTTTATGCTAATAACATCTAAGCTATTTCTTTGTAAGATCACAGACTTTGACATTACCAAAATTGTGTGTTTGCCCGAGCACTAGTAAAGTAACCGACTCTAATTATTTGTTATTACCAAAATAATTAGTTAATGCTAGTTGAACCTAGATATAAAGTTATCTCTACTAGATAGTTTCATACTCACACAAAATTTTTCTTCGCTACTTTATGTAGATAAAGCCGATGCCGATGAAAATAAATGAATCAATTGTAACAATCAATCTTTTGTATTTTGTAGACACAATGCCTACTTTGGACTCTTGTTTGAGACAAAACGCAGTAGCAGCAAAGACTATAAAACATCTGGTCAAGATCTACCAACACCAATGATAGATGTAACACAACATGACTTTTTCTCCTACTTATATGATACCAAACCAATGAAGAGTCAAACTACATGAATTTTGAAGACAGCACACTTCTTCAACACAGCAAGAATTCCTTTTAAGACCTACCACCTACTTAGATGATGCCAAACCAATGAAGACTCAAACTACATGGATTTTGAAGACAGCACACTTCTCCAACACAGCAAGAATTCCTTTCAAGATCTACCTCCTACTTAGATGATACCAAACCAATAAAGACTCAAACCACATGGATTTTGAAGAATTCCTTTCAAGATCTACCACCTACTTAGATGATACCAAATCAATGAAGACTCAAACTACATGGATTTTGAAGACAGCACACTTCTCCAACACAGCAAGAATTTCTTTCAAGATCTACCACCTGCTTAGATGATACCAAACCAATGAAGACTCAAACTACATGGATTTTGAAGACAGCACACTTCTCCAACACAGCAAGAATTCCTTTCAAGATCTACCACTTACTTAGATGATACCAAACCAATGAAGACTCAAACTACATGAATTTTGAAGACAGCATACTTCTCCAACACAGCAAAAATTCATTTCAAGATCTACCACCTACTTAGATGATACCAAACCAATGAAGACTCGAACTACATGGATTTTGAAGACAGCACACTTCTCCAACATAGCAAGAATTCCTTTCAAGATCTACCACCTACTTAGATGATACCAAACCAATGAAGACTCAAACTACATGGATTCTGAAGACAGCACACTTCTCCAACATAGCAAGAATTCCTTTCAAGATCTACCACCTACTTAGATGATACCAAACAAATGAAGACTCAAACTACATGGATTTTGAAGACAACACACTTCTCCAACACAGAAAGAATTCCTTTCAAGATCTACCACCTACTTAGATGATACCAACTCAATGAAGACTCAAACTACATAGATTTTGAAGACAGCACACTTCTTCAACACAGCAAGAATTCATTTCCCAACACAGCAAGAATTCCTTTCAAGATCTACCACCTACTTAGACAATACCAAACCAATGAAGACTCAAACTACATGGATTTTGAAGACAGCATACTTCTCCAACACAGCAAGAATTCATTTCAAGATCTACCACATACTTAGATAATACCAAACCAATGAAGACTCAAACTACATGGATTTTGAAGACATCACACTTCTCCAACACAGCAAGAATTCCTTTCAAGATCCACCACCTACTTAGATGATACCAATCCAATGAAGACTCAAACTACATGGATTTTGAAGACAGCATACTTCTCCAACACAGCAAGAATTCATTTCAAGATCTACCACCTAAGCACACTTCTTCAACACAGCAAGAATTCCTTTTAAGACCTACCACCTACTTAGATGATGCCAAACCAATGAAGACTCAAACTACATGGATTTTGAAGACAGCACACTTCTCCAACACAGCAAGAATTCCTTTCAAGATCTACCTCCTACTTAGATGATACCAAACCAATAAAGACTCAAACCACATGGATTTTGAAGAATTCCTTTCAAGATCTACCAACTACTTAGATGATACCAAATCAATGAAGACTCAAACTACATAGATTTTGAAGACAGCACACTTCTCCAACACAGCAAGAATTCCTTTCCCAACACAGCAAGAATTCCTTTCAAGATCTACCACCTACTTAGATGATACCAAACCAATGAAGACTCAAACTACATGGATTTTGAAGACAGCACACTTCTCCAACATAGCAAGAATTCCTTTCAAGATCTACCACCTACTTAGATGATACCAAACCAATGAAGACTCAAACTACATGGATTTTGAAGACAGCATACTTCTCCAACACAGCAAGAATTCCTTTCAAGATCTACCACCTACTTAGATGATTCCAAACCAATGAAGACTCAAACTACATGGATTTTGAAGACAAGATGATACCAAACCAATGAAGAGTCAATGTTACACAACATTACTTTCTCTCCGACTTAGATGATACCAAACCAATGAAGACTCAAACTACATGGATTATACTTCGATGATGCTGAAAAAACTGTCCAGAACAAGAGCTCAAGAAGCTAATCTATAACTCAAGACAATCATATCACTATAGGTGAGTTTTACTAATTTTTACCATAAATTAAACAAAATGCTGAATCTATACATTTTCCAAGTGAAAAACAGACTTTTTTGGTGAAATTAGTGTATTTTTTACAACAAAATGCTGAATATATACATTTTCCATGTGAAAAAAGGACTGTTTTGGTGTAAATAATGTCATTTTTTACAACAAAATGCTGAATACATGCATTTTCCAGGTGAAAAAAGGACTTTTTTGATGTAATTAGTGTGTTTTTTTACAACAAAATGCTGAATATATACATTTTCCAGGTGAAAAAGGGACTTTTTTGATGTAATTAGTGTATTTTTTACAACAAAATGCTGAATATATACATTTTTCCAGGTGAAAAAAGGACTTTTTTGGTGTAAATAATGTATTTTTTTACAACAAAATGCTTAATATATGCATTTTCCAGGTGAAAAAAGGACTTTTTTGATGTAATTAGTGTATTTTTTTACAACAAAATGCTGAATATATACATTTTCCAGGTGAAAAAAGGACTGTTTTGGTGTAAATAATGTATTTTTTTACAACAAAATGCTGAATATATACCTTTTCCAGGTAAAAAAAGGACTTTTTTTGATGTAATTAGTGTATTATTTACAACAAAACGCTGAATATATACATTTTTAAGGTGAAAATAGGACTTTTTTGATGTAATTAGTGTATTTTTTTACAACAAAATGCTGAATATATACATTTTCCAGGTGAAAAAAGGACCTTTTTGGTGTAAAATAATGTATTTTTTATAACAAAATGTTGAATATGTACATTTTTCCAGGTAAAAAAAAGCACTTTTTTGGTTAATTAGTGTATTTTTTACAACATATTTATAAAACAAGTATTTTTTGTTTTGTTTTAGATAGATGAAAGAGAATCAAAAGCACTTGGTGAAAATAATGCTCAAGAAAAAACAAGTTGAACAATGTAACTTGGTGAGTTATTTCCCTTTTCTAATAATGTAAACTATCCAATGTGACTAGAACTATAATTCAAATTCATGTAATTATTTTACATTTTTGCTTAATCATTCTATACTAATACATAACTTTTTTATTTTAGTTCATTACGAAATTAAAAGCACATAGAACAGAAGTCTTCCTTCCTAAGATATAGCATCAGTACATCAAAGACAATATTGTAAAGGAACAAACTATGCATTAACTGTTATTACTTTGTATTTATTACAAGTTGTAGTGCTTTGTATTACTTAGTATTTACTGACTCTAGCTATATTATATGGGAAGATTTTCCCTACTTATTATGTAATCAGCTATATAACCATAAAATGTTTCATTTTTGATCAATATATTTATTCAATGTAGATATATATCCTCTCTCTCTATGTAGATATAAATATAGCCATAAATATGTACATAATTAACCATATATACATGAATGTATAGAAAACTAAAAAATCTCTCTCCTCTCTCTCCTTTCTCTCCTCTCTCTCTCTCCTCTCTCATCTCCCATCTCTCCTCTCTCCTCTCCCCTCTCTCTCAAGATACCATATGAGTTCGAGTTATGTAAAAAAATTATCAAAACTTGAATGCCATACATTCAAAATCTGTATGCCATATAAGTTCAAATTAAGTAAAAAAAATAATCAAAACTCAAATGCCACTTAAATGCCACTCAAATGCCACTCAAGTACCTCTCAAATGAAATACAATATAAACTCGGCGAATTCATCCAACGTCGTAACCCATTGTATAACCTCCAAGATCTAATCCACGAAAAAACACTTGGTAGGGAGATCTGCTCATATATTACTTCTCAAGAGTTTTTTTTCGATCTCTATCAGGATTTTCATTTATTCTACTGGCATCTCTGTATTTCATCCATATGGCTCTCCATTATGTCCACTTACCAGGATCAGAAAAGTGAGAGTTACCTGGTGGATCTCTTCTTGGCAGTTGAGCTCGGAACCGGATTGGTGCTGCTGGAGCTGGATCATCCTCGTCACTCATTATTCAGAAAAATTAAGCAGTGTGCCAGAAAAAGTTATCCCACTATTGTTCATGAAATCGCTGTCTATCCATCGGGAATGATTTTTCCTCTTGCCGCCACCATATAGGATGTAGATTGATCAGATGAAGTTTTCGATGATAAGACAGTTTAGTGCATGAACAAGCATGGCTGAACAGAAAACAGAAAGTGGACGAAAGAGTTTCACCTTACATGCTTTGAGCAGAGAAAAATCTTCACAAGCGCTAAGCTAATTAGCAATTGAAACTAGGGAATTTGCTCGGCTTAACAGTACACCCAATATCTTTGCATTACACAGAGGTGCTCTATTGGTAATTACTGTGATGGAGTTTGGCCGCACCTTTGCCAAACAACTACTAGTTAGTGCGTGAGGGTAAAGAGGTCAGGATTATTGCCTGTCTAACACAGTTACAAAGTTTGAAATACACTATCTGCGCTGCATTGAACTCTAAAGAGCTTTACTGAGCAGGATTCTAGACGGGGATACACCACCGAGTGTGGTCTCCAAATTTTTATCAACCACAATTAACTACTAAATTGCTTTGAGCTGTTCTGAGTTTAGTGGAGCACTGAAACACATAGGAAGCACTCTGCTAAACTAATAAGGTGTAATGTTATAAAGAAAAACATGTGTTGACCTATACGACATTAAGTCACATTGACAATAGATTGCTAACTCGACTTCACAGAACTAGCACAAAACGAGTTCTACTTAAACAATCAAAAAGTTGCTATACTTTTAAATTTAGAGGAGCTGAAATATGTAAAAGAAGGATTGAAACAATACAAACAGTTCATTGGATACAGATAAACCCGATGTAACAAAAATATAAAAATAAACACACTATTACAAGCGTACACAATAATAACTAGCAGTTACTAGCAAAAATTCGAACTGTCCAACCACGGCGGAGAAGCCACCAATACCTGGGGAAGTTACCGTTCCAACTGCCTCATTGTAGATAATCTAGCAGCAGCTATAAGAGCTATCAAGAAACTTGAGTCCAAGCATGCTAGCGCATTACATATGACTCATTTTGTAGTCAACAATAGTAGGTGCACACTACTACTGCAACGATAAAAGTCATGCTATACAATTTTGTTGCAAATTGAAAGCTGAATGGTAGCTAAGCAGTAACAGGTAAACACAAAATTCTAACGCAACAAACTTTTTATGAATATTTGTTGCCAAGTTGCAAGTTTATTTCATCTTACTCCACACCAATTGTATAAGGGTAGAGACGGTCATTGAGCTCCGGCAATGTGTTATAGGAGAGAAGGAGTTCAGCAGGAAAACTGAACAGTTTTAAAAGATTGTTCTGCACTTTGACCCTGCAAATCAATGAATATAATGGGGACAATAATTTCAAACTGCCAACATATCGTGCCCATTTAAGTTGTCAATCCAACTCGTTTTTTTTTTTCGTTTTCCAGAATCATATTCTATGCTCTATGTATCTACAACTTATTGCAAACCTGAGTATAGTTTTATGCTCATTCATTTTTTTAAGGAACTTGTTTTACTTATCAATCTCTCAAATTTCTGCATAACATCACAGAACCTGAACCCATTTATGGTAGTGTGACTATATTCTTCTGTTATAGAGCCATCTACACCATCGGATATAAAAGTGAAAATTTATCCTACTTTCTCAGGACACATCATCACTCACACCTGGTCAATCGCACTGCCTGCTAACACGTTTATCCTTACTTTTTGTGAGACAAATTCTCCATGCTTTGGGCCTTTTACACTTGAACTAAACTGCACAGAGAAGATGAAAAGGCCTTGCCAGTACAGTTTTACCTCAGATTTTCCCCTAGTAGCAGGTTACTATACTTCAAATTTAACAACAATTCATGATGACCGTGCAAGTGACACAGCGCAAGGTTATTTCATAGTAGGTATGTAGCCGATAACAAAATGTTTTAAACTTATTGAAAATGGATGACTTGTTATTCTCTCAGTATTTGAATTTGTTGCATGAAAAAGCAACAATAAAAACTGAGGACTAGTTTGAAATTCACTGTGCTAAATTTGGGACAGATACCCACCATTTAGCAAAAGTGCAGAAATCCAAATGCGTTATTAACCATTGTAGGTACTCATAGATGTGTCGTTGACTTGGAGAGACATCCTTTAAAAGGTGTAAGTAACAATTCCATCGTTATAGATGATAAGGAGTACTATTTAACATGTGGGCAATCTATGGTCCCAGTTACTGTCTTGGGGAGCACACCTTTTTGGAAATGCAGAGATGGCCAATGGTCGGAAACTGCGCGTTGTTCAGGTATCGATAAACTTATAGACAGATCTTGAGAACTTTGTAACATAATAATGTAAAAAACCTTGGATGTACTGCTGATTGGCTTCCACTATTATCCCCCTGTGTCCGCTCCACTTCTTCATGTCCAAATGCTACCCCCCCCCCCCCCGCAAACAATACACTTGTTCACACCTCTACTTTATTTTTAGCAGCTGTAACAACGCATACTAACTTGTTTAATGCTTAAAACTGCATCTCTTGACACTCCCAAACCCCAAATCACTTCTCATATCTCAAACTGGTCACTTTCCATCATATTAACAGAGCTTTCCAGCATAGTAAAATAACTTATTTCCATTTTAGTTTGACTAAGTGAAAATGATTGTTCCCAAGTGAAATTTCTCCTAATTTATTAAGGTTGTTTTTACTAAAACTTTTACTCAGATTATGGAAAACAGTTTTGTGTTTGGAACGTTTAAAAACTAGTTCCGGCTACAGTGAATAAAAAAAATGAAACCACGAAGTAGTTCGGCCCCTTTTTTCTTTCCACCAATAGCTGGATACATTGACAGTGTGCCAATTGAAATAGACCGTTCTCCAATCATAATGAAGAGGAAAAAGATAAGTACCAGAAGACAGAAAGAATATCTTGAAAATCAAGCTTGTCTAACAAAAAGACAATAGTAGAATGTAGCACATTGCACATGTAATTGCTGGTTGAGGCTTGCGCAACTTTACCTGTATTCTTAATCAATAAGCTAAATAACTTACGCTGGTACAAAAAAGTTCTTTAGAAGATATGGATATATAACATGTGTTGCATACTTTTGGTGATAGCAGACGGATAATACGAGCATATATACATACAGGTTTCTGAGGAAAAAATGGTCCTTCCACTTGCCAGTACCTTTTTAGTTGCAACAGGTGTCTACGAGTAACTCCCGAGTACGTTTTTATGTGCACCAGGTGTTGATGATATTCCCAGTTGATATTGTTACATTTTATATTTTACACAACTATGTCTAATTTATATGAATTTTTTGTGCAGCGGTTATTTATATCTGAGGTCGTATAATTTTTGGAGGTTTTACTCTTGGTTTAGATTGCTGTTAGCACACTCCCAACAGCATGTTGATAGATTATATCTGATTTGCACCACTCAGCTCCAAAGTTTTTTAAGTACAATTTTTATTGTTTAATGTAACAGGTAAATAACTATAGGTATAATCTATATAACGTTTGTCATTAATTCCAAGTTTTACTTATATATATTGACTAAAAAGCTTGATAATAAACAAAAATGTGTATAAAATCACTGATAAAAGATAAATGAAGATTTAGATAAAGCGTGATGTTAGTTTTTTACTGTGATTTAGCACATATTTTCTCTTGAAACTCTGTCTGGGCATACTCGTTTCTTAATGTAGAAATATTTGAGACCCTGTATTTTTGGCATGTAGGTGAGCATCTCTCCATCGTTCATTGAAAAACCGTGATTGCTTCCTCCAGACTACTTCACTGTCCTCAAAAACTTTGGACAACTGTATTTGTTTAAATTCTTATTTCTCTTGTTTGGATCTTTCAAGCTAAACTTGTTTCCACTTTCAGCCCGACAGCAGCTCAATTTAGAATTGAGTGCAAATATTCAATTTTTTATAATCTCCTCCTGGTGCACCTGTGGTGTTCTTTCAACATGTTTCAGCATTTCCTGACAAAGGTTTCTATGTTTACCACAGTCTGAAAGTGGAAAGTAATTGGCGTAGTTGACAAAAAACTCTTTTTTTATGCATTGTTTCTCCAATGTTTCTAGGGACTCACTCAAAGCCAAGCACACAATATCTGTATCAATTTCTACATACTGGTAACAACTTCGGTGATCTATTTACAAACAAAAGTTAGCGGGGTTATTTTTAACATTTATGTCTACTATATGTCGTATTTATTAAGTAAATAGAGGTAACAAGAACAGGTCACTTAGTTGTACATGAAAACGTAGTAAAATTGCAACATTCTCAACTTTAGCATATTGTGCTACGGAGAAACCCAAGCTCACTGAAATATTCATGTTTGGATGAAAAAAATAGTACCGTGATAAATACAATAAAATTTAAAAGTATTGGTTTGTTATGTTGAGTTTAGTCAAGGTTCAGATCGAACCAGTTTTTTGGCACCCATGATTTCGTAGAGGTCCTCCGGCATCCCATTCATAGAAATTAATTTGTTCCCTCTGATGCAAAGTGAAGCTTACCTGGTGTCATGGATGTACTTGAATTTGCTAGTTTGTATTGTTGATAATATTTTCCTTAGGCACCGCTTCAGACTATTTCGCTGATCTTGATGAGCAACTCTTGATTAATTTTCCTGTGTCTTCTTCTCTTCACACCCGAAAACAATAGCCTGAAAACCTCAAAATACTTTTTAGGAAGATGTTCTATCAACTGACTGACATTGGTAACTTTAAATACCTCTTTGAACTACCACTTAGCACCAACCTCATTAGAAATATATTTTGTCCAAACATACGTTTTACCAGCAAGCATTGCGAGGTCATTAGAAATCCTTTGATTTAGCAGGAGATCTTATCTGATCACTCAAGCACGTTTAGATCAACATGGTGATTTTGAAAACATCAGGAATTTTGATCCAGTTTTTATCTGAGGTGTCCTGGACTTTGACATCGCATTCGAAAAGTCAAATAATTTCTGTGGTCAAATTTTTTTCCACCACCTCTTTCTGATTCTGTTTCTTCCCAATTTCTTTGGGGTAAAATGACTCTCAAAGGTATCAAGGCAATTCTGTAGATTTGTGTGAGTTTTAATATGGGTACACCAATCCCACTAAAAAATTGAGATGACTGTGCAGCCCAAAGTTTAGAGACAACCTTAATTTTCCAATGCTTCTTTACACAAGCCTACCATTGGTCGTTGTCTATTACGTCAAAACACCGGATTTCTAGCATTGCTGAAAGAGCTCTCATGTGAATGCCAGAAAAATCTGTGAAACTGAGAGAGAAGTCGGTTTTCAACGCTAAATCCATTGATTTGGAAATGTTGATGTCTAATGAAGACTTATCTATCACTGAGCGGATGTCTGATACAAGTTCTTTCCATGAATATTTGGTACTTCAACCAGCTCTGCATCAACTTAATAAACTCCATGTGATCCAGGAGGAATGGTTGCTTTAAATTTTTTCGTTGGAAAATCCAGTAGGCAGCGGAAGCATCATGCACCACAAGTAGAGAGAGTGCTTTCGACAAGTCCACAGGTTCCATCACAAATTTTTGCATCGTTTTGAGCCACATTTCTTCAATTCTCAATGTTACCTCTGTTCGTGATATCTGTGCATGACCAGGATTGTTCTATTCTACAATGCTTTCTTTTATCTTTTGCAGTTTTCAATCATGCGGATTAGAAAAGTGTGCCGAAAAGAACTTCCAATAGGAAGAAAGTCAACAAAGTGATGGTTGAGGAGTTGTGTTAGAGATCCAGCTCCTTGCTGAACCAATTAAACATTTACAATCTTTATCAAGTTGTTTTTATCTCTGTAGAAAGCTGTTGTTTTTCCTGTGCTTGAACAAATGGTTTGGCATGCAAGTTGTTGTACCACTTTAAAAATTCTCTGGTAGTGCTCATAGCTCATTTTTTCTGCGCTTCTAGAAAAAATTGCTTCCTCATCTTCGCTAATGCTTTTCTTTATAACGGACTGTACAAAGCAAGTGGTAAATGGTTTCGTTGCAGTTTACTCAAGTGTTTCGTCCATTTGTAAGTAAAACATGTTTCGCTGTTTTGCATTTGTATGCTTACTGATACATTTCAAAGCTATACCAGGATGCTATAACTTCAGTGCAATCTAAAATTGAGAAAGATTCAATGCCAATTGCAGTCATCTTGCTTCTTTTTTACGAAATAATCAAAATCTTCGCAGGATATCTCTTTGGATTGTTGCAGGACTCATTTAATCAGTAGCGCAATGAATTGAATAGTAGAAGAGAAACCTTGTCCATATACTTTTCTAATTCATCCAAGACTGTAGAGACACCAAGTTTTGTCTAAACGGTTTTAGTTCCAGAGACAATAGGTCAAGATGTTTGAGTATGGCATTTTCAAAAATATTTATGTTGTCATTTACTAGTTTGATGACTCATGAAAATTTTTTCACTCGGAAGTAGCATCCTCGGTGACATTTTCCAAGGGTCGAAATAACATATTCCAACTCATTTCCTGTCATCAAGATGATTAATCATGCATTGTGATCATTAAAAAACAAAAACATCCAAGGAAATTAAAAAGTTCAAACGTTGATGTTTGTTGGTGTTAAACTTAGCCTCCGTATTTTTACTGACTTCGTTTTTGGCAGCAAACAATCAATGTCATATATCACGAAGTATGGATAATATCTCAAAGAGTCAGTAGCACCAACGATTATTCAAAATTGCTCCTTTAGCTAATCATAGATTGTGGCAGTAAGTTTGTATTTACCACTGTGAAACTCCATAATAGTCGCATCCAAGGTTAAGCATCTGTGACAGTTTGTGTTACCTAATTTTTCAAAATGTGTGGAAAAAGTTGGACATGTCTCGGCTCTGGCATAGCTTTCCAAGCTTGTGTTGAGACTAGCACGTTTGTCATGAAAATCAATACATAGCTTTTCTTCGTATGTTGACTACGGAGCACAATGATCTCGATCTGAAATAGCTTTTACAAATCTCTCAAATCCGATTCATTCACTCCATTATCTGCACTACCCGTTAGCAAATCACGTGCTGATGGAGCGGGTAAAGATGATTAAGGAATGTCAAATATTGCCCAAGGAATTTTTGCAAAGTGAAGTTTGTGGAAAGTTCTTGATATCTTTCCACCCTTTATCATCGGTTCTGTTGCAATGACTATCATCTGGAAAAGCAAGGATTTTCTGTGACTTGTAAACCACCATGGTATGCAAAGAAATTTGTATGTTTCTGTTGTTGAGATTATGAAGGGGTTGATTCACTGGATAATTTTTGACTTGTCCCTTTCCGATCACTTTGTAGAAGTAAAATATTGCGTTTTTGATCGACATCAGTTTGCAAACTTTGGTCATTGGTCTCATTGACGTCGGTGCAAAACTTGTGAGTTGTACTTTGGAATGTACCACACCAGCTCCAGGATACACAATGGCGTTGTTGGAGGATGAATGGAAGTATTAGGGGTCATCATCGTTGTGTTCTTCAGAACTTAACCCACATTGAAACCAATTTTCCCTCTTGAGCTCAATTGCCTCCAACTTTGTTTGCAATAATTCCCATGTTCTTGGTAGATTTAGGCTGGATCTTTCAAAAATCAATCCTAAATGCTTACCTTTACCACTTCTGTTAATTTTTTCCCGTTTGTGTATGGTTTTCATAGCTTTCCAGTATCAGGTTATCAGGTCATCCAATGTTTCGTTTTCAAAAGTTGGGGATTTGGGATTATCAACAATGCATAGAATTGATATTTGATTAGGTATTCTGCCTATTGACTCCTCTTAAGTTTTCTCTTTCGTCTCCGTGATAGTTTTGTTTAATCTCATTTGCTTGCATTTTTATGGTTCATGATTGGAGCGTCCTCATTTCCTTCAGATGCAACTTTCACAATCGGATCAGCATCTTTGACTATTCTTTCAACTTAATGTCCGACATCTCCCATGCTCATTCCTATCTGAGTAACTGGTTTGTCAGGTATTCCGAAATAAAATAAAAAATCATCTTTCAACTATTTCCTACCAGGTGGAAGCATGCATTATTGTAAGCATTTATAAAACTATTTGTTGTGAATAGCAGTAATCAATAATAATGATAATAATAATACATATGTCTACATTTGCTACTCGTTAACATTTTCCTATAATTATTTGCGTACGGAAATCGGTGAAATTTTTTTAAAAATTAGAAATAACACAAATTGGACTCTGGACATTACATAATAATGAATGAATCACTGCTCCACTAAACATTATATTATGATCGAGATCACTTAATGAGATGAAATCAGGCTTGACAGCAATCTTCAGATAACGCAGTCAAGTTGTTCAAATTAAACCGGAAACACGAAAGCACAACAGTATCTGCCTTCAAAACTGTAAGAAATATAACAATTTTCTCGACATGAACTTGAAATAACAAAGTTTAATTTCTCATCTAATGTGGGTGCCAGTAATAACCGTTTTGTAAACGTCTCTGAAAGTAAGGTCAGTTTCTATATGTTGCAAGTGACTGTCATTGGCCATTCAGTCGCTAGCTACTCCAATACGTCATCAATCCGACCTCTTTTAGTGAAATGTTTTTTCTTTTATTTGCAATCAATAAAGTGCCAAAACTCTGTTGTTTAAATATACTTTTCACACAAAAGTTAGATTAATGAGGAAAAAACACTAGCAAGTTCAAAAGATGACAAACATTTTGTTTTTGAAAAAATTGTTGTATGGAACTTTTTAGAGTCATATCAAAGACTGCTCTGAAATGCTTCATTCCCATTCCGTCATGTTGTGTTTACTTTGAGTACCTAACAAACTTTCTTAGAATATCAAAATTTCAAATTATAAAATGCCGACTGCCACAGCTTGAACTGAAAAAGTCTATTGTTTTTTAGCCGCTACCAATCTATTCTCAGCTCTATACTCGTTGGTATCTATCGCTTTGGTCCTCGTTCTTGCAAGCTTAACAATAATAATCAGGTAAATTGTTGAGAAGTTAAACTTTAGCCATGTGTAATACAGCACTTTATCACAATTTCCTTGGTATGCATTTTGGAAAGAATTGGTTGTTGTTATCTTGAAAGGTATTTCTACTTCAAAGCCAACCGCCCTCACAAGGATTACTGTCCACTTTGTCCCAGAGCTAGGAATCATACGTAAGTTACAACTTTTGTGCATGACGGAAAAGAGATCTTTCACTTGCGACTGGTATTGAAACTTTGACACGATGAACAAAAAAATGAGTCGAGTTGAAAATCCAATATTCTTAACTAACACAAATTTTAAATGATTGTTGGTAAATTTCACTAGTAGGTTTGTTAGCTTTCTTGATGAATTGCATAAACATAAAGATCATAAAATCATGTTTGTTCACTATCACAGTTTCAATCATAACTGTGATAAATCTCATTTTCTCCCAACTAGTTCAGCAAGTGCATTGAGCCTAACGGCAGTGATATGGCAAAGCTATGAACATGTTTTCCATAATTTTGTTGACCAATAAAACAGCTTATGTTTTTGAGAAACATTATTCTTTGCTGTAAAGTCCTCTTGAAGCTCTATTTTCTAGTTTAGCATCATTTTTTATTGGATTGGCAAGCTGGCTACCCTCAACAGAACAGATTCAGAGAGCAGTTATTAAAATTGGAAAAAAAAAATTTCAACCAAAACTTCTAAAAATAATTTTTCACCCTTAAGTGTTAACAAAATGTGAAGGGGAGAAAACTATAACTTTTTTTCAACACAACAAATTGTTTTTTGTTCAAGTAAATAAGCTAATAAAAACCTTTTAATTAGAACCAAGAGCAGTTAGCACACCACAGGCCAATATGATTGTTGGCCAATTTTTATCCAATCAATTTCTTAGTTATGTATGTCACTTAGAACTGCTGCTTAGAGCCTCTAGTCATAATGGACCAAACTGGACATCACAAAGCATAGTGAAGTGTCTACAAAGCAGCCGAACTATATTCAGTGTAAAAAAACTCTAGTATGCAGTAGCTTGTGCCACATGCCAGTCCACGATTCATTAATGTGTTTAAACATTAAACTATTATTATAGATCTGAGGGTCATAAAACTAGTAAGAAATCATCCCAAGCAAGTAGTCTCCACAGCATGTCAAAGGACTATGTGAGAACTGTACGTAGGTAAGTAAGTAGCACATCTACAAATGTATAAATAAATATCTTTTATGCGTATGAAATTCCCAATTTTTAGTACATACACCAACAAATCTCTACGTTGCTTCAGTTCATCTCTCGGAGAAAATTGAATGCAATAAATAGACAAAATAAAAAAAAACAGTCAGAGTCCAGCAATGCAATTTAATAACACTAAATAAACAGCGACTTGTGTTGGCATTTAGGAGATAAGTTCTATAATTAGAGGTTTATAGGTGAATATTTTGGTGAAACATGTGGAATCGTATAATCACCAGCATAGCTGCTGCTGTGATAGCTGATAAAGTTTGGTTGGATGAAAAAGATGTCTCATAATCACTCCAGATACTTTTGGTTAAAGTTGTAAGTGTATTTTTATTGCAGCATTAGTAGGTTGGTAAACTACTATTTGAATACGTGACTAATTTCAATAATCTTGAACACTTTTTTTTGATCTCATTGCATTTTCTTATTCATGTTTAATATTAATAATTTAGCAGATGCTCACTGCTTATTTTCAAACAAGGCAAAAGTAGCATACAAAGCATGTTTAGACATAAATTTACTCCAAATTTAGTTGGTCAGTCATCTAAAGTTATAATTCATATTCTTATGCAATATAAATTTTTGCAATGGTTTGCGTCATCTGCATGACTAACTGAATGACTGACTTACGGGCCGACAATAATGCATGAAGGAACGAACGAACGAACGATCGAGCGACCGACCGAACGACCGACCGACCTACCGACTGACCAACCAACTTGCTGACTAACTAACCATTTAACAAACTAACTGTCCATTAATGGATGAATACAGGCAGACAGTTTGTCCGCCATCACAAACACTCCATCAGATTCTTCAGGCCTGGCAATCACCAACTTCTTTCATCGAAGAGAACACTACACCGGTGTGGCACCAGTGTACTGTTATGGAGCAACCAAACTCCACAACAAATAGTGATTTCTTAGGTCAGAGGCAGAACTTGGTGCTTGCAAGTCTAAACATTTGTTGTCTCATACAAACCTAGTATAAAAGCCATGGTAGCAGTGGCAACAAGTGCAAAAGGCATTTGGCAGTGGGTAATAAATGCATGAAAGCTTGGCACTTTATAGGTCAAGCCACAGGAAGTAGTTGGCCAGTAGTTGGTAGACCAATTAAACGTAAGATGCACATGAATAAGCGAATAGCATACACCAGTTACTGATACTGGGAAACAAAATTTCAAGCATGCAGTAAATCTTGCTGTTGCCTCGAAGTAAGAGACAAAGCAATTAGTTCCATAGCAAATGTAAATTGTTACTAGATGTTGTTTTATCTTTAGGCAGGTTGTTGGTCTATTCAGAGCCTTCGGTCTCTAAGCGCTGACATCAAAGATTTGGATAGGGGTGATTAGGTCCTTAGGCTCTACTTCACCCCTCTGGCTGCTGCACCCTTTTTGTTGCCGGCATGGTACATCTTTCTAGGGCCGGGTAATGTACAGTACTTTGCCACTATGTTTAAATATTGTAGTGGATTTTGGGGGGCCGACCAAACGTCCACCAACAACGCCTCACTCCAGAGGTCAACTTCCAACAGAGGAGTATGCCAACTCCACAACTGTTACCGGAGCCCACGGCTCAAACGTACAACTCAATGACTTGTTGAGTTAACCATACTTTATTACACAGCGTAACCAGCAATGTATAATAAGGGTAAATGTATCATGCTACTTGGCTTAAGCACAGGTAGAATCCCAATACAATACAAGGAGTGTAGTGAAGTGCTCTGCCTTTTATAGGCAGAACATGATTAACACATATGCCCAAACAAGGGGCAACAAATCAGTAGTGGCAGGAAGTGTTTACACTAATCAGATCATGAGATATAAATATACAATACAGTCATTGGTTAATATAGAGTTAAATGTGCCAGGCGCCCAGAAGTAGGGGGCGGAGCTTCTCAGTCAATCTTGCTTACTCATGGTGGTGCAATGAGTAGCCCTGGTTCTTGGTCCTTATGGCTTGTGGTCCTTGGCTTTAGTCTTGTTTGAGGACAGCTATGTTGCAAAGTTGGGCTCCTGCACCTTTGGTATTAATTTCGGTTCTCAGGCTATAGTAGTTCTTTGCTCACCGACCCGGTATAGGTATGGTAATGGCACTGCAGGGCCGGTAGTACATGCTGCAGGGCTGGCAGGGTGTGCTGCAGGGCCGGTGGTACCTCTGCAGGGCAGGCAGTGAGTGCTGCAGGGCCGGTAGGGTTTCTACCAGCTGACTTGCTTATGTTCTGGCTGTGCCAGGCTCTATTCAGGCTTGCCTGACACTCAACAGTTGTCAGGGGGACCTTGCGCAGTGGTAGTAGACATAAAATTCCACCACATTCCCCTCTCCATTAAAGACTGTATCTCTTTGGTCTTTAATTACACAATTCAACAAAGAGAATAGCATGTAGTAGCGAGCAACACTTGTGCTCGGTTAGTTTGTATTGTGTAAACAAATACAATACAGGTCAGTGATTATATATATACAAATATAGATATACAGGGTCAATGGGCGCTTAAAACAAGTCGCCACGCAAACTCTCGGCTTGCTGCTGTAGACGCTCCATCTCCGTCGTTACAGCCTGGGCTTCGGCTTTGGCGAGAGCCCGATCTTCCTCGGATAACTGCTGTCCGATTATCAGACGCCTCAACTCTTGCAATGAGCCGCGTAGAGTAAGGATGTGGTTCTCCACTACTTCCGCCAGGCGGTTACTGTTTTGCAGTATCTGCAAGGAGGGTCTTGGCACTACTGGCCGACTAGCTCCGTCTGAGTGGTCGAGCGACTCGGTCTGCTCGAGTGGTGGTGGAGCCGAGCTGGGGCACGCCTTTTTTGGAATCTGGTATACTTGAAGGGCAGTGCTAGCCTCCGGTTCCGATACCTTCCTCTTCTTCTTCACCACTGGCTTTGTAGGGGATGCCTCCCGCTTACAGAATAGTGTGGCTGTCGCCTTCTTTACACCCACCTGAGTAGGTCTACACTTCCTGAACTTAGGAGGGTCCGTCCACTGCACAAACTGGCAAAAAAGGTCAAAGCTTGGCCTATCGACCGTGTAGATCACACCAGTCTTGTCAAGGTGCATCTGATCACCAGGCGCATCGTATTTCACCTGATGTGAATATACGGAGTCACGACTTCCACTGTGGTAGCCGCACCGACAGTAGTGACGAATGTAGTGTTGAGACATGTGAACCCTCAACTGCCTGTCGTTTTTGGCCTCATAACAACATTTAGGGCATACGGAGTCTGTGGCCGTTTGCAATAGGCTCTCTATCCTGGTCTCCGTAGGACCCGCTACCCAGCATAGCATCCGCCACCTGGTAGGGTTTCTCTTTCCCTTAGTATAGGTGGTGCGTGGCTCGTCCTCTAGCATCAGCTGCTCAGCAGGAACATCCTCCTCCTTCACCGAGGGTGGTTTAAGCTGCACCAACCGCACCTCAAGTTTCGGCTTCACGTCTACCACAGAGTGGGACTCAGCACCTGCAACATTGACAATGTCCTTATCTGGAGTCAAACACTTGTTAGGTGTTGGCATTGCTACATGGCAGTGGAAGGCAGGAGTCAAGCTTGGTGACTGATCGCCAGGCGGTTTAGGCACTGGGAGTTCGTCAGCTGGGGGAGATGAAGGGATTACACCTTCCTGTGAAGAGAGCCGGCGCTTTCGACTCGTCTCCTCGTCTCCCTGTCTGTGTTTAGCAACTTTTCCCTCACCCCGGGCCGGGGTAGGGGGCACAGACTGTTCACTACCTCCTCTAGATGACTCTAGGGTAGGGATACCTCTCTTCTGTGAGAGATATTCAACCGTTTGGCTTTGGAGTGGCCGCGAAGGACTTTTGCCACCTTCGCCATCTCTGGCCTTTCTCCTGGACTCTTGCAAAGCCCTCCGGGATGGGTCACAGTGACCCCGGGCCGGCAGAGATGTCCCCCGGGCCGGCAGGGTTGACTGCCGGGCCGGCAGGGAGTTATCCCTACTTGTCACTAACTTTTTACCGCCTTTTTCTGAAGCTGCTGCCTGAATGAGGGGTTTAGCCGTCTTCAAGGTCAGCGCAGGGTTGTTTCTACCATCTCTAAGTGGTAGAAGCCCTGTAGTTTGAGACTGAAATCTGGGGGGGCTGCCACTTTGCAAAGCTAAAGGGTCAGTCAATGTTCTGTGCTTGAACACCCACGCAGACATCTGAGAGTTAAATACCTCACCCTCTTCATCTCTTGATGCCAACTCTGTGTCCACAGCAGCAGCAGGGGTTGGCTGGGGAGGTACATCCTTCTCCTTCTTTATTAGCTCATCTGTAGGCATAGCTAACAAGTCGTCCTCTCCTAATCCTGGGGGTTGATAGGCAGCTTAACCAGCTTCTAGTAATAACTCGTCATCTTCCTCCGTTAATTCTAAACAGTGAGGGGTTGCCATTGTTGCTATCTTTCGTACAATATTCTTCTCAGGTGAAGAAGCAGCTGTGTAGTGGTCACTGTCTTGCAAAGGAATTATCACTTTCTTTTGGTCAACTCTCCTCTCAAAAGCATGACTCATCCTGTCTGTGCCTGCAGGAGACGGCTGAGCAGGGGTATTAGGGGTAAACTTTGGTGGTCCCTGGTAGCTCTCACGGGGGGAGTTCAGCTGGAGCCTTGCCATATCTGGTAGGGCAGCTTCTGGCAATCCTTTTGAAACCACACACGACCACAGTGGTGCAACTTCTTTGGCGGATATAGCTGTTTTGACGCCTTCCCCGGATTTCCCGGCTATTGCATCATGAGTGGTTTTAGCCACTGTCTTCGATGCTGGCAACCAACAGCTCCTTCCACTCCCTTTCATTGCCTGTGGGTGGTCATTAGGTAACTCCTCCTGTGCTTTCTTTTGGTGACCGTCCTGCTTGTCCAGGGGCGTAGCCAACAGGGGCGTAGAGGTAAATTTCGCTCTCTTTCCTCTGGCGACCTCAGTTTTCATCCCTTCATGCTCAAATTTTCTGTGCAGGCTATCCTTCCCCCTCTCCATCGTTTGGGAGGTTCTGCAGACTACTTGCTCACTTTTTGTAGGTGCTGTTGGGGAGAATCCATCCCAACCACCAAGTGGCATAACACCCTTTTGTGCCGCGTCTATCCACATGACGCTATCTTTTAGCAGCTTTCCATGGTTGTCCGTGCATGGTACATCGTGTCCGTCTATTGTAATGACGGAGTCTTGAAATCTGAGCAAACACTCATGAGTGGTGAGGAACGGCATCCCTATGATGGCGTCCTCGTTTATGTCACTTATCACGAAGCTGACATTGCTCTGTAACCCACAGATCTGTACGGACACTATCACCGTGCCGTAGAACGCGATCTTCGACCCATCAGCCATCACTCCGTGTGACTCGCTGTTCTGCAGTGTGCTCCTCACACTCAGGGGTAGTTTTTGATAGACGTGCCGAGATAACAGGTTTGTAGTACACCCGGTGCCTACAAGTATCGACACAACTCGTCCACCCATTTTTCCAGTGAGGAAATAGCTTGCCTTGTACGGACGTACATGAGGGGAGCCGGTGGTGTCCGCCGCGTGCATTTTAGCAGGGGGCTGGCCCGTGTAGGGATGTTGCGTCCTCTGGCTCCGTTTGGGGGTGTTACGGCTCGCCCAATCGCAGGTAGATGCCGGTAGCTCTACTGCGGGCGACGGCCGTTTCCCGCCTGGGCAGGCATCCGTTGTGGTCTGGTACTCCACAACTTCTTTGGACACTGCCTTTGCATGTGTCCCAACTCTCCACAGTCCCAGCACTGGAGTGGTGGTTGATCAGGCAGTGGTGGAGGAGGCTGAGGTGTACGGGTAGCTCCTGACTTCAATGACTTGATTTATTTCGTGAGTTCCGCCAATGCCTCCATGACCGCTGTCAGAGAGTCCTTGTTTGGCGGTGCAGGGCGGACATTCTTCACTGCAGTATGCGGTGTGTCCGACTCATCGTCAGTGTGCTCCTCCTCATCTGTAGATTCGTCGTCTACCATGCGCACGTGAGTAGACCTCTCTTCAGGACCTGTCCTGATCTGCAGGTATTCATTCCCTGCTCTCACTGCGTCTGAAATTTCCACTGGCTGTATTGCCAGGAGGTGTCTCTGCAAATAGGGGTTGCCTAATGTAGAGCTGAAGATATCTACTATCATTCGTTGCAACGATCTGTGGGGGAGGTCCGCATACGAGACCTGCACCAGTCGTTCTACTTCAGTGGCATGCTCCTGCAGCGTAGTCTTATACGCCCTGCGGAGGCCAGTAAGTTTGTATCTTGCTTCACGGGGGGTTAAACCAAACCTTGTCCGTAAAGCAGCAAATATGCCTTGCAACTGTGGTGCCTTACCACACTCAAGTGCACTCCCTCTCAGGGACTCTCGCAGATGCAGCAACGCTGTCTGCTCTGGCCATTTGTTGGCCTCAGCCACTCCCATGAAGCGCTCTATAAAATAGTCCACGTCTCCGTCTCCATCGAACTTCGGTGCTTTAAATAAAGACCGGTGATTGACAGCGGCTGGCTGCATGACGGCTTGTAACGCTTCTGTCAAACGTTCCATCACATTCGCTTCGGGGTTTGCAGGTGGTACCCTATCAGCGCTGCGTGCCCGTTGGTTCGCCATTGTCTAGACTTAGAGGAGTAACTCAACTCAAGTGTACAATGGATGGTGTGCTGGTCTGTTTTTAGCGGCACCAGGTCTCTACAGCGTCTAGGGCTGTCTATATCAAATTGTCTCAGTAAACAAGGTACTGGAAAGTAACACAAGGCCGGTACAATATTGCACAGGGCCGGTAGTAATGTGTACAGGGCCGGCGTTTAGAGCGCAGGGCCGGTCACAAAGTTAGCAGGGCCGGTATCCGAAGACACAGGGCCGGTATCAGTGTTAGCAGGGCCGGTATCAGAAGACACAGGGCCGGTATCAGTGTGTGCAGGGCCGGTATCAGAGATACTGGGCTGTCTGGTTGCTGCAACGGAGTAAACTCAACGTTTATGCAGAGCTAAGTGACGCACACTTTCTGGGGAGCACTTCTTCAGGCGGAGCAAGCTCAACGTCTGTTCAAGAGTGTCCAAATGGGGGGTCTGTACAGTGAATACAGATCCGGATTTTCGGGCTGCAATATGCAGTTCCAAGGTAGCGCAGTCCAACAGCGTGAGAACAATCCCACCGCTGCCACCAGTGTAGTGGATTTTGGGGGGCCGACCAAACATCCACCAACAACGCCTCACTCCAGAGGTCAACTTCCAACAGAGGAGTATGCCAACTCCACAACTGTTACCGGAGCCCACGGCTCAAACGTACAACTCAATGACTTGTTGAGTTAACCATACTTTATTACACAGCGTAACTAGCAATGTATAATAAGGGTAAATGTATCATGCTACTTGGCTTAAGCACCGGTAGAATCCCAATACAATACAAGGAGTCTAGTGAAGTGCTCTGCCTTTTATAGGCAGAACATGATTAACACATATGCCCAAACAAGGGGCGACAAATCAGTAGTGGCAGGAAGTGTTTACACTAATCAGATCATGAGATATAAATATACAATACAGTCATTGGTTAATATAGAGTTAAATGTGCCAGGCGCCCAGAAGTAGGGGGGCGGAGCTTCTCAGTCAATCTTGCTTACTCATGGTGGTGCAATGAGTAGCCCTGGTTCTTGGTCCTTATGGCTTGTGGTCCTTGGCTTTAGTCTTGTTTGAGGACAGCTATGTTGCAAAGTCGGGCTCCTGCACCTTTGGTATTAATTTCGGTTCTCAGGCTATAGTAGTTCTTTGCTCACCGACCCGGTATAGGTATGGTAATGGCACTGCAGGGCCGGTAGTACATGCTGCAGGGCCGGCAGGGTGTGCTGCAGGGCCGGTGGTACCTCTGCAGGGCAGGCAGTGAATGCTGCAGGGCAGGCAGTGAGTGCTGCAGGGCCGGTAGGGTTTCTACCGGCTGACTTGCTTATGTTCTGGCTGTGCCAGGCTCTATTAAGGCTTGTCTGACACTCAACAGTTGTCAGGGGGACCTTGCGCAGTGGTAGTAGACATAAAATTCCACCACAATATATAGGATGATAGGCGGATCCTCCAACGGCTCATTCCGTGGTTTGTCCCAGCATTAATGATGCATCTGTCTGATGCCAAGTGGTTATTAGAGGCACCTTACCAATGCACCCATCCAAAATTACATCCATCTAAATACATCACAGTATTCAATTCTAATCTAAAAGAATTGTTTTCGGCGTTTAGTTCTGAGGCTGCAAGTGACCAAAAACGTAGAAAGTGTTCAACATTTATTGAAATATTTAGTTTGATGATGAATTGTAATTATTTTTTTGATGTTGATTTTCAATTTATACTTTTCAGATGATACTGGGGTAATCTTTGTTATTTCTTTAATAAAAATTCTGGTTTTAACACAAAACCTATATTTGTCCCAAAACCTTCTGACCGATTCACCTAAGGTGTGCAACATCGATGAACCAAAGCTTATAAATGTAAGAGGCTTGGATTGCAAAGCCATTGCAGTACGCTTCATCAAGTTTTCTCAGTTCTGTTTTCTGAACTTTGCCAGAAACAACATATTTGAATGTATTCCAGTTAAAAGCATACCCGCTCTGATCACTTTTCTGTTGATTTTCTGAGTATTCAACTCTTAAGCAGTAAATTAATGTTTTAAATCATCTTCTAAGCCTACTCAGTCCTGATTTACAAGCTTGCCAAAAAGCCATAGGCCTCAAAAGCTCGTCGCATCAGCTGAAATTTAGCTTACTATAACTTCCATTGATTGCCGAGTACGTCATCTTCAGATTGTGGTCGCAGTCAATCATAGTAAATAATCGGAAGTTTCCATAAATGAGCTTACATTGTCTGCATTTAAAATGAAATCTGATTGGGCAATTCTTTTAGTATTAGGTCTAATGAAGGCCGTTGCAACAGGAATAAAGAATCTTTACTAAAACACCCCATTAAAACGTTATTCTAAGATTTAGTGTTGGGCTTTTCTATTACGAGCCAGCTTTCATCTATCTTGAATTTGCACACTGCAAGCATAAAATTGGAATTAGTGGCTTCTCTCAGTATGGACACAATTAGTACGCACACATAGCAAACAAAATTAACATATGTTTATTGGGCAAATTTTATATGTCAAATGGAAACAAGAGACGATTGCAGGATTTTTCAGGTGGTCCAACCAATTTGATCACAAACACAAAGATCATTTTATACTCTTCGTGTCAACAGGGTCGAGCAAAAATTTTGCTTGTTTTGAAGAGTTAAGGAGCACTAAATGGTATTCATACAAGAGTGGACAGTGGTATGTAGGTAGAATAATAATAAATGAAATAATAAAGATGATAATAAAAATAAATAGCGGGATATGATTGGTCAAATAAAGAATGTACAGCGAAGAAGTATATATACTTCCGATCCGAAGATGACTTCAATTTTAAGCAGCGTAAAAATGGCAAGCATTTCTGGAAGAAGGGTATTTTACAGGCTTGTAGATTAGCACTGAATAGGCCTAAAGGGTTGCTCAATACATCAATCTGCTGTTTAAGAATTAAATATTACAAAAATTCAACAAAATATTGTTCCATGATCGGATGCCTTGAGATCAAACGACTCAATTAGTTTGGATCTTCCAACACGGAAGCAGTATTTTTTTATAGGTTGGTCACTTTAAATCCAAGGCATTAAACAATTTCAAGTACTTCATATTTTAAAGTTGGAGTTTCATCAAACGGTAATTCTAATGCCTTCCAGCTCAAAATTATTTTATCAATTAGATAAAAGTTTTCAATGTAAATACTGGGTTATAACGTGATGCGACAATTGGGATTTGAATGCAGTTTTAAAAAGGTATTTAATGCTTGTTTATTTTCAGTTTTTATTGAGAGTCATTGAAAGACAGTATTGAGAAGCATTTTGATGGACTTCTGCTGCAGAATGACTCTGATAAAACACAAAAACAATTTTTTGTCATGTATAAGTAGATACTCCTTGAAAAACTTGATTTTTCAATATCTTTCTAGTTTCGTGGCAAAAAACTATGTGAGTGTTATTAAAATACAACACTGTCCTTATCTATTTGGTCACCAGTTGGGGATAATGCTGCATTTGTCTGAGAGTGATCGCATTAAAATAGTGCTCCAGTTCAAGGTAGTTGTTCTTATTAAACTTTGATAAGAAAGCAGGCTTGAGTTTAATCGAAATTGCTCGAAAAAAAATTCTTTGCTTACGGTTTATAAAGAGAAATACTTTTTTCAAGTTCAAAAGTTGCCAGAAATGGTGATTTAACTGCCAAACAATGAAATCAATATTTGTTTTATCATTTTTTGCACGGAATGTCACAAAGTGAGAAAATATGATGCGTTTGCTGTCATAAAGGATGGCTGAGGTTGTGTCAGTAACAGCTGGCAAACATTTCTTTAGTGATTTTAGTAGATAAGACCTTTTTAGGCATTCCCAGCAACTGCTACTTGTATAAACCTTATAATGAACAGATTATTAGTTGTACAGAAACCTATACAAGTGTGGTTAGGTTACTTGATAGCTAAATTGTCAACTCTGCTTAGTTTACTGTGAGCGGACTCCGTTTCATTAAAAAATAAGCATGAGTCTGTTTGTCCAATATAGTCGTTTTTAGTAACTAATTTTTGAACACCTTTCTTAAAGATTCAAAATTTAAACTGAGGTAAAACTAAAAAACATGTTTGAACCTACTAAACCAGTTCTTTTTAGAGTAAAAAAAAGGGTTATTTGTGAAGCCAACTAATTTTTGCAATTCAAATCAGAAAAAAAGATAATGATGTACTTTGGTCAAGCCAATCAAATGGTATGTATACCGCCACAATTCCCTAAGCAAGTGAGGGCATCCAAGCACGAAGTTAGTGAAATGCAACTAGCTTCCCTAATAGCATTAATACTGATGCCGAGAGGTATTTCTGCTTAATGAGACTGCTGCATGAAAGACATAATTTGGTCGAGCTCCATCTACTTTCACTGGTGTGAGCGAAAATCACTTTTCCTACAGTGCTGAGTTTTACCAGCTTCAAGCACTCATAGAATGGTTGTCAATAAATATTTTTTGTCTAGATATGGTCTGAATGGTCCCTAAATATAACAAAACCCATCCTATTTGGCTTCATTCAATTCCGTGATTTCTCATTTTTTATTTTTCAGGGATTTTTTAATAATATGATGGAGCTTGTTGCACATAATCAGTGTGCACTAAATTCCTCTGAAAATCGCTACCATCAGGTATGCCTCGTAGTAGCAATAGAACGAGATTGATATCAATTACATCTGCTCTGCTGTCTCGTACATGTACTAGCATTAAAGCCAATATTTACATACACTAGTACAGTTCGATCACTACACTGGCCTTGGGTAGCTATCACAAGCTGGCATCAAAATTGCTGCAGTTGCCTGACAAGTCAATTATCATAAAAAAATGTTATAAATAGTTTATCGAGACCTGGATCATCACCATATGTTAGCATGTTTGGAACCGAGGAGCAGAATAACCAGTATCTCTAAAGGAAAAAATAATTACCCCTAGAGAAGGTTACTGTCAGCTAAGAGAACTTTCACGGTTCTTCTCTGACCACCACATACATTTCAATACTCACCTTTATTTTATTGGCTAATATTTATAGCACGTATGCTCACTTGTGCATTTATAGTGACCTTGCTTGTAATTGGACTACTTGGTAAACTAGGCCAATAACTTCATGTCACTTCATGTGACTCTGCCTTCAAAAAGAAGAGCTTCGCATTCAGCATTCATGTTTTTATCGTAGCCATTTTGTGCACTTGATTAAGTATCACTACACTTTCAATCTAGATAGAACAACTGTTTTGTGCTACTTAAAAGCACCAGGTCATATGTCTAAGCCGAGGGCTTGCCTTATTGTAGAAGTGAATTCACCCCTTTGCAACTGTTTGCAGCACCATCCCAACATAGGGTCACTTCTGGATAGAAGTTGAATGCTGTAGGCGCGACTTGATTGACTGAATATATTTTTTATGTCGCACACAGAGGTTTGCTTAATGGATAAGAAGTGGATCAATAAAGTCTACCAATTTGATGGCAGCAGTTGGATTAATTCCCAGGATGTGTCAGGTTATATCACCATGGCCCAACATTCAGCATTTCAAGTTACCACTGGTCCGGTACCCTTTTTTACAGTCTAAAAATTGGGCACTCATGTACTGTTATATCAAGTCCTTACTATGCGTGCAGCTGTTGGTTTTTGTGTAAAGACATTACTACTTTACCGTTGGGTCTTTATTCCACCTTACTCACCATAGTAACATTGCTGTCTCTTGATACCAGCCTTGCTAACTTTGATATCAACTATGTGTTTTCAATACTGTCTCAGCAACCAAGGGATACCTACCTTGCTTCTATAACTGCGACCAGGCGTACACTACTACCTGCACTGTATGGTTTGCACAGACCACCCACCACAACTCGTTACCCCAATGTGATAAGTCAGAGATTCCACTCTCATTCATATACACTCTAGAGCCACTGATACCATTTCTGATGGCACTGCCCTTAGGTTGAATAATATATCATAAAATCTTGTTATGTTTCTGTATAACTAGAAGTGAGAGAATTCAACCTGTTGCCGAATTTAATGAGTCAGTTCCAGTGTTTGAAAAGAGGTTTATTTTAAACCTTAAAAGGTACTGAGTATTCCGAGTTTGTTCATGTGACATCATAACACCTTCTGACAAAGTTAAAATTGTGCATGTCGGGTCTGTTTCTTTCGTCTGCATCTTCGAGGGTTGTGTCAGCCAAATCCATCAGCATCTGGCAGCCTAGGGTTTTATGTCTCCTATTTATGAGGGCTTTGTATTGGTTCTGAAGAAGATTCATATAGGCGTAAGTAGACTTTTCATAATCTTTCTTTCTCTATTCTCTAGGATTGATGTCATCATCAGCTGGTATCTAGGTTGTATTGATCATTGTGTCATCCTCATGTGGGTCCTCGTTGAAGAACGTTCACATTCATGCAACAGCTTCCATAAAAGTTGGTAACAATGGCAGGAACCCACCTTGGTTGTCCAACTCACTTTGGTCCATGGTAGAGTGTATAGCAAGCACCTACAACTGAATAGCTTCTAATTTTAGTCACTGTCCTGTGAGATCTGTCTAGCGCCATTTTTATTGGTGTTGTTGTGCTATGTGAGACAGCAATAAAAGTGAAGTGTCAATTTTGCATCTGATTCACTTTCCATTTAACAATTTCCTTGGCGAGTATCCCACTGGTAATCGTGTTTTCCTGTACTGTATCAAGAACTGTTGTACTTCTGATTTTGTAGCAGATTAAATTTTCTTACAGCTTGTTTGAAGGTTTGAACAAGTCTTTTAGCTGTTCCAATGGTTGCGGGGTGATAAGGTGCTCTGGTCAAATTGATGGTTCTTCTTTTCTGCACCAACTTTGGAATTCTTCTGACGTAATACTAGTCGCGTTGTCAGTTACAATGGTGTAGGGATAACCAAAGTGTGCTTCTGTTATTTATCATCGATGGAAATGTTTAGCCGTTGAATGGCGAATCGTCCCAGTAGGTTGAGACCCTTGACGGTGCTGACAACAAACTGAAAAGTAGTGCCTTCTTTAGAAGGTAGTCTTTGAGACATCCAAGTTCTTCTCTAAAGAACTCTGGAACTTCATCGCAAAGCTTTCTGCATTCCTTTTGGAAAACAGTATCAGGTTTATTGACGGCTATGGTAGCAATGGTTTCCTTCTGTTGTTTCCTGGTTACATCTTGTATGTGGTGATGCCACAGAGTTGGAGTTTTTCTCTTAGATGAAAATTTGTTGATCTTTGGTTGGGCGCCATAAACTGTCTCTTTGGCAACTTTAGCTGCTTCCTTGGTCTGCTGTGTAATTTAAATAGTTCTGTTGATAGTAAGTTTTCGTCCTTGACCTTGAAAAGTGATTTCAGTACAGCTTTATTGCTTACAGAGCATATAAATATAGTCATCATTGCTTCATCCAGCGAGTCTTGAATGTCAGTAAAAGCACAAGTTGCAGCATCTTGACCTACCCGTGAAGAAAGTTCTTGATTCTTTTCCCCTGGCTTGCGCCGCATGTCACTGCAGTACTTGTAGCGTTCTCATACAATGAAACGTGCTGGGTCATGCTGTTCCCTCAAGTGTATAACTATTTCAGTCATTGTCGACTCATGAATGTGAGTTGGTGTAGTTGTATGAGCTTTCATATCACTTGGTTGTTTCTATAATGCTGGTCGTTGATTGTTCAGAAAAGCTCTCGGTAATTTTGCCGCAGGTATTCAGTTTGTCGTAACAAAGATATTCAACCTGTCCATGTGGTCTGTGGGTAGCTTTTTCGTTGGATCAAATTCAAGAAATTTAGCCACAGCTACCGCTGCTGTCATTTTGTCTTTCGCCTCTGGAATTAGAAGATATATCAACTCTTGCTTTGGCTGGTTTTTTTTGCTTTTCTTCTTGTCATTGTTGCTGGTGGGTGAACAGTTCCTAAGTTTTATCAATTGCTCCAGCCATGCTCAGAGCTTTTAGCTGTGAGTAGTAATGATGGATTCGTTTTTGGTGTAATAAAAATATCACATCCTTGTCGCCAATGTACTTCTGTTATGTGTCTGTATAACTAGGAGTTGGTGAATTCAATTTGTGGCTGAATTCAATGAGTCAATTCGAATGTTTGAATATAGGTTTATTTGTATCTTTAGAAAGGACTCACTATTCCATGCCGAGGCATTTATTTCATGGTCAATGCTTGTAGCTATCTCCAGTTTCATATAAAAATCAGAAACAAAAGCAGTTACATAGCTAAGGGAAAGAAACAAATAGAAAAGCCTTTAGCTTATAATAATATTCTGGTTTTACATAAATATCCACGTGACATCATAACACCTTTTGACCAAGTTGAAAGATTGAAACTGCTATGCCCATCGCTAATGCCCACACACCATTTAGATTTTCAAGGTATTCAAGAAACTGGTGATGTGGAGTGTTTTACGACTTGCCTTATGGAATTTGGTGAAAGCGAGCAATGGCCAGAGCCAAGCTGCTATGTAACACATGAGAGCGTCGTATTTAGGTAATGTACTTGATAGTGGAAAGCCTTCACATCTACAAGAAATTTTCACTGATCTGAAAGTGAGGATTGGTTAAACCCCAAGAGAAGCCAAGTAAAGATTCACTAACCTCCACAGTCCGTACAAGACCACCATATAAAACAACGTCAATGAGGTTTAGCATGTTTGGTTTATGATGCATGGGTTGACTTTCCTGCCTGACCTATTTGATGGAAAATCAAGAATAAAATCTAGTGAAGCTAGCAACTGTAGCTAGACAATGCTGCTGGGCACACAGATATCAATAAATAATTCACTGTAGCAACTGCTGACCAATCAAAAAGCTGTTGCGCATCAAGACGTAGACAAAACAAACCAAAGATATTAAGAGAGGTAAGACGAAATGGTCAGATGAAAGCTAGCATAACTAGTAGGAAAAAGGTTTTTATTGAAATTATCGCAAGGATCTTCTAGTGAAATAAAGATTCAAGAATACTATAACCTAAAGCAGGAAATGACAAGTCTAGATATGTATTTTTCATTGATATTTGTTTGGTAGTGCCAGAGTTTTAGGGGAACACCAAATAACAGACTCACCTTTATGTGTGTATTTCATCACATGCTTGTGCAATTGATGGCATACTTACTGCTAGACTATATCAGGCTGGCTAGGAAAAAAGGGAGATAGGTTAAACTTATTGGTTTTTTTTACCGCAACCACTTTTGGGAGAATGTACGGTGTGATTGAATAGATGCAAAATGAGATAATAAATTTTTGGCCAGTTCAAATAGCCAATTGTTGAGGTGAATGCAATTCAAAAACATGACATGTAACAGAAAATTACTATCTCACACAAAATGAACCTATGTAAAAGAAATTATTGCGAAAACAATGTTGAGCCTTCGGACAGTCTGATTTTTGCTCGATGGAAAAATAAAAGCAGCGTTTGCAGGAGGCTCTTATGTGGATATTCAATATTCCGGAGTTTTCGGTGAGTTAAGCAGTTTTCAAATGAAGGAAAAAATTGCATGGTAGTAAAATTAGGTGGATCTCTGTAATGTCATGTAATGGGTGACTCAAACTTAGGTCAAATTTGGTGTGCAGATGAGCTAAATAAATGTTTTTTTTTATGAATAATAGCATTATCTCTTGTCGTGTTTCAATATAGTTGCAAATCCGCCAAACTTTTGCTCCAGTCGCCCATGCTCCCCCTCCCCTCAATCTTACCCTATTATTTGCCTATCTCGCTTTACTTTTTGCCTCCTACCCTGTTGTATCTCTGTTCCAGTTCTCCCCCCCCCCTCTCCCTCTTTATCTTTCTCTCCTTCCCCTCTCTCTGTCTCTCCCGCTAAACTCCTCTCCCTCTCTCTCCATACCTCTCTCTGCCTCTGTTTTCCTTTTTTCTTACCTCACTCCCAAATTTAATTTTGTTCAGCTTGGTTGTTTTGATGTATGTATTTGAGGTGTTTGATCAGTGTATAATCAAACTTTAAACGTCCCATTATTTATTAAAAAGATCTAAATCTACAAATCTATTTGACTCAGAAAAACATAGCAAGTTTTAGCCGGCGCACATCAAATCAATCACATGATTGTTTTCAGAATTTTTTTTAGACCTCTCAAAATAACGGATTACATGCCTATTAGATTTGACTGACAGACAGATACTTACACACCCTGACTATAGAATTTCATCTCATCTATGTGTATATATGTAAATATATATTGACGGTATAGCTGTTGTCTCAAAGGTTGCCGGCTGGGTAATGAAAATAGAATAAGAAGATAGTTGGCACTGTAAAGGCCTGTAGAGAGAGCGAAAGAATTAGTCTGACCAAAAAAAGTGTGGCGGCCCTTGGTATTCATCAGTTTATTCACAGCCTTAGGGAAAGCTGACAAGACTGAGTACAAACTAAGCACTCTTTGAAAAAAATGTTTTTATTGGTTGCTCCATGTAACCAACTATAAAATAAATAGGCTGAGGCTCAACAGTGAATTTTTCAATGTGATTGCTGTTTTTTTTATGTGAAAAACTGCCCACTATTTTCACCTGTCAATCCTTACTCTTTCCGTTTCTCATAGAATTTGTCGTCACCAAAATGAATTTTATGGTATGTGAGACCTGTTCCAAAGTTTGGTCACTACCGACAATGTCTGACAGCTTAATATCGTGAGAGATTTACATGATAATTTACCACCACTCCCACACACCCCGCCCTACCCGAAATCCCCCTCTACCCCTCAATCTGTCAGCAACCGGGCTAGAGACAACCCATGAGCCCTCCCCACCTGCATCTATACAAATTCCCCCATAAACTTGGTTACAAACAGCCCAAGCCCTGTATAGACCCTATACAGCATGTATATCCTCTCACCGGGTTGCCCTGGGTCTATCCCGGGTCAGCTACCCCGGGCCAGTATCCAAATAAGTTGATTCAGGTGGCCTGGGGCTTATAGGACTGGATGCCCACCGCAGAAAATGAATGAGCTGAGTACAGTAGCCTAGAACATGGACTAGAGAGTTAGATGGCCGAATAAGGAGTGGAAAAGTTACAAGCCTAGGAAAGAGTAGGAAAATCAGCCTTGACATGTGTTCAGCAATACTATTGGGTGGCTTTGTGTACTAATTTTGTATTGCGTGCTCTGATTGTTGTATCTTTACTAATATGTTACGTGATTGGTTTACCCTAATAAGCGGGTGAACTTTCCTCTTATTCTCAAATAAAAGAAGCTCTTTCGGTGCATTTAGAGCAGAAGTTTAGAGGATCTTGGTAATTACCTTACATTGTATTGCTAAATCGATTTGAGTAAGTAAAGTATTGTGGGAGAAACTCTTTTGTTGTGTGTCTGAGTTCAGGACCCCTTGAAGTTGGCAGCCTCTATTTGGATTGGACCCTGAATTGTGGAAGAAGTTGATAGTGGATATCGTTGTGTTGGTAGTAGAGAGCACAAAATTACTACAATATATTAGGTTGTCTATAATTAATGGTCCTAATTTGAATCTTGATTGACAAAACTAAGTTTTCAAAATATCCTGTATTGCCTCTATTGCTCAGTCATTCTCGGAACTGTTGGGGTAAAGTAGGCCCAAACAGCCCTCCTCTGCTTCGACGGCAAGACTGGTGTAGTCAACACTTGATCATCATCATCATCACTGTGATCACTGGCCACTGATGAAGAAACGCTGCAGGCAAAAACGTTAACAAAGTAATGTTTAAAGGTAGAAAGTACAATAACTTATGCCAGTGTATTACAGACAGTCATAGCAGAGGGCAGTATTTAGAAATCTTAAGAGGAAAAAGTGAAATTCATATTCGATATTTTATTATTTGTATTATAATTATGATTAATCTCGATAACCTGATGTGCAGACCATGTAGTGATTGTGTGTACATTAAGTTTTATTTGTTTTCAACCTTATAAAAGACCATGTAATGGCCATGATTGTCAGTTGTAATAAACTCCATAATTTCACTTTAGCTTAGCATTTCAAGGAGTTGTTGTTGTTGATAATACTGTAGTGGAGTTTTGGGGGCCGACCAAACGTCCACCAACAACGCCTCACTCTAGAGGTCAACTTCCAACAGAGGAGTATGCCAACTCCACAACTGTTCCCGGAGCCCACGGCTCAAACGTACAACTCAATGACTTGTTGAGTAAACCATACTTTATTACACAGCGTAACCAGCAATGTATAATAAGGGTAAATGTATCATGCTACTTGGCTTAAGCACAGGTAGAATCCCAATACAATACCAAGAGTCTAGTGAAGTGTTCTGCCTTTTATAGGCAGAACATGATTAAAACATATGCCCAAACAAGGGGCAACAAATCAGTAGTGGCAGGAAGTGTTTACACTAATCAGATCATGAGATATAAATATACAATACAGTCATTGGTTAATATAGAGTTAAATGTGCCAGGCGCCCAGAAGTAGGGGGCGGAGCTTCTCAGTCAATCTTGCTTACTCATGGTGGTGCAATGAGTAGCCCTGGTTCTTGGTCCTTATGGCTTGTGGTCCTTGGCTTTGGTCTTGTTTGAGGACAGCTATGTTGCAAAGTTGGGCTCCTGCACCTTTGGTATCAATTTCGGTTCTCAGGCTATAGTAGTTCTTTGCTCACCGACCCGGTATAGGTATGGTAATGGCACTGCAGGGCCGGTAGTACATGCTGCAGGGCCGGCAGGGTGTGCTGCAGGGCCGGTGGTACCTCTGCAGGGCAGGCAGTGAATGCTGCAGGGCAGGCAGTGAATGCTGCAGGGCCGGTAGGGTTTCTACCGGCTGACTTGCTTATGTTCTGGCTGTGCCAGGCTCTATTCAGGCTTGCCTGACACTCAACAGTTGTCAGGGGGACCTTGCGCAGTGGTAGTAGACATAAAATTTCACCACAATACTAGTACATATCTTTGAGCAGTGCAAAACCAGTTAGTGTTACCATGCCAACAGTTGGTGGTACAGTATTATATCAGTGCAAGGCCAATGCTAAGCCCCTGTAACAACTACCGCTGCCACTAGTGTGAGCTATGTGCTGCACACTGTTAATGTGCGAGAAGTTCCGTAGTTAAGAATACAAATCAATATATTGAGCATCATTGCACACAGGGTCAGCAGGTGTCAAGACCTACACAGTGCTACCAAATAATTTAGTGAAAGAATCATCAGTTGTTTCCAAGTAGTAGCATCCAATTCCACTACATTGGTGGCGGCGGTGGGATCAGATAGAAATCACAAATGGACACAACTGGATGAGCAGATTCCACACTACTAGACTAGAAGAAATTATACAATACATTGTTTCACTAAGAACCAGTTACCATCCTGTGGAGGGTCGATCATTTTGACGCAAACCCTGTCATCGGACATGCAGAGTCTGTTGTTGCAATGCGAACCCAGTGATCATCAAGTGTAGGATCGGTCACTCAACACAGACCCTCTCATCAGCAGTACAGAATTGGTCACCTTTGGACAGATCCAGTCGCCAACATACACAAGGTCAGCATTGACTTGTAACTTATGGCAGTAGTACAGCCAGCTGGACAACCAGCCATGGCTGCGATAGAGGTGCTAACCCAGGCGCTACACGCTGTGATGCCACCCAAGCCAACAGCAGTGCAAAACCAGTTCAAGGCACCTAAGTGTTATGGAACAATAGATGAGGAGAATTTCACAGCGCGATTCTAGGAAGTCACCAAGGCAAATGACTCGGGTCTGGGCACAGTCATATTGCACTTAATAAAAGCACTGAAAAGTGACGTGTTAGAATGTTGCAAACTAGCCCCATGTACATGGTGTGTTCACTGCACAGTGAGAAAATTTCTGGCTCACAGCCAAACAGGCACATGCCAAGTTATCCAACTTGTGCCGCTTAACGAAAAAGTTCGTTGGAACAATAAAATGAAGCAGAGAGGTTGGTGGGTGTTGTTTTATGATGATTTACCACTTCTTGAGCAGGTGTTATTGTACAAGTTTTAGCATAATAAGCCACACCGTACTATGAAGCAACTTGCGGGTCCTTCAGCCGCAAAAGGTAGTACATGCTGTTAGATGGTAGCAAGTTCATGCGTGCCAATCCTTTCCCTGATAAAAACTTACCTAGGTCAGGAAAGTCAATGTTGAGGAAGAAAGGAGTGAGTTGTCTAAGCTATCTCTGCTAGTTCCACCAACACAGCCAACTGTTAATCGGAATCAGCTAATATGGGCTAGTTGAGACCATCCATTGGTGAAGATGAAGACACTGCAGACCCTGATGCAGGAGGTGTAACAGTTGAAGGAGCAGGATGCTACACTTCCCACTGAATAACTCGTTCCATCTAGTTGTTGGGGATGTGGCAGTAAAGGAAGTTTTCACAGGGGCTGCCCTGTCAAGCCATGGACAACCAGTCCTGTCAAGCTGAATGCACAGCAGGGAAATGAAGGCAGCCTGACACAGTAACGCCCAACTGCAGAACTGTCAATTAATCAAGTGGATGTCTGGCAAAAAGTTGGAGCGCAAATTACTCCCATCCAAGAATCATGGGCGTTGACCACCTGCCACTGTTCGACTGTCCTACCAGATGTAGGAGAAAATGGTGCAGGTCCGGAGTTGTCTGATGAACTCACTACAGAAGATCATGTATCATTTGACTATCCATGGCCAAGTGAATATCCACACCAAACAAACAGCATTTATCTTGACCAGTAAGTTCAGCTGTCTGTCCATCCGAAGCATCATCATACCCCCTAGAGCGGCACCCAAGCCCAGCTATTTCGTGCTCGCCAAGCTCGAGGAAAAACCAGTTTGTACACTGGTGAACACGAGTTGTTGCACCAACCTGCACTCCCAATTCAAATTCATCAGGCTCTCTTTAGCTACCGGGAGCAGTTTACAGGAAAATAACACTCACAGACTGATGGGAGACAGCTTCCGGTTTCGTTTTATGTTACTATCAAGCCGTCTCTCCAAATTTTATACATCAAAACAGAGGCTGAATTTGTAGTGAACCATATTATTTAGAACCCAATGAGCCTCGTGCCATTTCTAATGTTGTATCAGCGCCAAATAGAATCTTTTGACGCTGTAAGTATATTAGATGTAGAGTAGCTCCTCTGCACAGATAAACATGGGTGGTAGCTTACAAGTAAAGTGCAAGTACTCATGGATACGGACGTCCCACCATGTATGACACAACGGTTCTGTGCACCAAAACTAGGCCCTAAACGGTACAGTGAAAGGGCAAGCATATGCACCACCAGGAGCTGCTTGGCTGCCTGTCTCAATCACTTGCTTGTCTCAATCAGTTCAATCAGCAAGAACCCTTCCTGATAAGATGAGTAAACACCACAAACGGGCTTGTCAAACTGAAAGCGGGAAAAAGTATTGGTCAGCATGCCACAATCTCACCTGAAGAAAGTGGTAAATGCAGCTCTCCACAACTGGAGTGACAAGAGAGAAGCCTGCCAGCTGGAGCAGCTGCTAAGCCTGTATGAGGCAGTCTTCAGTAAAGGAAAAAAGGATATGCGAAGAACTGAGTTGGTGAAGAACAATATCCTGCTGCTAAAGGGTACCAAACCTGTATGCCGACCTCCTCACTGGTTGGGATTTCAGAAAGAGGCAGAAGCAGAAAGACTGTTTACTCATTTACTCGAACAAGGGCTAAATGAGCCAGCCTCAGGAGCTTGGAACTTGCCAGTAGTACAGGTGAAAAAAGTATGGAGCCTGGCACTTCTGTATCAACTATAGAAGGTTGAATGCAGTGATGCACTTGGATGCATACCCATTGCGTCAAATTGATGAGAGCTTGGATGCTCAGGGAGGCAGCTGCTACTTCAGCAATCCAGATCTGGCCAGTGGCTTTTGGCAGGTGCTCTTGAATTTACATGAAAATTTAGTGAAAAGCCGGTATTCTTCACACGATCCGGTTTCTTGAAGTGGAAGGTCTTGTGTTTTGGATTAACTTCTGTACCAGCAACCTTCCAGCGGCTGGTGGAGACAGTTGTACATGGGATACACCGGAATACATTCCTATCGCATATGGATGACATCATTGTCATAATCCTTGACTTCCAGACACACCTACCCTGACTAGCAAAGGTTCTGCAAAGGTTGAAGAAAGCAGGGTTGAATTTTAAGCCTCAGAAAAGTGACCTGTTGCAGTCGGAATTTCAGTATCTTCGCAGATGGTCAGTGAAGGTACATTAACCCTGTGAATGTTGAAGTGGTCAAAGGATGGAGGTGTCCTGGTGAGCTGAAAGACTTACAGGTGTTTTTGGGAACTGTTGGGTATTATAAGCAGTATCTACCAGGGTTTGCTACAGTTGCTAAGCCTCTGGCATAGCTGACTGGCATAGACACTCCTCGGGAGCGGAGAGCTGAAAGAGAAAATGCTTTCATACAGCTCAAACACAGTTTGCTTACAGCACCAGTACTTGGGTACCCAGAATCCCTTGGTACTTATATAATAGATACAGATGCAAGCAACAATGGAGTCAGAGCTGTGCTATCACAGGATAAAAGCGGCCTAGAACGGGTGACCCCCAAGTACAGTAAGATGCTTTGTCTTGCTGAGCGAATTTACTGTGTCACCAAGTATGAGCTGCAAGCAGTGGTAAAAGCCATGAAACAAATCTGGCCATATGCATACATTCAGTAATTTGGCCTCCAAACAGAGCACGTTTCGCTAATGTGGCAAAACAGGAGAAAGGAGCCTACTAAACAAGTGGCTTGCTGGCTAAAAATACTCTCTTAGTTCCACTATACTTTTGAGCAAAGGTACGGAGCCAAGCATGGAATTCAAAGTAGGTTGAGTAAGCAGTTTGCAGGTGATTGCCCCCAATGCACATGCATCCAGGACATGGGTTGTTGTCCTACCAAAGCAGAGTTGGCTGGAGAGCTTCAATAACACCCCCTCCCACATCCATACAATTTCATATATACATGTAATTCTTTTTCAGAAACGGCACTTTTTTGTAAAGTCATTAACCAGACAGAAAGATCTTTGAGGAAGCGGTGCGGCTCAGGGGTGGGCTGAAATGCATAGGTAATTTATGTAACAGCCACACTACCTTCTCAAATGAAAAAAAAATTGCTGCAGACAACCAAATATATGCCCAATTGCTCCTCGTGGCAAACACGTTTTGATTCAACAGAAGTGAGTTACATAATATTTATTACGAATGAAAACCAAATTACGTAGCAGAACAAATGAGCTGACACGCGGTCCAGACAGCCTGTAAGTGTGTCTGGGTAATCTGGGTTATCTGAGTTGTGCTAAACAGTTGATATAGATATAAGTAATTTCTCAACTTACTTTCAGTTCTATGGCTATAACGGTCCTTTGATGCTGGCTTTTTTAGTGCTTTGGGGCCAGAACTTGGCTGCATAAACTCTTCTTAGAAAATTATAACTGCTTGTTATATTTTAGCAACACTCATGATTGTAGCTAAGTTTAGTTTCATTGACTACAAAATCCTACTGTACTCAAATATTGTACCCTTCTCTCTGGAGGATAATTTGAAGGCATGGTCAGTGCCATTTGTGCAGTGGCTAATACAACTGGAACAGAACCATTGGCTCAGTCATTATAGTCCAGGACGCTTGTGGCACGACTTGCTTAAAATTACACTGTATGCAACTATTGGGAGGCAAACCAATGGCATATAATCGCATAAAGTGAGGATTTTTATATAGAATGGACCGCAAGAAAAATATACACAAATTACCAAGAAAAAGACTCACATGCAAAAATTATGACCAATATGTCCAATAACGTATTCAGTAATTATAAGCAACAACTGACAACACAAAGATAAAAATACTAACAAAACATGCTGCAGTTAAAATGATGAGATACCAATTGGTAAAGAGTAGAGGTCCTGTATGCTATTTTTATGACACAGTCATCTGTAACTCTTAGGTTAATCTGATGGTCTGCAGTCCGCAGTCAACTCAGCCATATTTTACCTACAGAGCTTTATCAGCACTTCAGCTGCAACCAACATTGCTGACATTGTCATGATGTTCAGTGCCTAGATAACAATTGTATTGTTCATAACCAATGAAGTTAATGACAGCTAGTCTCTTTAAGACTGTTGTAGCACCTGCTGACACTTGTTTGGATATTCCAGAAAAACCCGTCTACAATACATACACTGGATAATAGTTTCTATAAAGTTAGTGTTAAAAAATATTCATTCTGCACGCACTAGGCTTTACTCCAATAATCTAGTTTGGTATGCCGCATGTCTAAAGGCCATAAAGGGGGCACATGTAAAACAAATATACAATTGCACAGCAATGGTCTAGAAGTTCCACCACAAACTGACTTCTTCCAGGCAAATTAGACAATCATTTCCATTTTCTTGTTTACTTAATCAAATTTTCTAAATGTACTGAACTGATAGCCCGAGTGAAAACTCAAGCTCTCGATATCTAGCAGGTTTGTTTCAGGTGATGCAGTGTACCAATCCCGTTTGCAATCAAAGCTCATTTTTCCAAAGTGCCAGTTTTATGTATTAGATGTAGCTTTTGACGACGTTTGAATAACTCTATTGGATATGAACCCAGTTAGTTGTTAACACTGGTGCCAACACTTTAACCAATATAATTGTTGTTATAAACTCAGTCCTCAAGAAAAACTCCAAAACCCTGGAAAAAGCTGTACGCAATTATGCAAATAATCCCCTTGAAGACTGAAAATGGCAAAAACCGTGTATATTATATGTGAACAAAAACATATTTTGTACCGTCCAGATTTTGTGTTTGCAAACTTTATTGTTTTCTTTCAAGAAAAGTGTAGAACTGTTTTAATTTGAAACAGATTTTTACTGTCATTTTTTTAGGAGCTACAGTTTAGACAACAATCGAATTAGACCAGTTTTTCAGATGAAAGCTTGCTAACCATTGACAACATCAAAAAGCAACCAATGATCAACGCTGGAATTTACAAGATGACAAAGGTGTGGGACAGCTCAATTTCCCATATGTGACATACTTCATTCACAACACATAAACATTGAAAATACAATGTAACAAATAAATATTAAAATGTATATAAGTGCTTCCATTTGTTGCCATCGACCTGAACGCTTTTTGACTTTACCTCTATCAGTTTGAAAAGTCGTTCAGGCATTTGGAAGTATACTGTTGTACCAGAGGTTTGTTTCTGCTCTTCATGGTTTCAGCTGCTCGAGTTTCATTTAAAACAAGGCAATAATGATCTCAGATAGCTAATTTATTTTTTTGAACTATTCATTTATACATAGAACAAAATGGATGATCACTGTGGACTATGGCTCCACCGGATCAGATTGTGTCTTTGAACATACAGGAACTGACTTGAGCTTTAATCTGTTTGACATCTATAATCTGGTAGATAAAATAACCAGTTGTGTAGTCAATGCCTGAACAATAAACTTATTGGATGAAAGGCTGAAGGAAAATATCTCACACAAAAAAAAGTGAAGCTGAAGCATAAAAAAGATGCAAAACACAAAATTACACAAAATTCATGTCGGTCTTAAATTTGTTGCCATAGAGGCAAATAATATATAGATTAATGGTGAGTAAATAAGTTTTTTTTGCTTACAACAATTGAGTAAAATACTTTTGACTGCCTGTTAGTAAGAGTATATGTGACCCAGTCGCACTCAAAGTACAAAAAATGATATGCGTTTCTAAGTGAAAACAACACGGACAAATAAAAAATTAGTTTGAAGTGTCTTAATAATCCAATGGACTGTTATTAGAACAAACCATAAAGAAGATAACTCCTAGTTTACAAAATAATCAAAAAAAATGACAAAAAAAACTGTAAAATGGAGTAGTTTGTAAAGCTACCCATTCAATTCAGTCAATGCTGAACGAGTAAAATAATTGTGAATTATTATTTTAATTAAGATCTAATTGAAAATGAAAAAAATTTGCTTATAACGATTTGTTTTTGGTTCAGGTTCATTCCATGATCTAAGGACAATATAAATAGATGCTTGTTGATTACTTTTTTATTCAATGAGCTACTTATTGTTGACCCACAAAATATTTATTTATTGAATAACTCTATTGCCGGTCAGATTATTTTATTTCTATTTTTTGTCGGCAAGCCTAGGTCGCAATGTTCTTCATTGCTGCATAACCAGCCAGATTGGTACACTACTAGTACTCAAGTATCAGTTTACCTCAAGTGTACATGTATGTTTATCTTGTCTGGCAGACATTTGCATTCTTGACAGGACAGTGACGGAGAAGGAGTTTCTACACCAACTATAGGTAAATCATGCATACTCAGTGACCACGTTTGTATCCTACGCTTTAATAGTGCAAGAATTTTTTACTTTACCATTATAAAAATGTCACGGAGCACATACTATCTTTTTTGCTCAATCTCTCTATCTATCTATCTATCTCTGTATAAATAGAGGCTTCATTTGTTTTATCACAGCAATACCTCAAATAATATTACTGTTACTAGCTAGTGCAGTGTTACGACAAAACATATGATTACAAGGCAAACTTTTCTGCAGAGAAATGGCTGCACACCTCAGCATTCTAAACAAATAAATATCATTAAAACTTGGTAATTGATCAGTTATCAATGCTTGCTAATCATTTGCCATCTTCTGGATCTACAATTTGTGTGTCAACCTAATCTCAATCTATGAATTTTTCAGGGCTCAATTTTATCCCTTTTCTGTACAAAACAATGACCGTAAATGAGCTAGAACAAAGTAGACTTTTTAAGGCGCGCTACTACCCCAGGTGTTTTGAATTTTTCCTCTGTGTTATTGTTGTTTTTGGATAACGCTTTACAATACTTCGAACCTCACATCAAAATTTTGTTGGTTGTCAGCGTTTTTACAGTCAAATGGTCAATGTTGGCGTTGTAAGCTTACAATATGTACACTGTACAACAAAGATGAGAGATTTGGTGAGTGCACAGTTTGGGCATGTAAATGGCGAGACCTTGGTTTACAGAAAATTCAGAAATACATTTTCATTATCCACAAAAATTCTCAGGTTATAGGTGTCTGTATTTCAGTTTCCGGGTCAGTTATATTTTTTTGGCAGCGAAATTGTGAGTTGACATTTGCGGATATGAATCAGCTGATAAATTTTTAAACTGAGTGGTTAAAATGTAAAATATGCTGCCTAATTATTTATGCTGCATTCTCTGAATAGCTGAATTGCAATGCTGAGGTTGTCACTTTCCAGCTGTGCCCAGCGCAAATCATGCTGCAGTTGAAAGTCTTTTGAAGGTGAGCATATAATTTAGTTGGTTAAGCAGATCAATAACGGATGAGAAATAACTATTTACCAAATTTTACGCGGCTAGTTCGGTTTCTGTAACATGACTTGCAAAAGTTTATATTTCCAATTTCACATGTGGTTGATTTTATCGGGGAAACACTGATAACTGCTAAAATGCGCTGTAATGAGTCGAGCCTCCGTTGTCGGCACAGTAGTTCAATAGCAGCCATTGATCGTTCTGCTAAGCTCAACTTCTCTAAAAGGTTTACAACAAACAATGCTATGGGGGAGTCTCACTCAACTCCACAACTATGGTGAGCCCATGGCTTAGACTCCCCTCTCAGTGCTTCAAAATAAAATCGTTTGCTATTTTACAACAATCGTATAAAGAAAGCAGTGATATGACATTTCACTCTGGGGTAAATGATCTAGTAGTTGCCTGATTTGGCAAAAATATACTTGTGCAAATACTGTGCCTTCTATTGATAGAGTTACATGTACAGCCAAAAACAAATAAGTAAATGGTGGCTCATAACGTTAGACGGTTTCGTTTTCAAAGCGTATGAACGGATTTGAAACAGTCCAGACGGTTTGCAAAGTGTCTTTTACATTGAAAATAATTGGGTAAGTGTAGTAAAATAGTCCAAGAAACTATGTTTAAAAACGGGCTTGTTGGTTATAATAAATTAATTGTCGGCCTCAGCAGTTGCAGTATTAATGCTATGAAACTGTATTTCCTGTCCAACTATTATAAAATCTGCAAACCGTATAGTTGTCTTGCAAATAATTCAGACGGTTTAGAAATGATCCAGATGATTTAGAAAATTACAAACCGTATGGACGCTTTAAAAAGAGTATCAACTATTTACAAACCATATGAACTATTTTGAAACAGTCTGAACTGTTTTGAAATGGTTGGAAAAGTTTGCAAGGCACATGGCTTTCGAACCAAAAGCGATCGTCATAATTTCATTTATAACCTCTATATAACTTTGTCAACATAGACGTGGATCAAAAGACATGGAGCAAGTTAATTAACTGTATAAAAATGTTGTTGAATATAATCTCTAAAATGCATTTTTACATTCACAGTTCGGTTGTATTTATTATTTAAAATAATTTAGAGCAAATAATATTTAATAACTGAAAAATATTATCTATTTATTTAGAACAAATTTTACTGTTCACTGTTTAGGAGAAACATTTTCCATCATAAATGGACTGTAGATCTATGACCAATGGAGCGAACCAGCAAATCGGCTCGGATTTTCCAAGTTCACGAACAATTTCACAAGGCGATCAGAAAAGTTTGCAAAAGTTCAGACTGTTTCAAATTCGTTTAAACGGTCTGGAAAGCGTTCAGACGCTTTAAAACACAAAAGGCAAAACGTTCTGAGCCACCATATAAGTAAGAAAAATGATCGAATGATCATCAAAAGTAAACCCAGAAACTATAACTCATAGTAAATAACGTTAAAAAGATAACGCATCCAGAAGTAGGAGCCTGAGTTTATGATCACATTATGTAAGTCCAGTAAGTTATTGCACCACTTTGCTTCGTTTGATAAATCCTAGGGTTTGTTGGTTTACGGTACAGATATCATTAATGATATGGGTTGATACCTGGTGGTAAATTTAGGGTTAATTTAGATCGATAGGCTACAGCAGCCATGTTGTTGCCGGCTCACTATGGATTATTTCAAGGCGGTTATGGTTGACTGCGAGTTTGGCAGGGTCTGCTGCAGTGCTGGCAAGGTTGACTGCAGAGCAAGCACAGTTAACCACAGAGCTAGCATGGGTAAGTTCTGATTGCTAAGGTGGTCTTAGCCTGGTTTGTAGAAGAACTTGTCTGCCATTTCACAGTTGTCAATGGGAAGTTTGTGTTCACTAAGGGTTCTAACAATAAACCCCACTAATGTACATGTATGCCAATGGACAGCATCTGAGAAAAGGTATGATGTAGCAACCACTTGCAAACTCAGTTGAAGCCTTAGTACGTTAAAAACTCAATCGCTGCATCAGTATGTCAACAAGTCAGTTAAAGCATTAGTATGCCAACCAGTCAGTTAAAGAAATAGTATGCCAACAAGTCAATTGAAGCTTTAGTACGCCAACAAGTCAATTGAAGCATTAGTATGCCAATAACTCAGTTAAAGCATTAGTATGCCAATAACTCAGTTAAAGCATTAGTATGCCAACCAGTCAGTTAAAGCATTAGTACACCAATAACTCAGTTGAAGCATTAGTACACCAATAACTCAGTTGAAGCATTAGTATGCCAACAAGTCAATTGAAGCATTAGTATGCCAATAACTCAGTATCATGATCAGAGTTCACATTGGGGTCTCAAGCTAAAGTTTTTAACCATTCCCATTAAATTTAATTAGATAATCACGCGATTGAAACCAAACCACTAAAAAGCCGGTCAGCTTTCAAAACATAATGCGTTTCATCGCATGCATTGCGGAAGTCTTTGGGCCTTGACCCAAATGCCAGGATTAAAAGCAAACAGCTTTTAGTATAAAAAATTTCTCAATTTTGTTGATATTTAGTTCAACTAATAAAAAATAAGGATACCCATTTGTACTAATATTTTCTACGACTAACAATCCGCATAACTCTTTTCACTCTCCTCTTCTTGACACTATGTCAAATGCTGTCACAAAAAAAACATATTGTTTTTTGTTGTGAAGATAATGAGAAAGTTCTTGTTGATGTTTTGATAAAACAATTTTTCCAGTGCTTAGAAAAAAAATTCTGTTCTTCTTGGTACCAAAATTTTTTTCCAGGTTGAATTTTTTTTATATCTATTAGTAAACATGATAGAAGTTATGATGATTTCTTAATACAATTTCTAAGAATATTCTCATTCAACTTGTTTTTAATTTTTAGGTTTGACACCCAAGTGAGAATACTTTGTAATGGTTTGAAATACCAAGAAACTTTTTTCAATGGCTTTCAAATAAGTGATTTCTGACCATAAATAAAATCATTATCCTGGTTTGAAGTAAGTCGAGTGTTCAAGGTTGATAACTGATGAAATTTGTTCCTTTTGTTTTTTCAAGTCTTTCTGTAACCAGAATTTGACTATTTTTCAAAACGAGAGATAGAATGTTGCAGGCAATTTTTATTGCAACCGCTTTCAACATCTTTCTCTCAGGTTTTACTCATTGCCCAACTAATTTAATAGAAATTTGCTTTTACATAAAAAATGTGTTCCTTGTCACTCTGTTTTGTTTTGTTTTTGAGTTTTTGTTCAGAATTTTTTTGTTGGTAAAAAACAAGCAATCCAAAAGCTGGAAAAATAACCGTAAATTATGGAAAATGCTTCTTTCTCTATTTGTGAATACGTTTTAGAGTCTCTGTAAGAGTTTTGGAAGAGTGTGCTATGGGAGGTTCATCGTGTTCTCCTTGTTGACAAAGTGTGGCACCAATGCCATATGATGAAGCATCGGTGGCCAAAATGAGTGTTTTTTTGTCATTGTAGTGTTAAAGCGTTGTGGCATTGATAAAATCGGCCTTAAGGGTGGAATGCACTTTGACATTTTGCTTTCCAGTGAAAAGGAGTATCCTTGTGTAGGAGTTGGTACAGAGGCGCTGCTTTCTCAGCCAGGTTGTTTATAAACCGACCATAGTAGATTATCTTGCCCAAGAAGGCTTTGAGTTGCTGAGCATCCACCGGTGTTGATAACTGTTTGATAGACATGATTTAGCTTTCTGAAGGTCGCTTTCCGTCCTGGTCAATAATAGAACCCATATAATATACGGAATTTTCCAGAAATTCCCTTTTTATCAAGCTTGAGGCAAAAACCATGCTCTTGTAGTTTTGTCGGCAAAAGATGCAGATTATTTCAGTGCTCCTCCACAGTTTTGCCAGTTATGATGATATCGCCGAGATACGCTGCCACTCCTGGGATGTCTGCTGTCAATGAATCCATGCAGCCTTGGAACTGTGCTGGATATGAAGCCACGTCAAAACACATGCAATTGTATCGGTACAGGCCAAAAGGTGTGTTTATGACACAAAGTTCTTTAGAACTATCATCTAGATCTAGCTGACGATAAGCATCAGCCGAGTCGAGTTTTGTGAACTATTTTCCACCTCTCAATTTCTCCATCAAATCGTCCAGCTTTAGAATTGGGTACTGATCTATAGACATATGTTTATTTAGCTGTTCAAAGTCACCACCTATTTTGACTTTGCCGGTTGGCTTAGAGACAACAACTATTGGTGCTGCCCAATCACTAATATCAACCCGTTGTACGACATTTTTTGACTCCATGGGGCTCAATTTTTTTTGTAGCTTTGCATCTTGCGTATAGAATGTCATGAGGTTTTGAGAAGGATGGACGGGCGTCAGATTTAAGATAGATAGCTACTTGTATTGATTTGCAATGATCAATTCCGGTTCGAAATACATCTGTGTATTAAGCCGATAGACCACTTGCTGTGGTTGTGGAGGAGTTACTGGCTGTTTTTGTACTGGTTACATCATTAGTATGAGATGAAAAGTAAATGGAATTTGCTACTGCTGATAAACCTTGTTCAGATAGTCCAAAACTTTTACTCCAATCTAGACCTAGTAGATTTGATCCATGAATTGAGCCTACCACTTGTAGTCTAAGATTATGCTTTAGTACATCGCCCACCTGTACACTTACAAAGCACTTACCTTTAACTTTGAGTTCTGTGTTACCATAGTGTGTAAGATGGTAGTGGTCTGTTGACATGAGGGTTAGCCAATTTATCTATAGCCCTTGAGATCCACCATGGAGCAGCTGGCACCGGTGTCTCCATGAAAACGAACAGCATGACCATAGACAGAAGCGTTTATCCATACTTGTTTGCCTCTTCTCTCCAATGCCTGATAGACACTTTGACCATTAGGATGTTCAGTTATCTGGTATAGGCTACTAGAAGATTCGTCTATTATGGCAAGACTTGACCCATGACTACTTGGTGTAATGTACGATGGTGTTTTAAACTGACATACTTCTCCAATATGTCCAACACGTTGACTTTTGTTACACCTATAACCTCTGTAAGCACATTGTTTGCGATTGTGGGTCACATAACAATCAAGGCAAGACTTATGATTAGTTGAATCTCTAACATATGGAGTTGTCTACCGTTCATATTGAACTTGAAAGGTTTTTTGTTCTTGTGGGAGTTGTTGACGAAGCTGTCATTTGGTTTGTGAGGGGTTCAGCTACCTCACCCTTCAATACTCTGTCTGTCTCAGAGGTAGTAATGGAAGTTGCAGCTGTCTTGAGAGCTGTTTCGAGTGTTGGGTGGGTCTCTAGTATACATTGTCTGCATACATTAGCATCAGGTGTCTCCTTGATGATGACATCTCTGATTTGATCATCTACATAGCTCTCATTGCAGCCTGCTTTCTTACAGACAAATTTACCGTTTGCGGGCTAATCCACGAAGATCTGTTGCCCAGTCTGAGTATGACTGGTGAGGTTTCATTTTGCAGTTACAAAACTCATACCTGGCAGCTTGCACATGTTTTGATATTGTGAAATGGTCGCTTAGCTTTTGGGTCAAAACCTGGTACATCTTGGTAGTGATATGTTCATGTCCAAAGAGTGTTGCTAGCAGTTCGTATGTACCTGATGCAATTCATGATAATAAGCAAGCTCGTTGTTGGTCTACGTTAATTATAAAATACACAGTGAATTACTGTTGTAATCTTTGGGGTTATTGCTTCCATGTTTCCTTTTCCTTGTCGAAAGCATCAAATCGCAGTATGTTGACCGAGGGCGGCAATGGGGTAGTAGTTTGTTGAGTGTCACTAGGTCTAGTAATTTGTCCAAGTATAGCTTGAAACTGCTCCATTTGCATTTTCTGGTGGTTTTGCATAGCTGATAATATTCCTGCTAGCTATCCTTTCATGCTCACTGTAGATGGTAGTTGATGGTGTTATGACATCAAAATAAATCCCAGTTCTGACACGAATCTGCAATGTACGTAATTAAAGACAGTAGCATGTAGAACGTGTGACTTGTGTTTTTGATCACCAGGAATCGACTGGCTATAATAGTGGTACGTATTTAGTAACAGTACAGGGATATTGCATCAGCTAATGTAAGAAAGGAAGTGATATGAGTCATACACAGTAGAAGGTAACCAGCCTAATATAATATGAATTATAGCTGCAACATAACACAATTTCAATACATGTCACATTCTGGATAACTTCAAGCAGAAAGTTCTCTGATTTTAAATCCTAAATAATTACTGCTGAAAATATTTAGCGCAAAATGACAAAAGTTCGCAGTCACTCTGAGCACGCTAAGAAAATGAATGAGAAATTTTACTTCTTCGGAGAAAGTGTCATAGGAGCTTCAAGTTTTTCCCCTTAGACTGGTGCATGTCACCTTGCTGAACATTGTTGATAAGAATCAGTTGATATTTTGCGACTGGCCAAATGATATTTAGTAGCGGTGATGTATTTTTGTGAACTGTAATTTGAAAAAAAAATACAAAAGTTTGAACGAAATACAAGCATTCTCTTTGACAACCCAAGAAGAAAAAATTCTAATATCAGACAACTTTAAATACGATTCTACCTTTTAAAAAGGTATTGTGGTATAGTGCAACCTAGTTTTGAATGATTCCATTGTTATTTTTTTGTAGACAAGATTGTAACGGACAGTCACCAATGGTGTCACTTACAGCAATCTTTTACTTTTTTCTTTCATGTCTGTTTATGACCACGCATTGTGAGGATCCATATTGCCAGTAAGTCAATGCTACGTCTCTCTCTGTTAATGTTTTTAAATTTTTAACATTTTCTCAAATGAAAAATCTTGTAGTGGAGCTCAATGCTAAACTGCAAAAACTTGTAAAAAGATTTCTGGATTCATGGGCAAAGCTTTCGATAATTGCCAGCAAAATAGTAGTCACTAAACTTTTATGATCACTATTCCTCACTTAACTGGGCATTCAACAAAATAAGACACTTCTCTCAACTTCCCGTAACTAGATAAACCTGATTTGTTTGAGTGTCTAAAGCAGGATTGTTTATAGGATATTGTGGTAGATTTTGGTGAATGACAGTGATAAACTGACTGTTCGCCACCAAAAAATCCGCAGCGATGCACTGGGATTCTACCCAAAGCCATCGTAAAGCTGCTGTATTGGTAGAAAACCCTAGTGTGCCGGCAGCACAGCATGCAGGGGTCAGCATTGACCCCTGCAGGGCTGGTATTGACTACTTACCAACCCGGTATGGTGACACAGAGTTGGTCTAAGACAGCTGCCATAGTGGCGGATCTGCAAAACCACCTAGGATTCTATACTGGAGTACAAACATAAAGTACCCTTCCTCGAAATTACCAATACAATAATCACAGGCTAGCTGTAGCCCTGGAGCCTTGGAAATGCCTATGATTGGACATCTATAGGTAAGACCCCGCCCTTAGCCACTTGTCACCGATTAAACTTAATCATTGTTCACTGCATGAGTTGCCTACCATTTACATATGTATCTTGATTGGTCTAATTACTGCCTGTGTCTTTACTTTTATATACTTTACGCAAATAAATTCCTGCCAGCTAATTTACATAAGGGCTGGAATTGTATATAGTCATGGCAGTTATTCATGTCTTGCTATAGACCCCTGTGGATAGCCAGCCTAGGACTTTTGTGTTGTTAAATAAAGCCATAATTCAAACAACACTATGTGTAGTTTGTCTGAGCCATGGGTTCTGTGCTCGCCAACTGATCCGGCAGTAACTGATAGTAGTTGTCACTGTCATACCGGCACAGTGTCCCTTTGGAGAGAGGTATGATTCATGATATTAATGAATGTTCGTGATAACCGGACCGAAATCCATTACATTGGTTGCAGCAGTGGGATAAACAGTACCTTCCCATGCTGTGCTCTTTCATGATACTATCGGGCACTTCAAATGCACTGGAGGCCAGTTACCATTGATAATTGGTCTAAAGGGTGGCAATATGAGGAAGTTGTTAACACAGTATACAAATGGATTTCTCTGCAGGCTCGTTGAGGCCCTCAGCCCTGCATTAGCCATCCTGGCACAGTATACCAAAACTAAAGACCGTCTGTTGAATCAACTGTAGAGATGACTTTGTTTTCAGCAGTCCAGTACAGGGGCTTACTGTACTCTATACAGGCACGTAGGGTTCGCTTTGCACTGTAGTAGTGATTTCGGTACTGTACAAGAGAGAAAATCAGACTAAAAACATGTTGTGTACAAACATATTGACCCAACACAGCAAGCAGATTGCAAGCAGTTGACTTTAGTTACAGATTGATTCGAGTGTTTCTCAGCTGCTATAGGTTCTGTAGTATGTACGATCGTTGAGTTTACTCCGCCGGCAGCAGAACTGGGAGATGGAGAGTCAAGTATCCACTATGCAGGCTCAATTGGTAAGGTAAAGGCATGTTACACTTAAGAGCTGCCATATGAGGATAGCATTACACTGTGGAAAGCATCCAAATCTGCGGGGTATCTTAGCTGCCCTATGAGCACATTTGGGGCTGAAGCCAAGGAAAGCTGTGTCCCGGCTCATGAGCCTGCACAGACAGCGCAAAACGCCGCTCGAGGAACATGCTAATGAAGTAGAGCATCTAGTATGCATTGCCTATGCCAACCTTCCTCACAGACCCATGCAGAAGATAATGCTGGATCCGTTCAGTGCCACAGTTGGAAATGCTTATCTGCAAAGACATATGTTGGTCATTTAGCCCACCAATTTATTCGATGCAGTTGGTGCCGGCACGAAAAATCTGCCGATTAAAACACAGTTGGAAGAGTGCCAGGCTCACGTGCATATGGTAGAAGAAGAAATCGAAGAAGAGGAGTGGGTAGCTGCTGCTGCCAGGAGCCGGTTTCAAAGTGCCTCTACTATAACTCCAGGGCAAAATAGACACAACATTCACACACCTACCACCCTTGATCCTGTTGCAGCTATCATCGACAGTATAAACACATTGACTGGAGAAATTCGGTCGCTAGTGGCAGATCGAGAGACTTTTTCACCTCTGCTGATGGCCACAGCGACCATGTCAGGATGCTGGGGCTGTGGTCAGCCAAGGCACATGATAGCTACCTGTCCTTGAACTCTATGCACAGTTAGGTTATCAGATACGCCTAAACAAATGGGAAGCGACCGGCGCCTGCAATAGCGCCGCCAGCAGCTGACTGAAGTAGGACGATGTGGACAGCCTCCGATCCCCTCTTGATCCTAAAAATCCTTTGAGTGGACAACTCCCCAAGAGAATACAAACAGCAGAACCACAGATGGAGTGACTTTACCAAGCCAGCTACATCGTACCTTAACAATCAGCCAGTGGGCAAGCATTATTCACACCAATTTTTCAGATCAGCATTTTAGTTCATTTTCGTCTCCTTTGCCATGAAACCCCATAATGCTGAAGTATGGTACCTTTCTTCTGAAGTAAGGGGGGGGGGTGGACACGGACAATCTTGCTGGTGCAAATCATGCAGAAGCTAATACAACTAATTCAAAGATAGCAATTTAGGCACACTAGTACAGGTGTTGCGGTAGAACAGAATTCATTTAGACTCTGTGCAGTTTTGGACAGGAAATTCTCTAGAGTATATAATAACAGCTAGTAGTTCTAAAATAAACTGCTGCAATTAAACAAAGAGACAGTCCCATATAGGATTAACTACAGAAAATGTAAAACCAAACTACAAAAACAACCAACAAATGCAGAAGGTCTAAAAATATGGCCCCGAACATAAACTGGAAGTAATAGCAAAAAATAGCCACACAACGATATCTTTAACCAATCATGTGACTGGTTAGAGTGACCAATTCAAAAATTGCAGAGGAACAATTTCAATACGCTGAACATCCTGTATAGCATTTCCCATATTTTGCTAAACTCCTACCTTATCTTCAGATCAGCTAATTTGGTCATCTAGCAATAGCACTGTTAGGGATACAATTTCTGCAACACTTTGGTCAACCATAATTCCCTCAGCCAAGGTGGTCATTTTGGACAGACAGGTCGGCTTTACTAGAGGCAATACTGGCGCTGCAAAGTTTAATACCGGGCCTGCAGCAACAAATGCTTGTCCTGTAGCAATCTGTACTGGCCCTGTCATTATTGCTAGCACCAAGATGACAGTAACAACTCATAACCAATGAACTTACCAAAGAAATTTATTCTAATTGATGTTTTAGCACTTCTAAAGGTTCTATGGTATAACATCGTTTTACCTTCAACTTAAAAATAGTTTGCTTTCATTGGGGCAACTTGTGAATGGTCTTTGCTGGAAACTTTTCCTAATGCGTTAACATCTTCTTTCGGACGCATATAATTATACGTACCAATCAAAATCACGTATAGTCCTTTCCTAGATTTGTGGATTGAGCAGAGTCGTCCTGTAGCAAACAAAATTTAGCCTAAGCCTAGCCGAGAAGAGAATGACAAACAGTTTTATCGTTTCAATATTGGGGGAAAAATCCAGTGGTAGAGTGAGCAGTTGATGATTTATATCCATAATCTCAGTTGGAAATCAGCCACAGCTTTTGAAGATTTTGCTGCTACTCAAACAAAGCCGAAATATAATTTGTTTGCATTCTGTAGTAATGGCTGAATTGGCCATGTTAAACAAAACGAGTGGGAATACTTGGATTAATACCCAGTTTTACAGCTTGTTAACTGTGTTTCATGAATTAAAAGATGGAAAATCATGCATAAATGTTGTAATTAAAACTATTAGTGATGAAAAGGTCTGGTTTTGTCAATAAAAGTTCTAGAAATGTTGATTCTTATGCTGCAAACCTAATTTTCTTCCATTCCATACTACTGGCAGGTTTTGCTAATCTCCAGGTGAGTAAAGTTCAAACACAATAAATCTACATGCAAATGCTCATGTGAGACTCTTTAGTAGTGAAATAGCACCTATCCGTAGCAACATGCTTACTTACATATTACTTTCAGTCAACTTTTTGTATTATCCAAGTTTTTGCTTTTGATCATAAATCCAAGGCAGAAATGGCAGATTTGTCTGTGAAAAATTCTAATGTAGCAGCTTGAATAATTATCAAGAATGGTTTTGTTCTTCTTTTAATAATATTTTTACTTGAAGCTTAGAAAAGATTTATTTTCACAGAGTTAGATAGAAACAAAATGCGAAGCTATAAATTTAAAGTTGACATTGCTCTAAGAAAATATTTAGCAGGTTCTTTGCCAAAGACCTTTATTGGTGCTAGAGATAACTCCAGATGTTAATCAATTTCAATAAAGATCACAAAACATAAACCAAGACATGTTTGCATTCTGTGAAGAAAACTTCAAATTAGCATGAGTTGAACAACCCTTCTAAAAATACAGAAACACATTTTATCTTTGTGTGTTGAACCCATAGACAAATATTTTTATTTGCAGTATCCAAAGAACTTCTGGAGGAATTGAAGCGTTAGTTTACAATTGTGAAAATCTGAGGTTTCCATCAATTCGCTACGAATACTTTGGAATGTTTGATGGTCAAAAACAAGAAGTTTTGAGTGGATCACCAAATAATGCATCTATATACCGACAATCTCATACAACATATTCTGTAAGCAGACTCATCACCGCCTTTAGTACAAAAACTTGTAAATTTGCTTATTTTCAATTGTATCATTGTCAACTTTTAATATAGTCTCTGATTTCAAGGAGGTCACTAACAAGTTTTAGCTTGTGCATCGCTCTTTATCTTTAATACTAATTATCCCTTGCACTTTGGTGGCACGACATCTAAAACCATAACCACGTTTTCGTTGAAATAATTGGAAAATAGATAGGCAATGATTGTCTCTAAGTGCAGTAACAATAAACCAAAGGAACTATTGTAGTTGAATTCATAGTGCGGCCGTTAAATTCCAATCACTGTAGATAGTAAACAGATTCAGCTCCGCTGAGCACTAGTGTGTTGTGCACACGCAATGCACCTTGGAAGGCGTTAGCTAAGAAAAGCTTGTGCTTGCTTGGTTGATAGCACTGAGTAGCAGCGGAAGATGTGAGTCAAGCATACAGCCTATAAGTTTTTAAACTCTGCACGCTCCTATAATATAGGAAATTTTTGCCCTAAGAGCAACATCTGTTTGTGTGCTGGGACAGAGAGTTAGCTCTTGCAAGCTTTTGTAACATTCATGCAATAAAGTTTACCAAGCTTTACCTCTGCGTATTAAGTATTGCCGGTTGCCGACTCGTTAGCGGTTTTACAGTGTCGGCGGGTCATAGCGTGTAGGCTGTATACCGTCCAGGACGCGAGTCCGGAGCCAATATACTACATCACTGGTAGCACTCCCACCCTGTACTATGGTCACAGCTACACTGCTCACAGTAGGTGTGAGTGACATGACAGTGCAGTAGACTGTTACAGAGAATCACACGGTCAACTTTCTCTGCTAATGTTTGGTATAAGGCATGACTGTTAGTACACTGCACACACAAAACCTTCACATTGATGGCAATGCTAAGATACCATGAACAGGAACACTACCGGAGAAGCTGACAATGGCCCTTTACCAACTCTACTTTCTCCCACAACCCGAGTATTGGCTACTTTCCTCATACCTCACAGCCGACGACGGCGGAAGAAGATGCAGTGAATAAGTTACTTCAGACCTTACAGAATCTGGCTGTGGTGATGCAACAGATGAAACAGTGGCAACAAGTAGCACACCCACCAGCCATGCAACCAGACACTTATCAAGCAGGACAGACACCGTATCCTATCTTGTATACCCCCAAGCTAGTGTGTACAGACCCCCTGCAGATTTACAACCTGTTTCTACATCAGCGCAACTGACGACCCGGGTTCATGACCACGCTGTCCCAGTAGCACACCACCTTCCTACTGCAACACCTACTCCCCCTGTAGTTGAACGGAAGCCCTCTGCCAGGACACCATCGGTGCCGCCCCAGTGTTTGAGCTCTGGACATTCAGGCCACTACAGTAGAGTACGCCCTTCAAGGCACAAGGCTACTACTACACCCACAACAACATCTGTTTTGCGAAACAACAAGCGCCGGCAATAGTTATCCTTGGACTAGCTGCAGAAAAGCGCAAATGTGGAAGAAGGAACTAACGTGGTTGGAAAGGTGCAACCCTGCATCTCCAGAGGCTTCTGGACCCCTGTTGAGCAAGAAGGCACTGCCTTCCACCCTAGAGAACAGCCTCCTACTGTTAGTCAGCATACCGCTTTGCAAAGTAGCCTCAGTGACATGCAGCACTTCCCAATGCACGTCGCTATGCATTTCCGCTTAGACCCAACCCTCCTACAGCCAGTAGGAGGGTTAGACAGAACCTGCCTGCACAAGCTCGTGACCACCAGCTGGCAGTCAAACCAGCCAGCCCAACAGTGGAGTGCCCTCAGTGCCCTAGAAGTAGAGCGTCGCCTCCCCTAACTGTCGCGGCAAAAAGTCCAATCCACCGGCTTGTCCAACAACAAGATAGAATTTCCATACCACGCATTTTATTTCCTGCCAGGAAGAATAGAAGGTGAGCCAGCCACTTTCCTTGTCAACACAGGCTGAACCACGAATCAACTATCCAGGCACGCTTTTCGACAACTCCCTGAAACAGTGAAACAGTCGGTACAAGAGAGTGAGTCTGACGGCATTATGGCAGACGGCACTTAGATCCCTTTCTACGGCACCATAAGAGCTATATTTGTTTCAGCTGCCAAATTTGTTGTCCGTCATATGAGCGATGACACTATCTTGGGGATGCCTGTCCTCACTGGCCACGACTGCTGTATGAATTTTAATGAGTGCGCTACAGTTGTATCTGGGGAGGAGATGCAATGCACCGACAAAGACGGATACCCGTTACTAAGCAGTACACCGGTCCTACGTGCCACGCTAACACTCCCAAGCAAAGAATTCACCTCCCTGTTCAGAGTGACCACCCCCAGTCACTTACACGAGATCAAACTTGAGTCCCATGTGGTGCAGAAGGTACTTATCCTGTGAGATAGGGGAACGATTCATCCAAGAAGCAATAGAGTGCTGGGTGATTCTCTACAGTCCCTGCTCACGAAGTGCCACCCCGGTGACTGGGACTTGCAACTTCCTTAACTGATGACAGTCTTCGGAGCTACCCCCATACCAATCCCGGTCAAAAAGCCTACTACACGATGCTAAGCAGGAAGCTATGACTGCCCGACTAAGCATCCTACCTACCCATCTGACCGATCGCCTACCTGTGCACGAGTATGCCCAGAAACTCAAGCTGAGACTTGAAGAAGTGCATGAGACCCTGAGAGAGGAGCAAATTGAGGTTAGAGCAAAAGAAGAAGAAGATTAGAGGCCCAAACTAAAGGCCAAATTTATTGGTCACTACAAAATTGATGAAACGTACGGCAACCATGCCCACCTGACGGCAAACGGGCCAGAGCTCAGCACAAAATCAGTGCCGCTTAAACTTTATTACCCAAGTTTTGACCACAAAGGACAGGCACCAGCAGCTCTGGAGCCTATATGGCCCCCTTAAATGAGTGGAATGTGGAGACTGGTAGCACCAGCTCCCCTGTGCCCCTTTCCAGCTACCCACTTGTTCGAGGCATTTCCACTTGAGATAGAGGGTCCCCTTCTTCCTTGGCGTGCACCAGTTTTAGATCGACCAGAAGCACAGAGACATGCCACCCTACCCATCGAGCACAGGAAGTTTGATACGAATCAACCAGGATTTTTTGGCCAGGAACAACTAGAAAACACAGGAGTTACTTCTCCCGATGGCTGAGCCACCCCTACCTGCTACTCAGCTTGAGAACTGGTCAACCCTTGTGACAGCCCAAAGACTACAGAGAAACGTTGGTCCCCCATCCATTATGGATAGCTACTTCGCCATTCAGTTGAAGTCACAAAAGGAGGGAATAAGTAGCTGAGAGAGAGAATAATTTTCACAAAAAATTGCAGTCAAAATGGAAAGAGAATAAGTCCCCACAGGACGTAGCTATTCCTCTGATCTGGTGTCAAAAAAGAAAACCTCGTTTGGCAAAAACGACTTGCAAAAAAGTGTAGTAATAGCTTCGATCCCCCTAAAAAATACGGCTTATGAAAAATTGAATTTAGCTAACAGCCTCATATCCCAGATTGACCCCTGGAAGCTAGTTGCCACTCTTCGAAACTGGATGAAAGCAGTCTACCACACATGGGAAACCGCATAACTACTAATGTGCACACAGTGACAGAAAGTGTTATGACTGCCGCTCAAAGCATTGATTGCTCAGGCGAGCTTTCGCAAGAGCGAAAGAGTGGATACCTTCAGCTGCTTGAAGAGGAAAAGTTTATGATGGAGATTGCTTCTGCTGCAGCTCAGCCATTTTCCCCTTCTGTACACAACGTCTCCATTGAGGCACTCCTGGAAGCAGAATATCCACCCCTGCAATAACACAGCTTGATGAGAACAAAGTTAAATGAGAGAATCAATTGCAATGGATTGATGAACAAGCAGAGCTGACTAACGCCTGGGAACACCGCAACAGCTCGTCCCGCAATTCCCTTGCCCTTTGGCAACCCAATCCCCCCTGTGGTTCTCACCCAAGTTTCCCCCTATTCCTGAGGCTGCTCCACTCCCCAGTATGTCAACCGTGGTGCTAGGAACACCCCCTCCAGTGAGGGTGCTAACCAGCTGACAACCGACAACCCTACCCGTGCTATCTCCCTTCTGCAAACACTGTGTGTCACTGCATCAGCCCAGGGTTTCATGGAACCAAGTTCCAACACCATGACAGTCACTGCAAAGCCAACTGAGAGTAGCCCACCATGGGGTATTGTTACCTGTGAAAAAAATCAATCCCTAAGCAAGATAGCGCATGGCGAAAGCAGAGGTGCAATGCTGCTTGCTGAACTCGCTAAGCCAATCCATCCTCCTTCTTGACCAATCCTTCAACCCCGTTCACCAGACCCCCATTGTTGGTAAAAGCCGTCTTCTCCCACCCTGGCCACAATAAAACTAGGCAGGCAGAGTCTGTGACGTCCATGGTGCCAACACGGATGCCTGCACCCCAATCCGTATACACCCCTGCCAATGAGCCTCCTTCCACTTTCCCGACTGTGAGCAAGTCACCTCTATTTCGTCGCAGCCCGGTGGTCCATTTGATAGAGATTGCCCCCTTCCGGGATGTGTTGTCTTCAGATCGAACCTGTGGCTTGGATGACCCTATGTAGACTACTTACCTCACCCGTAGTCAGATATCTTTTAAGGAGGCTCTCTGTCCATATTACCATATCCAGATTACATCCAGCCGACTCGGTAAACTATCAGTACGGAAGTACTAATAGTTGAAGCGGCTTGTGTAGTAAAATTTTCAGTGTGCCCGTTACATTCCAATCAATGTATATAGTAAACAGATGAAGCTCAGCTGAAAACTAGTGTGTTGTGCGCACGCAATGCACCCTGGGAAGCGCTAGCTGAGACAGCCATTGGCTTGTTTTGGTGAAAGCACTGAGTAGCAGCGGAAGATGTGAGTCAAGCCTACAGCCTATAATACGAGCCAAGAACGCCTGGACTCCTGAGGACTGCTAATTATTCATTATGTTCTTATGCATTTTGAACTTTAAGGGTAACTAGTTTATTTTGTGTCAGTCTGTGCTGGAACTGTGTCATAATTATTCTTTTGCATGGCACCCTGGTGGTTGCCAATCACATATCTTAAATTCCAACTGCATTTTAAATTGCGCATGCTCTTATAAGTAGAGGAACTGTTTACCCTACTGGCAAGATCTGTTTGTGCGCTGGGACAGAGAGTTAGTTCTTGCAAGCTTTTGTGACATTCATACAAGAAATTGTATCAAGCTTTACCTCTGCATATTAGGTCTGGCCAGTTGCCGACTTGTTAGTTGTTTCTCGGTGTGGCCAAATCATAGCGTGTAGGCTGTATCCTGTCTAGACAGCGAGTCCGGAGCCAATATACTACCTCACCGGTAGCGCTCCCGACCCTGTACCACAGTTACAGCTACACTTCGCACAGTAAGTGTGAGCTACAGGACAATGCAGTTGACTGTTACAGAGCATCAAAAAGTCAACGCTTTCCGGTAGTTTTTGGTAAACGCATAACCGTTAGTACACAGCACACACAAAACCTTTACACCAATGTGTATCTTTTGTGAGTAGATACAAAAAAAACCTCTGAGTTGTATTGAAGCCAGCAGTCGATAAACTGTGATTGTGAATAGTAACTTCAGCCTATAAGTTCAAGACAACCAGAACTTATTATTGAAATCGGAACAGACAAAATATCGTAATGGTTTTTTGTGTCATTGGATAGAAACCGTTACTGGCACTACAAGGAAGGCTGTACTGTCCGGTTTTATATGCACTGTACTAAGAGCATCACTGCTAGGCAGTACGGCTTTGTGTGGTTTATCTGGTACTAGATACAACCGGATGCTGCTGTATAGCAGACACAATTGTGTTCAGGCAACCGGCCTCACAGATACCACAGAGTTGTAGGTAACAATGGTTTATTAATACCAACAAATGCAAACAATGTCTAATTTGACGCAAAAAACTGAAAGGTTGACACAAAGTATATGATAACGAGAACAGTAGTAACTGACGGCAAGGGTCTAGTGAAGACTCAACATATAACTGGTCAAAACAGTTTTCTTGCTACACGAGAGTTACTTCACACTCTAACTACTACTCAATGTCTGCTCAAAGTCTACACAACGTCTGCTCACTGGGCTGAATACAAGGGTATTTATAGATAAAAGTAAGCAATTGAAAAAATACATATATGATTGGACTGAGAGAATACCCCCCCCCCCCAGCGAGGTGTAAAAATTAATCGTAAGAAGAATACATGAGTCAATAGGCTGGCCCATTAATGCTAATGAATATACATATGAGTATGTGCCAATGCCCCAGTTTACCGGTGTCGGGAAACCATCCTTAGGCTTGGCTATGTGAGTGGCAGGTCAGCTGTACTCTTGGGTGTAGTCAAGCGTATGGAGAGATAGGTATGTAGAATAAGATCAACGGCTGAAGAGAGAATAGCCGCACTGTGCAAACCTACTAAAATATTATGAAATTTGTTTCTAACATTTGCAATGGTTGCCAAGTGAGCGCCAGTCAAGACGCTATTGAGGAAAACCGAATTATGTTGGAATATAACAGGAATAAAAGTTAACATATAGCTGATGCTATAATGATAAAATTTGAATTCTTTAAAAATTAAAGCCTGTTATACAGCCTATAAAATGTTTGCTCACTTCCCATACAACAATACTAGTAACAGTAATGTAAGTATAATGATTTTTATTGTTGTTTTTATGTTAAGCGATGCGTAATTTTTCCTATAATGAGATGTCGAGTGCAGTAGGGCTTTGATATAAGACGAAAGCTGGTAAACACCAAACTTGGTCTTTTAGAAATTTGTTCCCCAATTTCCCCTCATATATTTACGGCAAAACATCTAACATATTTGTAAGAATCGGCTCCAATATTCAAAAACAATGATTCTAATTAACATAAGTTTTTGACTGGACCAATTTTCTTGCCATGCTCTTTTATGCCAACACCAGTTAATGCTACTCTTTACTCGCAGAGGCTAAATCTAAGGCACTACGACACACAGCTGAATGCTGTGTTAACAGTTGAATGAATGAAAAACATGTTGCCAAAGTGGTTTCAATCAGGGATTGTGTTTAGGTGCCTGTAGTATGAAATGTAACAAAAACTTTGAAAGTTCTGGCGCAGCATTTTGCAAAGTGAGCAACTAGGACATTATTTTTTCCGTTTTATGAGCAAACTGGTTTTTAACAACAACTGCTGATGAGCAACTGTCAAATAAACTCGATGGTTTAATGTTGCTCTCTGTGCCCAGCTATTTATATGTTCTTCGACCAATTTTCTCTGAAAATTACTCTCGCCTTTGCTCGTACTTACAGTCCCAATGTATAGTTCTCCTTGATAATATTACTTCCATCATTTTTTATGACGTCAATATTCTAATCCCCATCAAATTTTAAAATTCCTGAATGCACTTTATAATTTTTGTTTTATCCAAAATATATTCATGATCTACATTATTAGCATCATTTAATATTTTTAATTATTTTTAGCTTAAAGCAGAGTTTAATTGTCTCTGCTGTGGGGATTAACCATTAATAATAAGTAACTTATATATTTTTGGTATATTGGGATAAGAATTACTTCTAATTAAAACAGTTTAACTATCCTATATGCATAAAAACAAAAGGTAGATGGTAAGGCGCATTAAAATGACAAACTTATATTTTTGGTTTGATCTTAAACAAGATTTGGTATTAGAATTCAGTTTAGCTGGTTCTGTGACACGATTTACCTGGAGTCTTGAGACAGCTATGTAAGACTCCATCATCCTCATGTGCTCCCTTTGTTAAATATTGAAGAGGGAAAATAATAGCGTATTCATGGACAATAAGATAGCATGCTTAGGAAGTTTTTGTTATCCGGCTTGCTGTTAGGTAACCATAAATGCAAAGGCTTTTTGTAACTTTTATTATCTCAAGAGCAGAATCCTACTTGATAAGAAGAGCCCGAGTTTGACTGCATCTGGATTAAAACTCTAACAGGGTTAGTAGATCTAACAGTTAAGGACCTGTTGAATAACAATGCAAGATAACTAGAGACTAATTGCTTGTGTAGTGAAGTTCTTGCCAGCTGAATAAAGCCAGAGTTTAATCACCTGATAGTGATATATCAACCCACCCACATTTTAATCTTCAGTTACTCATTCTCATTAATACTTTCAAACTTTCTACTAAAATACCAGATATCACCCTTATTGATGCCGGAGTGCACTCTTACATTAATCAGCACATTTTTTAATCAGCTGTTTGATCCCAAATGTTCCACTTTTTTCTCGGTGTGAGTTGTTACAAATATAAATTTAGAATATTTCTAATGTTGTATACAACAGCTTAGCCACTGACACAGCCCCATCAAGTTTCATTTGCAGCTTCACCAATGTTAAGGTAAAAAATTTTTTTAATGTTATTGAGATACAATGCTACGTACTTTTACATTATGGACTGGTCACTGTTGATTCTTCTCTCAAAATGATATTGATATCCTTACGAGAACAGCTATAGCAGCAGAAATTTTTGTATGAGATAAATACTGTGGAGTATCTTTCCACCTTCACGGACACAACTCCAGTTTTGTAAAGCAATAAAACTGACACAATCCTTTTCTCACTGCACAAGGTAAACCAATAGCTTATTCCAACAAGTTATATTTACACTACTACTCCCCAGGCTGAGAGCTGCCGGTGTTACCAAATCCTGCCACTGAGACTCCATTCACTCAGTTTCAAGTTCTTGCTCAACTCCTCCTACTAGCAATGACAAACAAGCCAGATAGGCTCCACAGGGTTCAAGTCATAAATAGTAATTGTTCCTCCAAGATACGATATTGATACACATTCCTACTGAGGCTTAAATGTGATCCTCCTAGCCATACAACTTGGTTAGGTTTATATAACATTTCAGTAGGATGCTATACCACCAAACGAAGGCATAGCCAATTGCATTCACTAAAAACAAACAATACGCCAATAAATAATAAAATATATGCTTACAAATAAAACAACACGGTATGTAAACAAATCATAATTAATATTAGTCTATGGGCTCTGTCTTTCCTGTGCTCCCCCCCCCCATCATGCAATCATATTCACTTCTTTAGCTTGTGTTCTTTTGTTACCTATCAGTAGTAATAAGGGAGCAGATCTCAGTCATGCAGTCTAAGGAGAAGTTTCTCCTGGTTCCAGGTACTTGAAGTATGCCCAAGTTACAATGAGAACCTTTGAGGTACTTTTTTGTGTGCACCAGTTGTTTAGAATGTATTGAATTTAATAATGTGGAATGTTGATTTATGCGTTGTATGGTGTGTAGGTTGGAGGTTCTGGAGGTTCTCCTGGTCTGTTGGGTGCGTTTTTGTGTGCACCAAGTGTTTAGAATGTATGGTATTTATTGGTGTGGTATGTTGATTATTTATTGAATTCTCCCTGTTGGTGCCCTTTTGTGTGCACCAGGTGTTCTGAATGTTTTAGATTGGGGGGTTTGAGCAATGTTTAAAAAAATGAAGCGTTGCGTGACTGTATAACTTTATTACATAAGAAATATTATGAATGTGTGTGAAAAACTTCTAACAGTATTTCAAAAGAAAATACAGAAGATCCTAGCTGTTCATCTATTTGAATGTATTTGTAAATATGAGGGCGGAATCGATGTAAAATTTGTTCAGTCCAATTCAATTTACGCAACTTTTTAAAAAGTGCTCTATCCCAAGCGTTTTTTTTATTGTTTTTAAATAATCAATAATATTCACGTTTTTTTAAAATTTTTAAAACAGTTTGAACATTTTTTTCTGTCATAACACAGAATATCTCCATAGCATAGGGTCGTCTTTTTGAGTCATAAAAGTTTTGTATTGGACTGGCGAAATTGTTCTCCATATAGCGCTCCCCTGCTTAGCATGTGTTGCGTCATGCAAAATATGGTTGCTTGGAATGTTAATTGGTATATCGCTTTCTGATGTACAATCACATTTTCTCTCTTGTATTTATGATAAATTTCTGGAAGAAAGTTTTTTACTTGGAGGGTTTTTTGATAGCATATTGAGCTAAAAGAAAAAGATACGTATTAGTATAGGACGATAAAGAGTGAAGTAAAATAATTAGAATTTATTTCATTTTTTAACTAGTGTTAAATAGTATTTTTTCACTAATTCTTACCTTATCAACGAGAAGCCTGCTGATAATTGTTTTAATTAATGTGTAGTAGATGGTTCTTCAGAGGCTATTGCTGGACAGAATGATTTCTGTGTAGAGAGAGGAGTTCTTAAATACTAAAAGTTACACCTGCCTATTAACCCTACAACCGATGAGAATACTCAAGCGAAAATCCCATTGAAATGATTTTATTCGCTCAAAAAACCCTCTATAATATATATAGATGCTTCGCGCAAAGAGTATTGCTTTTTTCGTGCGAAAAAGTTCTGTTTTTCAGACAGAAAATGAGGTTTTATTCGAGCAAAGAATAGACTTTTTGTTCGCGCAAAAAGTGTGTTTTTTTGTCCCAAAATAATGTTTTATTCATGCAAAAAGATGATCTTTTTATTTTCGCAAAAAATGTGTCTTATTTAGCTAGAAAATTAAGTTTTTATTTGCGCAAAAAAGGAAGTTTTTGTTTGTACGAAAAAAAACGGGTTATTTTTGACAGAAGATATTGTTTTATTGGCACGAAAAATGATGTTTTTTTTGCGTGAAAAATGTTTTTTTCGCGCAGAAAATACTGTTTTTGGGACAAACAATTTGTGTTTTATTCTGCGAAAACAGCGTTCATGTTATAAAGAATTTTCATGTGAGAAATGTGGTTTTTTTGTCGCTCGCAAAAAGGGTTTTTTCGAACAAAAACTATTGGTTTATTTGCACGAAAAATGTCGTTTTTCGCGCGAAAACCTCTTTATACTATATATGCGAGATTTTGCACCCAAAAGTTTTTTTTTATTCATGTGCGAAAACCCTTTATGTTATATAAATTTTTTGCGCAAATGACCAAATTTTACCAATTTCCTATATGATATTAAAGGCTTTCCGCGCGAGGCTTTTCATTGGACTCAGCGCATGTCAATCGGTGCAACTTTAGTTATTTAAAAGCACCGCTGTTACACAAAAAGCATCCACTTCACCAACAGCGACTGGAGAAACAACATCTACTACAGCATCTTTTGCAACTCCTATGAAGTTTTTCTGTATTAAGGTACAAAAGAATAACTAAATATTTTTACTAGCTTAGACAACCAACTAACCTAGCTATGAACTGTCTATCTTTAAATAAGTTATAACAAAATAATAAAAATCAATAACTCGCATCCGTTATTTTATCTTTTTCAGAATGAATAGTCAAGACGAAAAAACCAATCTATGGATGAAGAACCAGAATCTCAGCAAGTTTTTTCTCCACCATCTTCTCCTATCTTTGATACCCCCCCCCCCCCCCAAAAAAAAAAAAGAATAGTCAAGACGCTGAAAGTCAGTTGGTGATTGGTGAGCCGGAATCCCAGCAAGTTTTTACTCCACCCTCATCTCCTACCAGCAAACTGTCTTCAAACAGAGTTCCACATTCTCCAGCAATAAAACGTACTTTGAGTAGTAATATATGAGCAGATCTCCCTACCAAGTGTTTTTTTGTGGGGTCATAATCTGGGGTGATGCAATGGGTTACGGCGTTGAATGAATTCGCCGAGTTTATATTGTGTTTTATTTGAGGGGTACTTGAGTGGCATTTGAGTGGCATTTAAGTGGCATTCGAGTTTTGATTATTATTTTACTTAATTTGAACTTATATGGTATATACATTTTGAATGTATGGCATTTAAGTTTTGATAATTTCTTTTCATAACTCGAGCTCATATAGCATCTTGAGAGAGAGAGGAGAGAGGAGATGTATCTACCTTGAATAAATTCATTGATTAAAAGCGAATCAATGTATGACTATATACATTTATTACATAATAAGTAGGGGCAAAATCTCCTCATATAATATAGCTAGATACATAATTCGAACTCATATATACATTGAATGCTATAAAATATATCGGATGATAAAGTTAAATATTCATCTATTCTTTATCGATATTTATAAGGATAATGAAAGATTTTTTGTATTTTATATACATATATATATAGTTATAGTAACTGTGGTAAAAGAAGTCTATTATGAAGGTTTTTATTTAAGCCAAAGTAGGCTCGGTAGATACTCCATCAGAACACACTCGTCTTTTAGCATAAAAATATGTGAGACCACGTTTTATTTGGTTGTATGTCAACATTTTTTGATCCTTTACTACAAATCCTCGATTTTTACCCATAAACGACTTTTTTGTGTTCAATACATTTAGATAACTGTCTTTGTTCAATTGATTAATTTGTTTGTTCAACCCTTTTGAGCTAAACTTGTTTCCTTTTTCTCCCCAGCAGTAATAGGATTTAGAGTTAAGTGCAACAATTCCATCTCCGGTAAATTCCTCTTTAAACAGCCCGGGTGTTCTTTTTCCGTGTTTTAGTACTTTTTCACAACAGTCTTGCGTGCTCCATTCTAAACCCATTGTTTTGGTTCTTAAAAACTCATCCCTATGTTTGTCACAGTATGGGCGTGGAAACCAATCACCATATTCATTGTAAAACTCTTTTTTCATACTTGGTTTTACCAGTGTTTCTAATGTTCCGCTCAACGCCATGTATGCGCTATCTGTATCCATTTCAACATATTGGAAATCACTTCTGTCAATATATCTATAAATAAAAAGTTTGTTTCGATTTCAATTATTTGGAAGTTTTACTTACTTACACATAATAATGGTAGGGAATTAGGTTTCACTTACTTATCCATAAAGTCGTAGTAAAACTGTAGCATTCTCAGTTTAGCATACTGTAGCACGGATAAACCCAAGTGTACTGGAACATTCATAGTTAGCTGAAATGATGGTGATACTGATTAGCAAAGTAAACTTGTGGAATATAAATTTTGAATTGCAAAATAATTGTTTTAAAACTTACTAGCTGTTTACAGGTTACGATTTCATAAAAATCATCTGCTATCTCTTCCATGGCGATAAATTTGTTTCCTCTGATACGAAATGAAGCTTTTCTGGCGCCTTCGATGAACTTGATGGTGGTATGTTTTTCTTTATCAGTTATTGTTTTTCCATAAGCAGCATTTCCTACCAACTTGCTAGTAGTAGCGAGTAATTCTTGACTAGGGTCTGCATCTCCCATTCTCCTAGCGTCTGAAACCGATGTTCCAAAAGCTTCAAAAGCTTTTCTAGGAATATATTCTATTAGCTGATAAACTTTGGTGACTTTCAATCCTTGTTTCAAGTACCATTTCAACAAAGGACTCATTAGCAATATCTTATCTCCGTACATACTTCCAACTAATGAGCGTTGAGGAGTCTTTAAAAACCCTTCGGCTTCAGCAAAGACTTTCATTTCATCGCTCAAGTGTTCTCTGGTTGACATCGTATTTTTAAAAATCGGAGGCATTTCGGAGAACTTTTCTTCCTCTTCCTCAGGAACTTCGATGTCACATTCAACAAATCCGAAGAATTCTTCTGATTGAACTCTCTCCAACACTTCTTCTTGATTCAGCTTTTTTTCAAGTATTTTAGGGTAGAAAGAATTGTAAAACGTGTTGACAAATTTTTGTAAATTTGTATGAGTTTTTACACGCTTCATCCAGTCACACTCCCAAATCGAGATTACAGTGTAACCTAATGCTCGAAGATATTCTTCATTTTCCATCGTAGTTTTAAACAGATTTGCTTTTGATTTTCTTCCACTAGCTTGAAACTCTTGCTCTTTAGCGTTGTTATAAGAGCAGTCGTGTCCATGCCAAAAACATCCGTGGAATTGAAAGACATGACGATTTTCAACACAGAAACCATCAACTGGTAATCCTCGCTGTCCGAGAGTAACTTCTCCTCCATTGAGCTGATGTCTGCTCAGGTGAGTTAAGCAATTCATGCCGTCATTGTCTTCTCCTGTTTATTGTTTTTGTTCGAGGAGTTATGCTCTCTTATTTTTTCGCACTTGGGCGAACTCTCCTTGTTAATTGGGCTATACTGGTCATACAATGCTTACAGGCACCTTTCACTTGTTAGGCAAGTACATTTATCTATAGCACAGCTCATTTGGTCAATGCTGCTTAGGAGAGACACCACTTATCTATCCAGTTCAAACTTCCTAAGGTAAATAATTTGGTTGCTCGTAGAAGTTAATTATCTGTAGTTCTACATGTTTGGTATAAATTCAGTTACACAGAAAGAGTCAGCATCGTTCCTGATAGTGAAACCTTTAAACATCAACTCTTACTAGCTTTTGCTCTTTTTACAACTGTGATTTTTTCTACTGTTTTTTTTCGTCCTTTCAATGATTTCAAAATTGTATCATTTATATTTTTGAGACAGCACTTTGGTCACCCTACATTTTCCACTACAACGTACTTTAGACTTCGACATGAATAACTTTTGACAACCCTTAAACTTATTTTATTCTCCGTGATGTTTCACTCAAGGTTTTTTGCTCAGTGTTCTTCAAAAATTTCTGCCGTGTCATGATCAGCCTACCGCAATAATGGAGACAGTTTTCTGTTAGATTTTTTTTTACTTGTTTTTAGCTTTCCTGCCTTTTTGTCGGTTTCTTTGCTAAGTGAACATTGCAAACAAATTTGTAATTTCTCAATCGGCATTTTCAACATGCTTTTGTGAATGATTTGTGTTTGGTCAAAAATTAAAGTCTTTGTCTCCAGTAGTTTTCTCAGCACATATAAAACTTTGTTTGTTGTAGGTTTAAACAATCATCTTTTTGTTGGTTCCAAGAAACCACTGCATCTCAACTTACAATCCACATTTTTGTTCTTGTTTTTGACAGTTTCTTGCCGGATTGTGTGTGATTCTTACTCAATCCTAATGTTTTGTGTGGACTCGGTAAATTTATTGTTCTTATTTGTCTAGAAAATTGTTTGGTTCTCTTGATTTGCATTTAATTTTTTTGCCAACTCGTTTCGAAGTAGCTGAGTGAGGAGTCCTCCTGTTGCATATTCTTGCATTGCCTTCACTTGGTATACAGGGAGACCTGCTACCAGTTAAAAAACATTAGTTGACTTGTATGTGAATGCATAACTAGCTTTCTACTGCAAAGTATGCTAACTGGTTTTAACTGAAGTGTGCTACTTCCAATATTTTGGTCAGTGAAAACTTGTATGCTCATCATACATATGCATAGGGTGATAGGTATTATGTAATCATGTCTTATATCACAGCAACTAATTACTGATTGTTATAATTATAGGTGGTGATAACAAAGAAGAGTGACTAGTGCCAGCGATGCTGATGATTGCTACAAGTAACAAAGCAAGTCACACTATTGCTCTCCTAGTTCATTGTAAAAATTTAAAAAGATTTTGGATCAAGTTTTGGCAAATTTTTCATTTCAAATCTGTTTTTTTTTTTCATCTGAGTATGTGCCGGCACTGATTTCTATATTAGATTATAAACATGTTTTAGCTGTGCTAATCAAAATCAGGTTTTAAGGCTCAAATTTTATGCCAACTTTCTGCACAAAATTGGAGTTTCATAACAGTTCATGGGAAAAAAAACTGTCCAATTTTTACATTAATACTAATAAATTTTCCAGCATGGGCTGTGAGGGTACATCAGAAAACAAATTTATTTCAGTTGCGCAAAACGCAATTAAGGTGGTGGCCTAGTGGAAATTGCTACAGTAGTCACAATGACTTAGCAAATTATGACAAAGATTTTCTAGCATACCACTATACTAACTCCTCTTGTCAAAGTTGCAAGTATTTTGCTAGAACAGTGAAGCTGGGGTTCTGTTTTTTTTGTAAATTGTTATCATTCACTGCTATTACAGAGTTGAAAACAATACTCAAGAAAATCTAGTCACCGTTCAAGCATTCTTATTTGTTTTTATTCACTGTCTGTTAGCACTGTTTTTATTCCTTTGATATCTGGTCCAATCTTTTTGGTTTTTTTTGCAATCTCTCAACTCGTTCTCAAGATAAGGCAACAATACATGTCATAGCTGGAGGTGCTAAATTTTTACATTTGACAAACAGATGAACTCTAAGGTTACATTTAAATGCCTCTGTAAGATTGGCACTGAGCTCTGCTACTAAATGATGAAACAGATTGACTAATGCATAGATGCATAGTGGTCTTTGTCAACTGTCTAGTGTGTGAAATCTGTTAAAGCTTTTCTTGTTAACAACAATCTTTTGTTCTTTTGAAATGTGTAAAGTTATTAGCAAGTAGGAGATAAAAAGCCTTATGTAATCATATCTTGCAGCCCAGCAACTAAGTAGCGTATTGTTTAATTACAGACGGCAGTGATAAACAAGATTCAAAACTTTCAGTGATTCTACAAGTGAACAAGCTAGTTATACCAAGTTGATGTGTAACTACTCTACATGCAGATTGATTGTACAGGTTTTTATAACATATCTGCAGGTCGGTATACTGTAAATGTAGGCATATCACGCATCGTATATTGTATATGTATGTGCATGTGGTTACATTGTACATGTGTGCATATTTTTCATATATTTATATTGTTTGCGTATGTATACTGTAACATTTGTATGCTGTTCACATATGTATAGTATATACATACGTATATTGTACAACCATGTATATTTTACAGATGTATATACTTTACACATATGTTAGGTGAACATGTATTTTTATTCTATTCATATGCTTATGTATATTGCACGTGTGTGTATATTGTACATAAATGTTTATTGTGCTTGTATTTGTATTGTGCATGCGCGTCAATCGTGAAAGTTAGAATGTTTTTTTGGGTAATTAGATTGTACTTCTGTCAATATTTTACATGTACATGCATTCTTCAGTATATTTGCCCGTACAATGTATCTACTTGTACCATATATATCTACATGTAGGTGTGCTGTAAAGGTAGATGTATTGCACATAAGTATAACCCACATGTAAATTTTTTTCATACAAGTATAGTGTACGTGCAGGCACACTGCATGTGTGGTTGTGTTGTATATATAAGTATATTGTGCATATAGGTATACTTTCTATATAGATATACTCGACATGCAGCTAAATTACCCAATAATATATATTTTGCACTCAGGTATGTTTTGAATGTTGCTATATTATACAAGTGCGTATACTTTACATATAAGCACATTTAACATTTAGTTCTTATTCATATGTTGGTGCACTGTATGTGTTGAAATATTTTGAATTTAATATTCTTCACCTATAGAATTATTGTACAAATATGTATACTACGAGTACAGGAATACTATTTATGTAGATAAGTTGTACAGTATGTTTATTGAACCTGTAGGTGTCCTTTACAGGTATGTGTATGGTACATAATGTAAATTTCTGATTTGTGTGTAGATGCATAGTGCGCTTTGTGAACTGTCTAGTGTGTGAAATCTGTTCAAGTTATTATTGCTATTAACAATTTTTTGTTCTCTTGAAATGCGTAAACTATTTAAAAAGTACAAGATGAAAAGTATTATGTAATCATATCTTACACATCAACAACTAATTAATGTATTGTTTAATTGAAGATGGCAGTGGTGACCAAGATTGACTACTGTCAGAAACTCTGACTTGTAGTACTATTACCCCGAAGGTTCGTTTAATTGAAGATGGCAGTGGTGACCAAGATTGACTACTGTCAGAAACTCTGACTTGTAGTACTATTACCCCGAAGGTTCGTTTAATTGAAGATGGCAGTGGTGACCAAGATTGACTACTGTCAGAAACTCTGACTTGTAGTACTATTACCCCGAAGGTTCGTATAAAAAAATAGAAATTCTAATAGGCAACTTTTGGTGATAAACTTTCGCTCACTTTGAATGTGGTGTACACATGTAGGTACTTTGTAAATTAATATTTAATAAACATGTGCACACACAGAGAAGCGCGGAGGAGTTTTAATCCCATTTCAATCCATTCTTACTATCCGCGAACGTGATCACCGTACATGCAAATATATTGTCCATGAAGGTACTCGGCATGGTGGTATAATGTACATGTGGATATACAGTACAAACATGTACACTGTACACGTATACATACACTACATGTAGTCAGATTGTACAACTATGTACACTCTACATTTATGTATACTCTACATGTAAATATAATTTATCACAATTTTTTGTACATTTACAAATACTGTTCATGTAAACCTACTGTAATGCATATATATTTGTACTTTTATGCATATTTTACATGTAAGTATACCGTACATCTAAGTAAATTGTACATATATGTGTATTGTACGCTTATATATGCTGCACTTGCATGTATATTGTACACACACATATTGTACACACACGTATATCATGCACATACGTAACTTACACTATCATGCATACTGTTCATATATGTATACTGTGCATGAATGTATATTGTGCACATATGTGTATTGTATATATGTGTATGTTGTTCATGTGCGTATATTGTCCATACATGTATATTGTATATGCATATATGTTGTGTTTGTAGTTAAAATGAAAACATAAATATATTTTTCAGGTAGTCAGGTTGGACTTTGAGGAATATTTCACATGTAGATACATTCTTCAGTATATTTACTTCTACAATATATCTACATGTAGGTGAATTGTAAAGGTAAATGTATCGCACATATATGTATAATCAACACGTATAGTTTTTTGTTCATGTAGGTATATTGTACGTGCAGGTACACTGCATGTGTGGTTACGTTGTACATATAGGTATATTGTGAGTTTAGGTATACTTTTCATATAAATATATTCAGCATGTAGATAGCTTAGTATACTTAGCACACAGGTATGTTTTTGATGTAGCTATATTATACAAGGGTGTATATTTTACATATATGCAAATTTTACATTTAGCTCTGCTGCATATGTAGGTGCACTGTATGTGTTGGAGTATTTTTAAAGTAATATTCTTCACATATAGAATTATTGCACAAATGTGTATACTATGAGTATAGGAATACTATTTATGTAAATACATTGTACAGTAAGTTTATTGAAAATATAGGTCTCCTGTACAGTTCTGTGTATGGTACATATTGTACATAATTAAAGAAACAAAGCTGATGTGTGTAGACGCAAACTTAGCTTTGTCAACTATTTAGTGTACCAAGTCTGTTTAAGTTATTTTTGCCAATTACCATTTTTTGTTCACTTCAATTAATAAGATATATAGGGAGTACAAAATTAATAGCGTTAAGTAACCATAGCTTACAGGTCATCAAATAATTATTGTTTTGTATAATTGCAGATGGCAGTGATGAACAAAATTGAATACTCTCAGCCACTCTAGTGCCTTTCACAAGTGATCAAGCCTATGACGCTATTACCCTGTAGGTTCTTATAAAAAAGTAAGCATTTCAACGAATAACTTTTGCTAATAAATTTTGTATCATTTGGAATGTGTTTTTAATATGTAGACACTTTGTAAATACAGGTATCTTCTACAATTAAATACATTGTACATGTAGTTGTAATTCACATATGTGTTTAGCTTACAAGTATATATACTGTATGCATGCATATGCCATATGTTTAAGTATACTTAGTGTCGGGGCCTAGCCGGTTTGCGGGACTTTGTGGAGCTCCACTATCAAACCCCCACCAGCTTCTAGGAAAAACCTTAAAATACTGAGAGTTGTCCTCTTCTTTTAGCAATAGCGGGTATGAACCCAGAAGAAATGTAAATAATTTTATCGTGTTTTAATAGGTTATCCCTGGTGATTATGTAGCTACAGTGCTTCTTGCTGAAAAAAGTTCTCTCGGAGCAAATATTCATACAAAAAAACAACGGTTAAACTTCAAAAATTGGAAGTTAACCACTTTGCAAACATTATGATGCAGTATAATTGTCTCACAGACCACTGCTAAGCGTTGGATCCATCTCAAATGTTGCTAGGTGTGAATTTGCTTCTTATATTACTCATTATAGAGCAACTTTGAAAAAGAAAAATAGCTCTTTTGTTGATTTGTGTAAAAATAAAAGAAGACAACTCTCCAGAAACTCAGTTCTTTCCTAGACGCTGGTGGGTGTTTGCTAGTGGAGTGCCACAAAATCCCACGAGCCATATTGACCCTTCAACTACAGTAGTCCATATATATCTAAAGACATGTACATCTACTTATAAAGTAAATGTAAGCAAGCTGTACATCTAGATACATTGTACAGGTATGTAAACTGTAGACACATTGAATATGTTGATCCAGTGTGATTTAGGCTTATTTTACATGCATTTATACTGCACACATAGGTACACTACATATGCAGGTATGAATTTTTTATATGTATACCTTTCATACAGACATACACCACATCGCGAGATTCTGTCAAGATATTTGTAATATACCAGTAGGAATACATATAGATGCAGTGTATATGTAGGTATACCGTATATGTAGGTAGGCTGTACATGTAGGTATACTTTATATGTATGTATAATGTATATGGAGGTATACTGTACATGTAGGTATACTGTAAATGTATGTACACTGCGTATGTAGGTACACCGTACATGTAAGTATACTGTATACGTAGGTAAACCATATATGTATGCATACTGAGTATGTAGGTATACTATACATATAGGTATACTGTACATGTATGTATACTATATATGTAGGTATACCGTATATGTAGGTATACCGTATATGTAGGTATACTGTACATGTAGGTATACTGTATATGTAGGTATACTGTATGTGTAAGTAGACTGTATATGTGGGTATACTGTATATGTACGTACAATATGTATATATGTAGGTATACTGTATATGTAGGTATACTGTATATGTAGGTATGATGTATATGTAGGTATACTGTACATGTGGGTATACTGCATATTTAGGTATAGTGTATATGTACGTACAATATATATATGTAGGTACACTGTATATGTAGGTGTATTGTAAACGTAAGTGATTCGATATATTCTTTTACTGCTTATATAAACATAATCTAGATGTAAATAAATTGCACAGGTATGTATCATGCATATTTAGGTATGCTGTGCATTCTTATACAGTGTACAAGTATGTATACCATACACTTAGCTATACGATATATACAGGTATATTGCTCACATATATACACTATACCCAAAGGTATATTCTACATGTAAGTATGTGGTACATCTAAGTAGAGTGTACATGCAGCTATATCTTACATGTAGGTATATTGTGCATGTCGGTATCTTGTATAAGTTGGTATGTGGCGCATGCAGATACACGGTACATGTGAGTATATCGTACATGCAGGTTTACTGTACTTGTATGTATATTGTGTAAGTGGTTTTATTGCAAATGAAGGTGTACTGCATATGTAAAATTATTGTTCATTCGATATTTTGTACGTATGGGTATGCTGTTCATGTATACATGCCTACAGGTACCTAAAGTGTACATGTAGTTTATTTGTAGACGTAAATATGTTCTATTATCTGCAAGTGTACTGTGCTTGTAATTATATTTCACATCCAACAGCACTGTACTTGTTTGCGTATTGCATATATAGATACAGGGGCATTGTAGATGTAGATATTGTAGATGTAGGTATTATAAAATACATTACTATGATATACCTACATGTGCATGAATGTGTATGGTGCTTGTAAACATATGTCACATGTAGCTTTGCTACATGTAGGTTATTTGTAAATTTAGGTACACTGTTGATATATGTATACATTGAATATATATATACTTTGAGTGTAGATAAATTGTACGGGAATTTATGTATAATGGTCACGAAGGTATGTTTAACATGTAAGCTGATTGTATGGTAGGTATATAAGTATACAGGTATGTATGTATATCATACTTGTATAAATACTGTATATTTTGGTATACTGTAAACGTAGGCATACCGTACAATAGCTATGTTTTAAACATATATACTGTAGGTGTGAAAATATTGTATGTGTAATTAAAATGTAAATTTAGGTATACTGCAAATTTAGAAATACTGTACATGTCGACATGCGTTACATGTGTTTATATTGTACATGTACTTGAGTTGCACAAGCAGTTATATCAGAACCAAAGGTATAGGCTTGCTCTACATATAAATTTGTTACATATGTAGATAAACTGTACCTGTAGGTCTACTCTACTTGTAGAGGTGTTTTACATGTGAATTTATCATACATGTAAGCATTCTGTACATAAAAAAACATTCCACATTTGGAAAAATTTTAGATGTAGGTATATTGCGCATTTAGATACAGTATAAATGTAAGTATTTTTGTACCGATTGGGATATTTTACATGTAGATGCAGACACAATGCACATGTAAGTTTATTGCAGATGTGTGTGTCGCAAAATAAAACACTACGATACGCCTACACGTACATGGAAGTACACCAAACACATACAAATACTTTATATATAAATTTACTGCAAATGTAGGTGAAGCGTACATATAATTGCATTGCCAATGTATGTGTGTTTTACATTAGGTATAATGTACATGTAGGTATGCCGTATATATATATATATGTATACTCTGATGTGTGTACAATGTACACGTTGACAAATTGTACAGGTATATATGTATAGTGTACCTGTAGGTATAATTTATCTTTAGATATGACATACATGTATGTACAGTGAACATTTACGCATACTGTGCATATAGATATACTGTATATGTAGATATACTGTACATGTTGGTATGATGTATATGTATGTATATTTTACATACATGTATACTGTCCATCCAAGTAAATTGTTCCTGTTGTCATATCAATATTTCGCGGAAATAACTGGTTTTAAAATTTCCAATAATATTTTTCCTAGCTTTATTTCTGTTGATTTTACTACCAGTTGTAACTGCAATTTTAATTTTCGTAACTGAAAAAAACTTTATGCCAACACCCAACTTGCAATAGAAACATATATATCTGCCACATTCAACCAACTGCCTACTTCTCTGAGAATCACACAATCCCTGTCTGTTTTCAAATTAAATTTATTTACGGATCTTTTAAACACCAATGGAAAATTATTTTAAATAAACTGTACTTGAGTAGACTTATTTTTTTCTGTGTTCATTTTACATTTTCGTTATATTTTTGATTTTTGTTGTTCTTTTTCTTCTAGCTATGGCACTTTATGAAAAACATTTTTATAAAATGATATTGATGCCAATAAAGTGTTATATGTATATAAATGTTGTACTTGTAGCTATATATCACATGTAAATTTATTATCAATCTATGCATGCTGTACATGAAAATATATTTTATTTGCATGCATGTATATCAACAAAATTGCAAGTGAAGTGCGCATGTAGGTATATTGTAGGCATAGGAACATTGTACTTTTCGGTGTTTTGTACATGTAGTTTACTGTACAACATAGCTACATGTATATATATTAACGTATAGTTTTATGTTTAATTTTGATTTATTTACATGTTGATATATAGATATGTTAGTATAATGTATTTGAATAGATATTGTGCATTTTGGTAAACCATCTATATAATTATATTTTACCTGTGTGTATCCTTTACATGTGAATACACAGTAGATATAGCTGTATTATTCATGTAGGTGAGCTGTACAGGTAGATATACTGTTAGAGTAGGTATATTTTACATGTAGGTATACTGTACATACAGGTATACTCTGTATATAAATATTATCCGAGTGTAGATAGTGTATGCATATATTCACCTTATATGAAGGTATACAGTGCAGGTAGATTTACTATACAGCTTTATATGCTGTTCATGTAGAGGTATTGTAAATTTATGTGTGTGTTACATGTAGATACATTCTACATTTATGTATATTTTACATGTAGATACATTGTACCTGTAGGTATATCTTACCTGTAGATGTACTGTACAGGTATGTGTATGGCGAATATTGTACATGTTTAAACATTTAAAGCTGACTTGTTTGTAGACTCATATATAGACTTGTTAACTGTTTATTATGCAAAATCTGTTCACTATATTCTTAATAGATATATTCTTTTGTTCACCCGAATGGTGTTAACTCATTAGAAATTACAAGATGAAAAGCGTTATGTAATCATATCTTGCATCTGACCAACTAATTAGTGTCTGGTATAATTACAGATGAAGGTGATAAACAGAATGACTGCTGTCAGTGATTCTACAAGTGAACAAGCTCTACTTGCAGACAAATTGTGTAGGTGTGTATGATGTACATGTGGGTAGAATGTGTCTGTAGGTCTGTATACTGTACACAGAGGTATATTACACATGTTACTATACTGTACATGGATGTATATGGTACGCGTCGGTATATTGTACATTTAGCTAGCTTGTATCTATAATTATACTATACTGTACATGTAGATAAGCTGTACTTGCAAGTATATATAGACATAGAAAAATTGTACATATGCACAGAGACAAATTGTAAGTGTAGCTATGTTGTAAATATAGCTAGAGTGCAAACTTAGATAAATTGCACATGCAGGTATTCTCTTCATGCAGGCTAGTTGTAAAAGTAGGTGTATTTTACATGCAGATATCATATACTTGCAAAATTATTCTTATATCTTGGTTTATCGTAAATTTAGGTATGTATATTTTACATGTATGTAGATTCACAACAATCAATCACTATAACTCAACAAAAACAAGAGCTAATAGTTAATCGGTTTTGGATTTGGATTAGTCAACTTATCTTAATGTGCTTTTTGTAATTGCTATTATTGTTGTAGAGAAAGCTGAAACTCACACACCAGGAATGCTGACTCTTCACTTGCTTGGGCTTAAAGTGTATTGATAGAGCTACATATTATGTGACTTGCCTTTCATGAACTACCATGTTATGTAACTTGCATTGAACTGATGTAAACTACTTTGCAGTCTTCTGTGATATTTGTATTGTTTGATGCTATTGATGCAAATTACCTTTCAATCAACTACAATAAACTGCAATCATACTCTGCATCTTTTACTATCGCCAATGAATTTTATATTCACGCTATTAGCTGCGAAACTTACAGCTTCATATCGTTTGAATGAATAAACTCATTAGACATCACAAAGCTAATCATTTAACCGAACATGGCATGTGCGGACTAGTTTTTAGAAAACAGGTGCATCATATTTCAGTGCATTATCGGAATTGAAAAAATTGTGTTTTATTTTGTCTCCGGTCCTCATATTGTTTCTTCCTTCCTGAGCAACAAACGATGAGTTCATTTGATAATCTATCTCTTCACTATCCGCTTCAATCCAATTTTCAGATGTGAGTAAAAAGTGGGGAATTATTTTCAATGTTAATAAGAGAGGGTAGAAAAAAACTAATTGACTTTACATTTATATCTTTACTGAGAAGTTGATGATCGATTTAAGCAAAGTGATCAATGGTTTCAGATTCAATTTTTATTTTCTGAAATGAAAGGTGGTACACCTGAGAAAAAGGCTGCCATGAACCATTAGAAATGATGGAGATGGAAGGAGGCGTGACTTAAATGCTGATCATTATGAAACAAAGAGTATGCTTGCATAAAGACACTTGAATAATTTGTAGCATATGTTCCAGTGAAAGAAAAAGTTGAAAAGCAAGTTAGAAATTTTGCATTTGCTATAGAGTTTCTTTCAGTAGTTATTGTGGCTATTGTGAAGGAAGTTGAAGTGATTTTTCGTGTTTAAACTGAGAATAAATGAACACATAAATAACAAGAATGACAAAAACTGGTATAATTGCGTAAAACAAAGTGATGTTGACACATGAAACAATTTTGAACTGCAAATGCTTTGACCGCTTCATATAAAAATGTTTTGTTTTCGATCAGAAGGTGGATTGAAAATGTGCAGGTCAGAGGGCTAAGAAAGTGGAAAAGTCATTGGTTTGAAGTTAAATGCATCAAACGAATCACGACTTCTAAAAGGTTATTGGGATGTTGGACATGTTAAGCGTACACTGAGCACTAGTTTATCATTTTAGACATTGATCACCCTTCTGAGTAAAGTGGTAAAAGTTGGTGAAGAAATTGTAAAAAAATTAACAAAAACAGGAAGTAGAGGACAAAAAAAGCACTTTTACAAAATGATGTGAGCCTTCAGTAGCTGAGAATTGGAGGTGCATAACTTAGTTGGAAAAAACTGAGAGTTAACTGAGATATATCAGATGTTACAGCAAAATATGAACGAAAATTTGACGCAAAATAATGAAAAAACAAATCGGGTCAATTTTTGTGGATAAATGAAAGCAATGGACATTTTAAGAATTATTATGCATATTCAATATGTTGAGATTACATAGAGCACAACTTCAATGTTTTACAGGTTGTTAACTCTCTAGAATCAAGTGTTATAAACTGGAACATTTTTTTCAGGAAAAAGTGAGAAAAACTTGACTTACAGTGCAAAGAATGAGCTTAGAAGAAAAATTGAGAAGGTTCAACAGCTGGTAATGAGAATTGTATAAACAAACTGTGAAATATTTGGAAGTAACATGGACAAATCAAGTGTTATAACAACTTACACTATAACATATACCAAAAAAAGGAAGGGCAACTACTAAATCGGGAAAATTAAAGAGAACAGGAGAAAACAACTAGGACAGGACTTGCTTAACTCGCCTGAGTGATATTGATTTTTTTTGAGAACATTTGGAACTGTAATCAGCTATGAGCTATCTTGCTAAATTTTACTGGCTCAGCGACAAAGGAGTTTTCGATTTTTCTTCTTCGAGGATAGCCAGTAGGCATTGATTGCATCATACACCATAAATAGAGCGCATTTGCATCAACTCCATAGATTCTATCACAAATCTTTGCTTCTTTTCCCAACCAATGTTCTCTAATTTTAGTTATACCTTTTTCGTGATATCTATGCATCACTAGACTTGGCCCACCAACTATATTTTTCTTTATTAGAGGATAAAGTTCTGCATTGCAGTTGTCAAGCAGACAAATTGGGAGAGTCTGACGAAACGAGTTACCAAGTTCATCAAAATTCAAGTATGTAGAGAGGTATGGAGGGGGTGGTTGAGGTGCTTTGTTAAACATCCATCGAATCGCTAATCCTGGTAAAGATATACCATCTTTTAACATATCAATCCCATGCTCTCTGTAGATTGATCTTTGTCTTTCCAACGCTTGAACAAATGGTTTTACATCCAAGTTGTTGTACCATTTTAACAAATCCCTCATTGTCTTCATGTCGTTATTTTTCCATGCTTCTTGACAAATTATGTACTCTTCTTCACTGATATTCTTTTGTTTTAAAGAACTGTAAAAAGCTTCTCTTGGAGGTAGATGTTCTTGATTAAGTTGTTCCAAGTCTTTCATCCATTCATAAGGAAAAAATCCTTTTCCGGCTTCACATTTGTATGCTTTGAGATACATTTCATAGCTATATCCAGGAGCGATGAAGTTTGTACAATCTAAAAACAAAAAAGATCCTATTCCGATAACAGGCATCTTGGTTCCTTTTTTTATAACAAAATCAAAATCTGTGTCGGAGACATCTTTCAATTTTTGAAGCAGTTTTCCTTTCATCACATTGACATCATAAGTCTGTGAATTGAAACCTAGAATAGGGAGTTTTTTCATATAGCTGTACAAATCATCCAGAACTTTTTCAGCTCCTGTTCTACGTCTGAAACGATTTTTTTCAAAATCACTACGAAACTTTTCTTCAGCTTCTTCCAGTCGTTGTAATTCACCTTCTATCTGTTTTGTGATTCGCGAAAATTGTTTTTCCAATCGGCTATATGATTCTTCACTAATATCATCCAAGTATTCAATGAACTTTCCAACGCATTCATCATCATCCCCATTATTGACAATACAACGCGGGTTGTTGAAGCCTGGTACATTTGAACAAATTGAAATACTTAAAAGTTTATGCTCATTCGTGTAAATGGTTGTGTCTGTATCTCGATCTTTTTCGCAATTAGGTAGCAAACACTCTATGTCAAATGTTGCAAAAAATGGATAGTATCTCAAGGAATCATCTGACCCGATATCTATCCCGAATTGAACCTTCAGTTTGTCGAATATTGTAGCAGTAGGACTGTATTGCCCTCCAGAAAACTGCATAGTTGTTGCCTCTGAGATTGAACATCTGTGTCTTTTCAGATTCCCCAATCTATCATAACAAGTAGAACAGGTTGGACATCTGTAGGCTTTGACATATCTTCCAAGTTTGTAATAAGACTGAAGTGATTGATATAAAAATCCAAATATAGATTCTCCTTATAACTGGAGTTTGAATTCCAAATAACTGTTGAAGTCATATCATCATTTAAAGAAAACACTGTTATCTTCAGTTGAAATGCTCGCTCCAAAAGCAATAAATCAGCTTCTGTCACTCCTTTCCCATCACACCTTTTACCACTATCACCATAGATGAAACTATGATATTGTTGTTGGTACTCCTTCACCTCCTTAATTATCGGATCTTTTGCAATTCCACCGTTTTTTTGTAGTTCTTTGTGTAATGCTAGACATCTAAAAAAACAAAGATTGTCGGTAATTCGTTTTCCTTTTGTGTTTTTTAACATGGTTCGTATGTGTCTGTTGTTAAGGAGGTGAGAGGGTAAATGCTCTGGTGGTGATCCAACTTTTCCCATTCCGAGTAGTTTGTAGAAATAAAACGAAATGTTTGTGATTAACATCAATCTCCAAGTCGTATTTGGTCTCCGTCTCAAGCTATTTGTACGATGATCAGTCTCCATAACATCAACAAAGAAGTCATCAAGATCTCCTTCAGTTTCAATCAGTTTAGCTTTTGGATATACGGTAGCATTGTTTGATGATGAGTGAAAGTATCGGAGTTCACCATCATTTTTATTTTCTAGTATACAACCTACGCTACAGTTGACTTTTGCTCTCGAGCTCAATTGTCTCCAAACTTTTTTTAGCAATTCTAACACTCTTGAATCATGATAGTCATTTTGGTAGGTATCAGCTTGGTCTCTTGGAATCCCATCCCAAAGTCTTACATTTAAAAGTTCTATGACTTTTCCAGCTCTATGTTTCGTTTTCATAGCTCCCCAATATCTAGCTATCAAATCATCCCATTCTTCATCTTGAAAAGTTGGAGCTGTGCTATCATCAACAATACCTAGGGTTGATGCTCGGGTAGGTCTTTCAAAATTTAAATCTTCCATTTCTTCTTCTTCTTGTTCTTCCTCTTGTGCTTCTTCCTCTTCTTCTTCTTCTTCTTCTTCTTCTTCTTCTTCTTCTTCTTCTTCTTCTTCTTCTTCTTCTTCTTCTTCATTTTCTATCATTGGATCATTCTCATTTTCTTCAACTATCTCCTCCACAACCGGCTCTATATCGAATAGAAACTGTTGCTTTCGCAGGAATACAAATTTTATTTTCACGCGGATACAAACCAATGCTTTCGCGGAAATAAATACTTTCTATTCGCGTGAAAATAAATTATTTATTCCCGCGAAAACAACGGTTTCCATTCGCGTGAAAATAAAGTATTTATTCCCGCGAAAGCATTGTTTTGTATCCGCGTGAAAATAAAATTTGTATTCCCGCGAAAGCAACAGTTTCTATTCGCGTGAAAATAAATTATTTATTCCCGCGAAAACAACGGTATCCATTCGCGTGAAAATAAAGTATTTATTCCCGCGAAAGCATTGGTTTGTTTCCGCATGAAAATAAAATTTGTATTCCCGCGAAAGCAATAGTTTCTATTCGCGTGAAAATAAATTATTTATTCCCGCGAAAACAACTGTTTCCATTCGCGTGAAAATAAAGTCTTTATTCCCGCGAAAACATTGGTTTGTATCCGCGTGAAAATAAAATTTGTATTCTTGCGAAAGCAACAGTTTCTGTTCGCGTGAAAATAAATTATTTATTCCCGCGAAAACATTGGTTTTCGCGTGGAAAAAATTCTGATTCATAGTTATATTATAAAGAAGGTTGCTATTCATAGAGTTCAACCAGTGCAACTTTAGCTATTTAAGAGCCACTGTTTTCACACAGAAAGCATCCAGTTCTACAACAGTGATCAGAGGAGCAACATCTACTACACTTTCCATTGCAACTACTAGAAACTTTCTCTTTATAAAAGGTAAAATTTAAAAAACTTATTATTCCCTACCTAACAAAGATCAAAATTAGTTTAGCTATAATGTAAAGTATGAAATAAATAATCTTTTAGTTCCACATGAAAAGCTGAATTATTTGTTATTTCTTTCTTTTTTAGAACACTATGGAGGATTTTTCTGCTTCTTACACGGATTTAAAGCCAATCGAAAACAAACAAAAAACGTTCAAAACACCCAAAAGAAAAAACTCTAACTCTGTCACAAAAGAAGCAGCGATAAAGAGACGAGCTCTTCCAAAACTGGTTTTACCCACAACATCAAACAATATGGAACAAAAAGAATTGCTCACTGATGCTGACAGAGCTCTCAAGATGGCCAAATCTCTCCAAAAATGGAAGGCATGTGATTTGAAAAAGATTGGAGGGTTTCTTACACTAGCATCACTTCCTGTTCCATCAGTTTTGCATATCGTTTCTATTGAACAGAGTACTGGTGCATACGGAAACTACTACATTCTCACTTATCTTGATAATTCAACTGGAGCGAACTTTCAGAAAGTTGTTTGTCCAAGTAGAGTAGTTGAAAGCTTCAATGTTGATAACTACCCATTACCTTTCAACATTTTGTACTTGGGTGAGATGGAAAACTCAAAAAAACCAGAGACTACTTACTACAATGTCAAACGTATCAGTACAAAACGATTAACCACAATGGAAGCTACTGTTGAAGCTGAAAAACTGAGAAAAATGAGTGAAGAAGAACTCAAACTCGCTTACGACATCGAGTATCTCAGTAATTTCAAAGATTGTTCCATTTTTGCTTACATCGAAGTTGTAGAAAGATTCATTCCTTTCCGATTCAATGGAGAAGAATCCATTGTAAATTGCATTCGCTATGTCACTGAAAAGAATGGAAAAAGAGAGACGAGAACGCTTTTCCTACCAATCAGATATAACGAGGAAGCTAAAAGATGTGCACCTGGTGTGATGATTTACAAAGGAAAAAAACAGAGTAAGAATAGAAATCCTATTCCATACCACAATGTTGTCTTCATTTCTTCAACCAACGCTAGTGATTGGGAGCAATATTGCACACAAACAAGTTCCAATGAGGTGCTAACAAAAACGAATAATGAGGATGAAGTTCTTAAGGAATTCCTAGAAAACGAATTACAAGATTTTGATGAACCACTTGGTGTTGATGGTATGTAAACTCAATATCAAATGCTGACAACAGGTAGTCTCAAGCGGATAATGAATGAATAAAAAAAAGCCTGTGTATTCATTGACATTACAAGTTGTACTGTTTTGTATTACTTACTATTTACCGACTCTAACTATATTATATGGAAAGATTTTCCCTACTTATTATACAATAAGTCTATATAATCATATAATAATTCATAGAAAAGTCTAAAGGTTCTCAGGTGATCAACTCACCAAAAGTTCCGGTTTTGCAAAACATTTGAAGATCTTCCTATCCTAAGCATTATACGAGTGACTGTACTTTTTTATCCAGTTGAAATATCTAATAACTTCAGTAACTTAGTATTTACTGACTCTAGCTATATTATATGAGATTTTCCCTACTTATTACACAATAAATGTATATATTCACATATTCTTTCATTTTTAATCACTGTATTTATTCAATGTAGATATATTTCCTCTCTCTCCTCTCTCTCAAGATATCGTATGACTCGGAATTACAAAAACTTATCAAACCTTAAATGCCTCACATTCAAAATCTAGACATCCTATGCGTTATAATTATGTATACAATTATGTAAAAAATTATCATAACTTAGATGCCATACATTCAAAATCTATATACCATATAAGTTCAAATTAAGTAAAAAATAATCAAAACTCGAATGCCACTTAAATGCCACTCAAATGCCACTCAAGTACCCCTCAAATAAAACACAATATAAACTCGGCGAATTCATTCAACGCCGTAACCCATTGCATCACCCCAGATTATGAGCCCACAAAAAAACACTTGGTAGGGAGATCTGCTCATATATTACTACTACTTTGCTTGATTTGGCAAAAAGGAATGAAGATACTACGAATGATGTCGATAATGGTTTGAACTGCTAAAGAAGAGTTGTGATATATGTTGGATATGATACACTTCTTTGACACAGCAAGAGCACCTTTCAAGATGCCAAAAACAACAACCTGCCCGTCCTCACCTACAAGAATGCTGCTCTGTTAAATGCTCTGTCTCCAGACCATCTAAAAATCATTAAAACTACTGTTGTGGAGATCCGAGATCTACCGATACCAACAGTTATGGAGGCCTCATTCTTTGAATTTCGTGATGAAGCAAAGTGTACTATCACCTACAACTACCGAAAGGATAAAAGGACAAATTGAGTTAAGAGTGACGTTTCAGGCGGGGTAGGATTGCTCGTTAATAATGCTAAGCAAACACGACCATCGGTTTTGATCTACATGGAAGAGAGGAATACTGGAAATAAAATGTTTCGTTCTGCTGATGGATACGGAAGTAGTCTAAGGGTAAATGATGCATTCAGCTCATTATCAGGCAAGAGTATGAGAAAAATTCAAGCTTATTTCAATGTAGCTCATCTGTACGATTTTCCACCAGACAGCGTTATAGGTATTGAGAACTTTGGAATGCTAAGAAAATGTGACAGCCGTTGGAGCAAGTCTGCCGAGACACTAGTGGTTCAATACAGATGTATGGTAGATGGAGAGCTACTGATTGGAGATATCTACATTCCTGCTCCAATAGCTTCAGCGGTGGTATCGGAAAAATCTGGAGTTATTCTGTTAAAAGGACTGTAGCAAACTATGGACTACACAATTTTCTACAATCTCATCCTGCTCTCAGCTCTTCAAGCTTTCATTCAAGCCTCCGAACTGTCTGACACTATGGATCATCATGTATTTCTCACCTACTATGATGAGGTCGATAAAGAAGAATGCCCAAGACAACTGATTCACAACCTAATTGCTAACTCAAGGGATGCATCTAACTATCAATGATGGTAAGTTTCATTCTATTTAGCATAGACGCAATAGCAATTTCTAAGGTAATTCATACATCAATGTAAACTCATTAGCTACTATGTCTTTTATATCTAACTAAAGAATGTTTCCTGAGAAAGAGAGATAGAGAGAAAAAGAGATGGAAAGATTATTTTTTGCAACTTGCAATAGATGAACTCAACATTAACTTTGAACAGTACAAAATAGTTTTATAGGCTTTGTAGCATCCAATACAAATACAAATACAAAGTCAGTTTACATTTTATATACATTTTATTTGTTATAACGAATATAATTTCATTATAATAATTTACTTTAAAAATTTACTTGGCAAATCGGTTAGTTGTATATGTACTCCATGTATTATTTCTAGTGTATTGTCTTGCATCAATTCATAGCTAGGATAAATATGTTGCATAAATCTTCGTATTGAGTGATCTCGAATCTCATTGTCTCCTATATCCCGTAAGCTTCTCACAATTTCATCTATACTCCATCCGCTGCTTCTCATTAAACAAAACTATACGCAGTAATCACCCCATACAGCTAACAAAAAGTTTTGCATCTGCGTCTCATTACTTCGTATTGAATCAGTTCCTCTCTGCCTCCTCAGCAACTCGGTTACATCCGGGTAAAAGGAAACAAGATGCCCAAATGGGTCAAAAAAATTCCCACCAAATTTATTAGCAGACACAGTTAACCGATGCTTTCTGGGTTGATGAGAATAATGAGTGTTGAATACCCAACAGCCTGTTGAAAAATTGCAAATTTGCGTCCAAATCTGTTCTCTAGCTCCAACGTGAGCACCTTCACTGCGACATAAATCATCCGAAAATAAGATCGAACAAATCTGTACAGTATTCATCTCTAGCTCACTGTTTAGAGTACTACGTCTCCTGCAACAGCTAATTGAAGAATGCTATCCATCTCTAATACACCATCCTTTACAAAGTAGGCTACCAGGGATAAACCGTCGGTTGTGTTGGTGCTAAGCTGAGTTTCCACACTCGTTGTGATATTTTTCAGAGTGAGTGAAATCCTTCTTTGAAAAAATGACATGTCAAATCGAATCCATAAGTTGTGGTACTATCTAGATATTGCTCATTTGTAACACTAATACTTTCACCATCGAGCAAAGTTCCGGTAGCGGGAGGAATTGATGGTATTCTTGTCCGAAAACTTCTTTGGTATAATCTGGTTCATATCTCCTTCCAATCGGACAATCACCAACTCTCAATACAATACTCTTGACTTTGGCTTGTTGCATCCTATACGGGTTCTTGGTAAAACGACCACTCAAAGCGTTGTGACCAACCAAACTTAAATGGATGTGTTTGGACTTCTGTTGGTTCTCTTCCAATGTTATATCAACCTGTCCAACTCCACTGTGAATTCCATACAGCTTTAGCCATTTTCGCTTAACTGGATAAGAGTAGTTGTGTCCTTCCAATGCCAAACTGAGCTGAGAGTTTTGTATCATAGGACTTTCTTCGACTTTGCAAAAATGTAGTTCAAATTTGTCGATTCTGATCTTCGCTCCTCCTGCTGGTGAGTCGCTGGCGGCAAACAAAGACACTTTGCTGGAAGCCCCTTCAAACTCCAGTTGCATAGTAGGACCGGGAAACTATTAGTTTTTTCAGGTGAAACAGCTCAAGATGAGGTTGCCCGGTTAACTCCATTGTCTTTCCATCTCTGATTAGGGCTCTCCTATTTTTTCTGTCCGCGGAGCTGTGTTTATCAGCGTATTTTTCTGCTGAATCATCGTGCCATCCATCATTGATGATTTTTTTGATTGCGGTAGTTTTGAGTAGTTGTGAAAAGTAGGAACGCAAGCCATAATTATTGGCGTATTCAACAGTATTACCTTCTATAGACATATTCAACTCGCTGAATATACCGTTTGTTGAATCCACCATCCACACAGGTGCGTTGTCGTCGTTACCCGTAATATTACTTCCATCATCTTGGACTATTGTGGCTTCGATTTACAGAAACCAGATGTAAAGATCTGTGTACCGCTCAGTATTTCCTGCCAAAGTAAACTCAACACAGCCGTGAGGATAAAACCCATCGAGTCTGGCGACAAAATAGTCCGATCTGTCTAACGATATGTTTGTAGGTTCCGTAGCAAGCACATCCAGCGCAGGGTTTATGTTGTAGGAAAAACCTTCCAACTTATTACCCTATATTCCATTTAGACTAGACATCTTTTTGCGGGTGATGTTTGCTCAAAGCGTTATCACTTAATGAACATAAATGCCATCCTCCAGTGTCTTTATAGCCAATTCCATGATTGTTAAAATATGGAATGCCAACGTTTACCCTGTCCTCTTTTCCTTCCCGGTCTCATTTTTTTTCTCCTCTTGACACGATCCGGACGCGCTGCACTGAGTACATCTACCCCAAGATCATTCAACTCCTCCAATCCTCTCTTCTTTGCAGATGATGCCAAGCTATGACCGTCGATGACATTGCGTGCTACGTTACCACCTATAGAGAGTGCTCTCTTACCCAGGCTTATTGCTCTTCTCTTCAGCAGTGGTGTGCCGATTTGAGTATACGTGAAAAAATACTACTGAGTCCATTACCTCGCATACTGGGCATCACTAACTGTCCACTATACACTCCATTTCCATTTTGAGCTTGCATTTTGTAGTACTCTTCAAAAAAATCTTTCCAGTCTTCGGGTTTGTATTGTAGCAAACTCATTGTGTTCTTCTTTTTCTAAAGTGAACTGTCAACACGACCTTCCCACCATCAAATGGTATTCGCTCACCGTCGTCACCCGTCATAAGCACTTGAACGAGATCACTAATCAGTGATGAAGCATTGACGTAGTGCGGGTTTTAAACTCGTGGTACACAACGGTGTTCTTTTTTCCTTGCACTGGTACCACTCTTAGCTAAGGTACATTCGTATCACCCACCATTATACTATCACCAATGTTGGAATAGACGTACAAAGAGGTTAAACCGAATATTATATTAGTAGAATTAACATTATTGTATCTACATAGGGGATATATAGTTTTCCCACTCTGTTTGAATCCAAAGATATATGCCAAGTCTTTGGAAAAGCTCACCATTGTATCAGGATCGCTGTTAGTTAGTAAAATGGTGTTGGTTACCTTGTCGTAGGAGATGGCACACTTTTTATGTAAACTCATTTCACGAATTCTCTTTCATATATCCTCTTTCAACTCTTCCACACTATCGTATCTCCCATTACCAATTAAGATAAATGATTTTTCGCTTCTACCGGAGACATTGGTCTTTACCAGATATGTTTTTCCTTCGGTAACATTTTTCCAATTATTAGAGTACATGATATCTGACGGAGCTATCTCACATTTACCACCGATGATATCCACATATTTATACAGTTTCATTGTAAAATCAGAATTGGTGTTATCAGGAAACTTTCCAGCGATGGAGTTTGAGGGTACAATTATCAGCATTGACACTTTACCAACGTTTGATGGTTATATCAAGCATTCGTTCCTTTTAAGCTATTCATCCACCCACTCGTTGAACTTTCGCCCGGAACCCAATCACTTGACTAGAATCTGTCTTTTACCTCTTCCCCTGCTGCTTCCAATATCTTTTCAATTCTGAAAATTGTAGGTTTTTTTTACCTTTTGCAACTTGTTTTAGCAAAAGGTATCGTCGATCATCTCCTCAGCCAAATCTTTCACCCTATATACGATAGGTTTTTATGGATAAGCGCGTCGGTGATAATAAAGATCTCGATGGTCCAAATTGGGATGTATCCTCTCTCAAACACTCCTCGTGCCTTGCTTTTTCACAAAATCTCCGACTTTTAACATTGGTTTTTCAGTCAAACTGTGTTCTCCTCTTTCATGCACTCGAATCCACACAAGTTCCTGGTTTTGAAAATTTACATCATTCGGTCTCATACCTATAGCGCTGTGAACAGTGTTGTTGTATGCACTAACCATATCGGGTGATACACCAATGTATCGGTCATCATCTTTGTACATCAGATACCTGCAAATCTTCTCTTTCAAAGTCCTGTTAAAACGCTCCACCATTGATGCGTTTATTGGCTCATTTTTAGTAGTAATGGTTTTAACTTTTTTCTCTGCCAGAAAAATCTTGACATGAACATTGTCAACTTCTTTACTTTTATCAGACATTAAAGCCTTGTAGTTTGGCCAATTTAGTATCCTTATCAGCCCTCTGGCTACAATATGCCTGGCTTTGGAGATGATTGGAAGAGCCCAACCTTTTCTAGCTAGAGAATCAACAGCTGTCAGTAAAAATGCTCTGTTGTCATTTTATCTTTTCAAGAACGGCCATCCATCAAACCTACTTGAATCGGCTCTCCTATTCCAGCTACAATTGCAGGACGACTCTTAAACTTGGTCTTGAATTTTTGTGTAGTGTGTAGGCATTCTCTACCACCCAACCATTCAAAAATTCTTTTTCTTCCCTCTCATTTTCTACGAGCTTTCAGTAAAGCTCTTGCTCCTCATAGAGATGTATGTAACGCGAGTAGTAATATATGAGCAGATCTCCCTACCAAGTGTTTTTTTGTGAATTTGATCTTGGGGGTTATGCAATGAGTTATGACGTTGGATGGATTCGCCGAGTTTATATTGTATTTTATTTGAGAGGTATTTGAGTGGCATTTGAGTGGCATTTAAGTGGCATTTGAGTTTTGATTATTTTTTTTACTTGATTTGAACTTATATGGCATATAGATTTTGAATGTATGGTACTCATATGAGAACATTTTTGATGGAGTTGTAATTGCTACTGAATTGTTTTTGTATATGATATAACCATCTGCAACGATATAGTTATTGTTATAGTTTTATTATTACATAATAAGTATTACATTAATTGCTTACTGGAGAATGTAATAAAATATATATCATAATAAAGTGTAATAGGATGAATATATAGTGTTAAAGTCTATAAAAACTTTTTAATTTGTAAAGTACTTGATGACTTTACAAGAAATATCATCACATTCAAGTTCAATGACGATGAGAAGATTTTCTTCAAGTTTAAGTTTACTATCTTCCAATATAGATAGAGAAAGTTTTGAAAAATCCTCCAAGTCATTATAAACAAAAACTCTATAAATCGATGGTGTTGAACTTGTAATTGCCGCTGAATTGTTTTCGCATATGATGTATCTATCACACGCACAATCAGTAGTTGTTTCGATTTCTTCTTTGTATATAGTAGAGTTTGTAGGGCTTGGCTGTTCCAAAATTAAATCGACTAAACCCAGAGCTTGTGGAAGAGATGGAATTGATGGTGATAAAGCTGGAACTAGTGACTCGTTTGTGGTTTTTGTTGTTGTCGTCGTTGTCTGCGGAGTTGTGGTGATTGTTGAAGTTGTTCTTCGAATCGTAGGTAGTAATCTTTCATCGTATAAACGAATGTAATTTAAAGCTTCATCGGTTTTGCAAACAAATTATTGTTGAGGCCATATATCATAAGTGTCACAGCTTCTACGTTGGTGAGAAAACTGCATGAAACATGTGAGTGTATGCATACAATATTTTAAGTTTTTTTCTAAAATATGAGTTACTGAATTAACCGCCTCCATATTAAGAGGTCCCGAAAAACATCCAGACTCTCTATGAGATAAAGTGAATGGCTGAATCTCTGTTGCCGGACAATAACTGCTTAGGATTCGGAATAATAGAAGATAGATTCGATATTTCATTTTTATTCAGAGAGAGAGACTTTTAACCTAGTTTATGCTTTCACCATCTAGAGTTAACTGTCTTGCATTTCGGTGGACTTTGGTTAATATGCTCCAACTAGAGTTCTATATATATAACTTTGGGATCGCATTTGTCTTTGTTATCTCCTTGACATGTGATGCTGATGATAATCTTGTTTTGAATAGACTTCAAACTTTCAAAACTCGAAAATGACAAATTTACACATTCAATACCATTGATGTTAGTGATCATAGTAGCTATTTTCGGCTTCTCATTGGTCGAATGATTGCATTCCACACATGCAAAGTTGGTTGACTCAAACTCTTCTGTTGGTGAACAAATCAAACGTGAGGTGTTGTATTCAAATACACATAATTCATCATTCCAAAATAGTTTTGTATTTTGAGTAAGACCTTCCGTATTAGTTTTAACCCCTATTGCACATTCCTCCTGATTCAGAGTGTATTTTGTTGGCATATTACAGGTCAGGGCATCTGTAGAAGTTTTGCTTTTGCAGATCCAAGAAGCGTTTTGAGCGATAATAAGACTACAATGTAAATAGTTGGAAGGATAGAGTCTCACACAGTTTGTTCCATTTTCATCTTTATATCGAATACTCTTTTCAAAAGTTGAAAAAAATAACACATCATTTTTTTCCATAACTCCATCTATACATTCATCAATTTCGTCGGCATAAAATACTTCGCTGACATTGAAACTGTCGAAACTCAAAAATGTTGAATTCACACCTTCGATTTTATTGATGTTAGTGATGTTAGCTGGATTTGATTCCTCATTTACACCTTCGATATCATTGACGGTAGTGATGTTAGCTGGAATTTCGATATCATTGATGGTAGTGATGTTAGCTGAAATTGATTCTTCGGTATCTGTAGAATCTTTACTCTTACAGATCCAAGAAGCGTTTCGAGGGATGAAAAAACCGCAATATATATAGTCAGAAGGGTAGAGTCTTACACAGTTTTCCCCATTTTCATCTTTATATCGTATAGTCCTTTCAAAAGGTGAAAAAACCAAGACATCATTTTTTCCATAGCTCCAGCTAGACATTTATCAATTTTGTTGCTATAATACACTCCACTGGTTTTGAAACTGTCAAAAGTCGAAAGTGATGAATCTTTGATGTTAGTGATGTTAACTGGTTTTGGTTCCTTGTTGATCGAATGATCGGAATGAACACATTGCACGCATGCAAATTTGTATGTCATAAATTGTCTTCTCATTGGACAGCTCACACGACCGCCAATGTTTTGAAATGCACATAAATTCCCATTTCGATATACTTTTCTATTTTGAGTAAGTCCTTCCGTATTATTTGTAATACCTATTTCACATTCCTCTTGATTCAAAACGTATTTTGTTGAAGTGTCACAAGACACAGCATCTGTAGAAGTTGTGCTCTTGCAGATCCAAGAAGCGCTTTGAGGGATGAAAAAACCACAAAATAATAAGTCAGGAGGGTAGAGTCGCACACAGTTTGTTCCATTTTCATCTTTATAACGTATACTCCTTTCGAAAGGTGAAAAAACCAAGACATCATTTTTATCCATAACTCCGGCTATATATTCATCAATTTCATTGGTATAGAATACTCCACTAACATTGGGAAATGTTAGTGCTAATAGCAAGATAAATACGCAGCACATTTTTTAAAATGTTTTTGCTTTCAGTGTTGAAAGTTGAATACTTTCTTTCTTGATGTTCTTTCTATTTATACGTAAGTGGCTAGTGGTTTGTTCAGCTCTCTGAGCTGATTTTGAAGATGTGAAACAATCTCATCAAAGTGGTTACCAAAATGTAAGTATGGTTCCAATCGAGATTGAGACAAAAGAACATGTGTTCCTGTCCAGCGAAATGAAGTCAAACCTCTTAAAATCGAAATATCTATCAAATCACCTAGTTCAGCATCTTTCAAACATTGCTTAATATCAATCAGTTCGATCGCTCTTTTGAGATCTTCAAAATCTATCAACTTGTCTTGCGGACAGCATACTTTTGGATCAAAGCTCCTAGAACAGTTTAAGCATTCAAGAGGATTCACTCTTGAAATAGAAATACAGCTCAAAAATGTGCTTTGTATCGATTTACGAGCTAGATTGAATCCTATCACAAAATAAAATACTTCTCGGTGATGAGTTGAACAAAAAAGAGGATTCGAACGCTCTAAAGGAATGTGTTCAAAATGAGTCCTAATGAACTTGGGAACAAAATCAGCCAATGTAGCAATTGACTTGAATCCTTCAGTTTTTCCACTCATGTTTCTTCTGTAGTTCAGAGATAAATGAAGCAACATTTTTTGTAGCAGTTCTTTTATGAGTCCTTAGATATACTTGTCGAATCAATAGGTACTATCGGGTTGACTGAGTCTTCTTTTTCATCAGGAGTATAAGCATATGGATATCCTTCTGCTATTGCGAGTAATTTATCCTTTAGACGTTGATAAGCCAGTTTGCTCTGACTAATAGGTAATAAGTAGGGATTTAATCGTGCTCTCAAATTTGTTAACATAAAGGGAGACTTCAAATCATCAGAGGAAAGATCCAAAAAAGCATTAATCCATTCATCATGCACCAAAAAACCCATTTTAGCGTTTTTCAAAACTTGTCTTCTATCAATCCAGTCGATAGCATCACCCAATTCTTTTTTGGTAGGGGTAGCACCTTCAACCATTTCAGCATATCTTTTACAAGTGATACATTTATCATCAACGCGTGAACAGTAACAGTTTAGCAGTGATAGATTGGTTGCTTGCTTGTAAAAACTTCCTCCTAGTACACAGTATATACATTCTTCCGTAAAATAAATCCTCAACATTTCATCAGAAACCTCAGCCAAAAAAGTCTTAGATCCTATAGCATCGGAAGCTTCTTGGTGAGCAAAGTCTTCAACACGTAACATATTTGTTGTTATTCCGTTAAATTACAAAACGCGAATGATCCGTTTTCAAATTGGAACACCTATTTAACGATTCATTACTTTTTCTTTTTTTTGAGGTTAATTGTTATGCTAGCTCATGTAGATCTTCATAAATGCTTTAATTTCAGTCTGACAACCATCGATTGGACAAGGTTTTACTTCTGATGAGCATTCAGTAAGTGCTTTTTCCTTACACTCACTACAGTAAATGAGATGACCACATGGAAGAGAGATATGATTTGCAATTACTTTTTTTTCATGTGACTCAGACACACATTGAGCAAGTTTGCTTTGCTTAGTCTGATCTTTATCTTTTTTTAACAAATCAATCGTTTTAGCATCATTTTTTAACAGTGTTGACGAATTCTCAACAGATGAAAAATCATTTTCAAAAGTGTGTAAGGCTTCAATCATAAAACCTATTCGCTCAAAAGGTTTTCCATTTAACACTAAAACTTGTTCGATATCGTTTTGACTGTACCCTAGTTTTTTGCAAATAAGTTTCAGTTCTTCGGTGTCATTGTTGAGCGTTATTTGTTTTACTTTTTCTCGATATTTTTCCACCCCTCGCTTACACCTTTTGCCTTTGTCTGTTTGCATGTAAACATCCTCAATATACTCTTCACCTTTACTCCCGAGTAAAAAATAACAGTCAGGGAACCATCGACAGTGTTCCTCCCACGGTAGATCACTCTCTTCCCATTCTTTAAGTTCACCTGAGCAAAAGAAGCATTTTACACTAGCTCCGAACTTAGTATAGTAGAAACCTGCATTAGAAAGGAGTTTCATGGAGACTTTACCCTTCCATTGTTTGAAACTGTCTTCTCTAGATGTTTCAGTAACAAAACGTGGTGTACCAGCACGATCAATTGATATACCTAGAGGTAATACTTCTGCAGTTAAATCTCCTCTTCTAGTTTTTTGTTCTTCCATCGTATAACTTTTTGACAATTGAGATGTTTTTCATTTCATTTGCAAGTAGTTTCCTAGGTCTATACACACGATTGTGAGTATTAAATCCTCTAACAAATCGACAAAACGGAAAACTTTTAGCATGTTCATTCATCGGATGTTCATCTTCATCCTTCCAGTTTAGTAATACCCCTTGGCAAAAAGCACATCGAACAGCGTTGTCTTTTTCAAGGTTATAGAAACCAGCTCCAGCAATGTTTTCACCACAATGTTTACCTACTTGTCTCCAATTTATAAGAAATGATTTTCTTCGATAACTTTCATTAAGCATTAAAGTCTCTCTTTCATAAAAAGAGAGGTCATTGCAAATGAACTTGAAAAAGTTCGTTGGGGAAGGTTGCGCAATAGTTTTTTGTAATTTTAATGACAAAAGACTACAGTGATTATCCGGATAAGTTGCGACGACATAAGTTATTGCAGTGGTATCGGGAAAAGTTTGTTGTAAAAACAACGACGAAGTAACGAGCAAACTATCATCTATCCATTCAGTGCAGTCTTTAGTATTTTTAAAACAATTCTGAGTTTTTCGCATGTCTTTTTTTTGTTATAAATAGTGTTTGCTACATATCTGTTGTTTGTTACTCGACACATTATTTATATATAATATAAGTAGTAGCTTCAGTTATTACTCAAGTTGAAATTTTGTTGGAAAGTTCTTTCCCTTTGTTCTAGTTCGTTGTTATTCTAAAAAAAAAATGATAATGCTTTATAGCAAAAAATAAAAAAAAAGACTAAAGTTTCAATTTTTTTCAATAAACTTGAATTGATTACTATTGTAATAGAATGTAAATACTTACATCAGAAATGAAGACTTGTATTTCTTTGAATTAGAATGAATGATATTCCTACTTGTTTGAATTTGAGCTACTTTCTAGAAAATTTGGATGAAGGAGTACTTTTTTCATTTCGAAGTCCTGAAATAATAATAATAAAACATAATTAAAACTTACATACAACATTTTTTGATATCTTAAATAGTGAATAATCTTGTTTTTCAGAAAAATGTCTCCACATTTAAATTGATTACAATTAAAACAAAATATAAATACTTACATCACAAATGAAGACTTGTTTTCTCTGAATTGGATGATTTATACACATAGTTGTTTGAACTTCAGCTGTTTCCTATGTAATTCAAATGATGAAGAAGGAGTGCTGTAGTAGATGATGATGTAGTAGATCTTGTTCCTTCAGTTACTAACGATGAAGTGAATGCTTTCTGTATGAAAACAGTGTTTCTTATATAGCTTAAGTTGCACTGCTATGAATCAGCATTATTTTCACGTGAATAGAAACCGTTGCTTCCGCGGGAATAAATATTTTATTTTCCCGCGAATACAAACCAATGCTTTCGCGGGAATAAATATTTTGTTTTCACGCGAATACAAACCAATGTTTTCGTGGGAATAAAAAGTTTATTTTCCCGCGATTACAAACCAATGCTTTCGCGGGAATAAATAATTTCTTTTCACACGAATGGAAACCGTTGCTTTCGCGGGAGTAAATATTTTATTTTCCCGCGAATACAAACCAATGCTTTCGCGGGAATAAATATTTTGTTTTCACGCGAATACAAACCAATGTTTTTGTGGGAATAAAAAGTTTATTTTCCCGCGATTACAAACCAATGCTTTCGCGGGAATAAATAATTTCTTTTCACACGAATGGAAACCGTTGCTTTCGGGGGAATAAATATTTTATTTTCCCGCGAATACAAACCAATGTTTTCGCGGGAATAAATAATTTATTTTCACGCGAATGGAACCGGTTGCTTTCGCGGGAATGAAAATTTTATTTTCCCGCGAATACAAACCAATGCTTTCGCGGGAATAAAAATGTTATTTTCCCGCGAATACAAACCAATGTTTTCGCGGGAATAAATAACTTATTTTCACGCGAATGGAAACCGTTGCTTTCGCAGGAATAAATACTTTATTTTCCCGCTAATACAAACCAATGCTTTCACGGGAATAAATACTTTATTTTCACGCGAATGGAAACCGTTGCTTTCGTTGGAGTGAAAATTTTATTTTCACGCGAATAAAAACCAATGCTTTTGCGGGAATATCGCGTGAAAAACTGTTGAGTCATAGATATATTATAAAGAAGGTTTCACGAGATGGTTTTTCATAGGGTTAATTAGTACAGCTTTAGCTATTTAAGAACCACTGTTTTCACACAGAAAGCATCCAGTTCTACAATAGCTAGCAAAGAAGCAACATCTACACAGCAAGTACTACATTTACTTGAAACTATAGAAAGACTTTCATTCAATAAGGTGAGAATCACTAAATAATTCTTTAACATATATTGATAGAAAACTTCAACTAGATTTGCTATAATACTTCAGAAAGTTAATTTTATGTTTTAATATTTTGTTCTTATTAATAAAAGATCAAATAGTTTCACCATAATGCATCAGAAAAATTATTTTGGTTTTGATTATGTGTTTCTTTTATAAATATCTAGTTAGTTTATTCTTTCCAAAATATTTTTCAAATTCCAACCATCTGTTACATATTCTTTACTTTCTTTTCAGTTCCAACTTCTGACTGAACGCTCTGAATATGAATGAAAACCCTAATACCTCATTTCTCTCAACATTCGAACCATACTCTGATGATAAAGAAAATATCCCTCCTGATTCACATATAATAAGAAGGAAACTGAAAACAATTCGACCAAAGCCATGGGATTCGGAGAGAAATAAAACGATTGACTATACTTGGACTTTGAAAGCACCATCTCTTTCTCATCTTTCCTGCTTGTCAAAAAATGCTGCTAGTTTGCTCAATTCTTGCGATACCAATGACAGAGTAATGATTGGAAGGTTTCAACCACTTCACTTAAATCAAACGCCATCACTTCTCGAGACAATCTCCATCGAAAGACCAACTGAGGATGTATATAAAAACTTATGCATTATCCACTACAATATCGAAACATTTGGCAACAGACGACAAGTGAGGTCTATGGTGAGAAATGAGGATTACAACAAATTAGCTCCAACACAACCGTATGTTCCAAAACTGGTGGTTTTTATGGGATTCGATTCAGACAAGCATCCAATCTTTCACCCTATCAACTTCCCATCCAATATTTCCCTTGAGGAAGCTAAACAGCCAAGTAGATTAATAAAAAAAAAACACCTAGTCAGTTGATCAGTATGGTTCGTATCGCAACACTCTCTCAATTTGCTGTTGGAAGTGTAATCAGTTTTGAATCTCCTCAAATATCAACTCAGTTAACATTACCTAATGGAGAAGTGGTGATGGATGCGCTACTGGTAAACTACAGATGTTTGCAATACGATGGTTTCATGATGTGAGTTCTATATAAACCTGAAAAACATGCTAGCAACGTCAAACGAATTGGAGCAGGAGTCATACTTGTAAGAAATCGTGAAGTTAGTAGATTTGGTTATCATCGACATGATATAATCACATTCACAGCATTACAAGCGATAGAAACGGCTCAAAACCTATCCAACAAACTTGATGATTCCAACCGGATGAAGTACTTTACTACAGATGAGGTTGTTGAGAACAAGGTCTTAGTGCTTTCAATGGGAGTGGGAAACACATCTTCTACATCTTTGAGAGAACCAACACCCCCTGGTGAAAACTATATTCAAGAAGAGCATGTCAGACAAGACAACATAGTGAGTATTTTTTATTTAATGTAAACTAACTGATATAAGTAATACTTCCAATTAGATAATATTCATTTATAAAGCAATTATTTTTTGTTCTGCTTTAGATAGAAGAGAGAGAATCAAAAACACTTGATGAAAATTATGCTTAAGAAAAAACAAACCGAACAGTATAACTTGGTGAGTTACTTCCCTTTACTATATAATGTTAACTAACCAATGTAAAAAGAACTATAATGCAAATTCATGTAATTATTTTACATTTTCGTTTAATCATCCTATACTAATACATAACTTTTTATTTTAGTTCATTATGGAATCAAAAGTACATAGAACAGAAGTCTTCCTTCCTAAGTTATAACATCAGTACAACAATGACGACGTTGTAAAGAAAAAGACTATCATCCATTGATTGTCATTACAAGTTGTAGTGCTTTGTATTACTTAGTATTTACTAACTCTAGCTATATTATACAAGAATATTTTGCTACTTATTATGTAATAAATGTATATAATCATACATACATTCAAAATCTAGATGCCCTATGAGTTAGAGTTATGTATATAATTATGTAAAAAATTATCAAAACTTGAATGCCATACATTCAAAATCTATATGTCATATAAGTTCAAATCAAGTAAAAAAATAATCAAATCTCCAATGCCACTTAAATACCACTCAAATGCCACTCAAATGCCCCTCAAATAAAATACAATATAAACTCGGCGAATCCATCCAACGTCGTAACCCATTGCCTCAACTCCAAGGTCAGATCCACAAAAAAACACTTGGTAGGGAGATCTGCTCATATATTACTACTAACGAGGGATTGCAATACAGTTCTTTTAACGTATCAACATACATTTTCCAGTACCTGGAATTAACAAAGATTTCCCTTTACATATTTGTTGCGATGATTTCCTGACAGCTATGATTCCTTGATCCGATAGCAAGCTTTTAAATTTACAGTAGTTTGCTTTTCCTGATTGTATCTGTCCTCCTTTGGTTAGAACATCATGCAGCAAAGTTTGGGAAGCTCTAGAACTCAACCACATATCTCCGATTTACAGGGCGTTCTTATTTGAGTCGTATTTGCCAATTTTATTCAACTGTTCCAACAATCTGACGCAATCGCTCGATCACCTTTCTTTCGTGTCAAACTAAACACTTGTTTTTCAAACTCTTCTAATCGCTTTTCTCACTGTCATTATCATCATCTTGATCATCAGCAACAAGCACATTTTCAAACACGGGAGAGTCGTTGAAATCAAACAATTTCTTTTTATTGAACCTATCTCACTGTCATCTAACGCTGATGTACAAGAGATGTAATCATTTGGTAAAAGGATGTCAGTCTTGTCACCAATAACTGTGCTATTAGCCAAAGGAGATTTAGGTTCTGTGTTTTGCTTCTTTATATGACTCCAGTTATCCGTTCGCTGGTGGTTATTTTTTAATTTTTCTGACATCGCTCAAATACCTACGCATTTTTTGAACGTTGTCATCTAACTTTTTGCGCTCGGATGTGTCAGAATCAGGCGCTGTCTCCAGTAAAGCATTTCGCTTTCCCTTCATATCTCTCACCGTTATATCTTCTATAGGAATATAATATGCTAGAGGTGTGTTTTTTTCCTCTGTCACTTTTTCATTCCCAGGTTTTTCCATTGATCTACTGCATTCATTTTCAGACAGTATAAAGAACCGTCTAGAAAATGTTAAATGTTCAGGTTCATAGCTTTATTGGTTTTATTGATGATAAACCAGGTACAATAGGAGTTACTATAGGGTCCAAAAGGTTGCCTCTTCCAGTCTGAGTGAAAATTTTATGCTTATCATCAACTCTTCCTTTACTAGTTAGTTTAGGTAGTTCCTTCTTGTAACGATGCAACTCAATAAACTGTTCAGATTTCCGAGGAACATTACCTACTATAACATTTTTAACAGTTTCTATCAATGATTGGAACAGATCCGCGTTGGCCTTTTCGATCATAGCAATTTTTCCTCTCTTACTCAGACCATCCAGAGCTAAAACAGCCATTTTCTTCCACATCATTCTTGTTGAGAGATTCATCTTAGTCCTCCTCCTAATACAGTTTTCAGTATTACTGGAACTACGGTGCTGATAATAGGTCCTAGTAAGAAAGCTGGAAATTCTCCTTTTGCAACACAGTTTTTTTATCATCTAACTATGGTTTCTTAACCAAACTAGCAATGTCCTTCGCGTTTAGTTGCAACTGATTATACTGAGAAGTTGTCAATGGTATCATTCTATTTATTATAGTATTAGCGCATTCCATTAGAGTCATAATAAGCTTATTTTTTGCTTTAGCTACTATTACAGAGTTTTGAACTCAAAGGGATGCATTGCTGAGTGATAACAGCAATGCAGCATTTCTTTTTAATTTTTGTCGCAAAACTTTAGTCATTATATTACTAACATGATACACTGTTGAATAACAATATATATGTGAGATGAAACGAATAGTAATTGTATTTATATGCTTTTACTTGGGTACATATAATGTCATAGGATCAGTTGATGTAAAGGCTCCCAATAGCCTGTGTTGATCATCCATTTGCTGAGTCGTATCTATTCTTAGACAAGAATACGGTTTCTTTGTTCCTTGCTTAAAAGCCTCTTGTACATGTTTTACTCTTGAGGGAAAACATTGACGTGCTGAAGAGGTAATCAAAGAAGCGTCTTTAGGGTTTTTAAAAATAAAAAAATAGCGACTATTCAAGGAAGTTGTACGATTTCCTTTTAAAAACAGATTCTGAACAATAAAAAAGACACTAATGTTCAAATGATGTCCATGTTTTGTATACAGAGCATTGGAAACAGCTTTACCGGAAACTTCATCCATCGAGTCAGCTATTATCAACCATCTGTTTTGTCCATCACTGGGAAAACTCGTTGTTATATCTATCATTCCTTCGTGAAAGATCACTCCGGGTACATCATCTAAGGCTTTTTGATAGGCTCCATAACAGTGAAGAATTTCTTCCAGTTGAGGAGAAGCTGTAGACTGACTAGTTTCAATCGTTTGTAAAATCGCTTGCGTCTTCCTCGAACCAGTTGGTCCGGTAATCATCACCGTAAAAAGAGAACGCGTTCACGGATCATCATCTTCGGGTTTCCCATTCATGATAAAGGTGTTCGTCATCCAACAATAGTTTCATTTATGATTTGAATTGGAGAGCTTCTCATTTTTTGTATTTCCTCCATTGCATTTTCATACATACTAAACTCATTAACACCTCCAAAAGTAGAAAATCCTATGACAAAGACCAAGATCATCATAACTATTAGTGCTTTACATTTCAGATTCGGTAAAACATTTACAATATCACTCATAGTACCATCAACAGTATCATTTTCATTCATCGATCTCATCTCAACATTTTCCTCTGTCGACATCTTAACTTTCAACAGTAATAAAATCATACAACGCTTCATTTTTATACAACACTCAAACCCCCCAATCTAAAACAGTCAAAACTTCTGGTGCACACAAAAAGGCACCAACAGGGAGAACGCGATAAGTAATCAACATACCACACCAATAAATACCATACATTCTAAACACTTGGCGCACACGAAAACGCACCCAACGGACCAGGAGAACCTCCAGAACCTCCAAACTACCCACCATACAACGCATAAATCAACATTCCACATTATTAAATTCAATACATTCTAAACAACTGGTGCACACAAAAAAGTACCTCAAAGGTTCTCATTGTAACTTGGGCATACTTCAAGTACCTGGAACCAGGAGAAACTTCTCCTTAGACTCCATGACAGAGATCGGCTCCCTTATTACTACTCTTATCCCATCACATCATTAACACCATCTTTACTACATTAGTCCTGCTACTCAGTCTTGGTAGGAGATGGCACCATACTATGAGGTGATGCAATGCAGCTAGGGATAGTTTGGCCTATTTCAAGATAACTCGGGGTAGCTCAGGGTAGCTAACAGTAACTGTCTATGAGAAACAGAGTTTTATTCTGGTCAAAACCATATGAAAATCTGACTTTTAGTAACCAAGCTACCTCCTCCTTCTGTTTGCTAGTAATCCACCAGTTTTCATCCATGCATAAGGGGCAGGAAGGGGGAGAAGTGGACAAAAGCTTGGGGTAATGAAAGGACAACTCTGAGTAGCTGATTGTGGCATATGGAACGACACTGGGAGTTGGGGGAAGTTGGGTGTATGTACAGTGGATGGGGAAAGAGGGTGTAGGTCCAAGTTGTAGGGGTGTAGGTAATGGAGTTGATGCTCGCACAGTTTCTCTACATTATTGCATATGTATTAACACCTAATAAGTATACAAACAAAATATCAATAAAGTATAATCTATTAATACTGTGGTAGATTTTAGTGAATGATGATAGTAAACTGGGAGTTTGCTAGATTATCTCCACACCGAATATGCTAGAATTTCACCCAGAGCCGTCTGTAAGATGCTGTGCCAGTAGGAAAGCCTTACTTTGCCGGTAGCACAGTGTAGCATAACCTTCCAGGGCCAATACTGACCGCTTCAGGGCCGGTATTGACCCCTCCAACTCGGTATGGTGACTCAGGGCCAGTCAAAGATGGCCGGCATAGCAGAGGACTTCCAAATCTGGCTAAGATCCTGCTCTAGGACAGGAACAGGAAATATCCTTCCTCATGGTCGAAGCAGTCAAAACCACAAGCTAACCAGAGCCTTTAGACCCTGTAGGACACTCTGATTGGACAGTAGGAGATAGGACTTCGCCTGTAGCCACTTGAAGCTTATTTCATTTAAACCTTATACATTGCATGAATGGTTGTCTTTATATATGCAATCACATTGGTCTAATTACTTCCTGTGCCTTTACTTTTATATGATTTTATGCTAATTACTTCCTGGCAGTTACCTATAAAAGGGCTGGCATTGTTCATATTCTTTGCATTCATTTCTCATATCCTGTCAATAACCCTAGTGGACTGCCAACCTAGGACATTGGTTGTTCAGAAATAAAGCCAGTATTCAAACTACACTGTGTTGTTTGTGTGCGCCTTGGACTCTGTCTATACCGGATGATTCCGTTGTATTACATAGTTGTCACTGTCGAGCAGCACAGTGTCCTCTCTGCAGAGGGGCATAATACCTGAGAATAGTGGATATCCATGGAGACAAGACCGGACTCCATTTCCATACTATGACTGTAGACTAGTTGTTATGCTAGTAAAAATATTTGGTATAGTGTATGATACTTGTTGCAATAGATGAATGGTAAACTTAGTACATTATCCGAAATAATACTTCTTTCACTTATATTTAAAAACTGTTATATTTTTGTCTGCTTTATGCCTGACTTATCTCATAGTCTCAGGCACTTTTGAACAAAAAATATTATTTTTTGATAGTCTTTTTAAATTCAATTGTTACTTTTACAGAGTTTAAAAAACACCATAAGGTTCATCAAGACTGATTCTATTGGTAGATTTTTAAATAAAGCTAACTTCGTTATTTTGAAGCGGATAAAATACTTTTTAATTGACGCACATCTTTTACACTTTTTAAAAATTGGCATTTTTACTTTGAAAAAGCACCAAAAGTAAAGCTAACAAAAACTGATGCAAACGATGGGAAGACAACTCAATTTTGATACAAGTAGATAAATTTTGAGAATAATGGGCAACTACATTAGCCGGAACACGACAACGAAAGTTGGCCTTTGTATTGAGAAATCCCCGGAAGATTTTTTAAAGAATAATGGTAATTTTTTTTCTCAGTAATTGAGGTACAGCCATAATTTTAGCACCACTGAATAGAAAATAATTTCAAGCGATACATTCTGATATAAAGAATTATAATAGCAAACGTTTTGAAAAGAAAAATGAATATAGTTAAAACATTACTAGCTAATATTATCGCCGTGATGCAAATAATTAATTTTTAACTTACTTACTGTAAGATTCACTTGTAAATAACTTCAGCCTGCTCAATTAAATGTAATTTACTCATTTATTAAAACAAATCTCATCCATCGAGGTACTTTGCCAAGAAATTATTTCCACAAAGCTCAGCAAGAAAAAGTTATTTTTTCTCCTGAAAAGAACATGGGCGCTGTTGACATGAAACTGCTTTCGTTTGGACTGAAAGAATTTTTTCAAACCAAAGCCAGAAATTATAGGAGAGTCTGCTATACACGATGGTGTAAAGATTAAGATTGTAGGTTTTACAAAAACGTTGAAAAATTGTCCGGAAAATTGTTGAGAGATATCTAGCCAACGGAACCAGAAGAAGGACAACTCCTTGCAAGATATCTAGCCAACAAAAAAAGAAAAGCTTAACAATGGATATGCCTACAATATTCAATAAAACCATAGATAAATTTTAAGAAAACCATAGCTACAACTGAATATATAATAACAATTTATCACCGTTGACACCATATGTACCACAATTGTCATTCTCAAAGCTGAGAAGTTTTTTTTGTCAAATTTTCATTACATCTTTACAACAGCGTCGAAACTAGAAAAGTTACCATAGCTAAAGGTTTTATCACCTCCAGGTTTGAGTATCCTCAATCATCAATCAGCAAATAAATAAATTTTAATTGCATTTACCTAATTCCATCTGTCTTTTTTCTCTTCAACTTGCATTTGTCTTCCACGTTTAAATAGTTCTTACAAAACGATGTCATGGCAGTTAATGATTGTTGTAATTTGAAAAACAAAAATGATCTTTAGTTCAAAGCAACAGCTCACAGCTTTGTATTGCAGATGAGAAAAGAAAACTTATTCCACATGGACTATATTTCTCATTGGTAGTTTATCTAACTTAATTTTTCTGATTAATGTTAAATTCACCATTTCTTAATATCGATAGCATTATTAACATTTGTGTAAAACTTATTATATATTTCAACAAAAAATAAATGTGACAGATAGTGACCATCAAGCCAAAACTCAAAGGTTTAATAGATTCAAATGTCTTGCTCATTGCAAACAATGTTTTTCATTGCTGCACTACTTTCACATTTAAACCAATCTTCAAACTCGAATAGCAACCAGGATCCAGATCAAAAGTCGAACCAATGTAATGTCTTTGGGCAAAGCTCAATAGACTTTGAACAGTTATTTAACGATTTAAATTTACATTGAAGCTACAAACTCCCATCAAATTTTCACTGTACAATCTTAATTGTCGAAGGTGTTGTCCGAACTATCTACAACAAAACAGATATTTACACATTTTCACATAACACTAACTAAAACTTGCTTTTCAATATTTGTTTTCACAACTGTTTCACATTTTATTCTTGTATTTTACATCACTTTGGTAAAAACCCTGTAAACAACAGTCACATCTGCGCATAAAAAGTTACACCAAACAAGTTTTTAAACACTTGAAACATTTTCACATTTTTCTTGCAGTGCTCCATTCCAATGTTTTTTTTATTTTTGTTCTCACTGTAGGCTCACCTTTAAACACTTGTATGTTTACATTTATTGAACATGCACATTTTCATATCGCATTACTTACATTCCAAGGTTTCACCATTAGATTCTTGAGAACTGCTTTCATTTTACTACTCCTCATATTCATAAAGGTAAATTGCCTACTTTTACTCATCACCCATTACACCTGTCTCTTTTTAGGTAAAATGTGTGTTGGATGAAAGATGGTACTCAGTATCAATCGGCTTCGTTTGCTCCCAAATTTTTACTTACTCTTTCCCGCCAACATGCTCTTACACAAAACGTAAGCTATCTATTGCTACCAAGTATTGGGATTCAACCAGAGTATTTTGTATATTTATTGGATTTGCTATTAAAAACATAAAGTTTTGACTTTAATAGTATTAATATAAAAGGAGCAGACAATTCATAAGTTTTGTGCACCTGTACTTGTGTAGCGGATTTCTACGTCCAACTACTTTCCTCTAGGCATTGTCACTGCACAAACTGTTTGACTGCTGGCTCAACACGGAGTCAGCCTTTTTAGGCCTGACAATGAACAGTCAACTTCTCTCCAGAGGTGACCCTATGCTGGGATGGCACAAACAACCGGTTGTTTGAGAGTTTTCTACTTTATCAACTGTGGTGAGCCCTCGGCTCAAACATATATACTCGATGATTTCAATAGATGTGTGACCTTTATTCTTGGCAGAATACAAGGCGGCAATCCAACACAATGCTGTCTGGAAATGCAATAATTTCCGAAAAAGCTTTGCTTTTCATAGGTAGAGTCACAGGAAGTGACAGGAAGTATTTGGCCTAATTTACCAAACACTCCTATCGCAAACAAATATAACACACATAAACCAATAGAATGATACATATATAGATATAAAGCATACAATGAAATGTAAGTAAATAGATTAAACCTAGATGGCGCCCAGAGGCAAGGGGCGGAGCCTGTAGGCACTCAAGCAAGTCATAAATCAGTATGTTTCCCTCAGCTGGTACTTGGCTTTTATCAGCATCGGATCATACTTTCCAGACTTCCGAGGGTAGTTAACTCCTGGATTTGGGTGGTGTAAGTTTTTGGGCTATTTTTCCTCCCTTAGACTACGTCAGCCATTTTCATGCCAACCTGGGAGAGCTACCCAGGGCCGGGGTAACAAGTACCCTGTGCTGATGTTATTAGAACATGCCTCTATTACTTATCCATGTAACAGAGTGGCTATAATAGAAATCAGACTTGTTCTATTTGGTATATAGGAGGCGTGTCTGTGGTAGCAACTATCAGGGGAACCTCTGCAAGCTAGTGGTCATGGTTGGTGTTCAGTAAAATCTACTACACTTGACCCTTCACCAAATGAAACACAGGGCTATTTTGTTAAAACAATAAATACAAATGTTATAGTTAATCAAGAATGAATTGTTTTGAAATAAACGTTGTCAACCGGACAAGTGTAAAGCTGTTTAGTCTTTGACTCGCCACCACTATCTGCTACTTACCGATGCATCACGCTAATAGTACGAACAAGGATTCAAAAACACAATAACTGTCGCTGATAAATTTCCTACACGTGTGAAAATAATTGTGTTTGCTACAATGCACATTGGAACTTTATGCCCTCCCGTCTGATCCGGGTCAACGGATATTATTTCTTATTACTATATAATAAAAATTAAACGTCTGTATCGATGCGTTCACCACCAACTGATATGGATCCCAAATATGACTAATAGCAGATCATCATTGATCCAGGTTGCCATTACACCAATTGTAATAAAATTATAAGTATAATTTTGGTTTTATTGTGTTATGTTTGAGAATAAAGTAACTTACAAGCAAATAAAAGTTCTCAATATAATATATAGGACCTACATGCGAGGAAACTACAGTTGTTCAATTTTTTATGCATTACAAAAAAAATTTCGAGCGGGACTTTTCATTGGTTTTCCGATCAGGTAACTCGGCGTAACATTAGCTATTTGAGAGCCACCTTTGTAACCCAAAAAGCATCGACTCTAACAACAGTGGCTGAACAAACAACATCTACTACAAATAGTATGAAGACTCTCAGCAATAAGGTATGAAATAATTAGTTAACACCAATTGAAAAACTCAGCTAGTTGTGCTGTGGAGAAGATTCACTTCGAGAACCTAACCTCTCAAAACCTCAAAATCTTTGCCCATTACTTAATTGTCTTGTTGTCAGAGAGTCAACAGTTGTCCTCAATTTATTTATATAGTTAATGTATTTTTGCTGTCTGTATTACGATTTTGAAATAAACATGCTTCGTTTTTGTTTTGTAGACCCCATGACTTGATACTCCAAACATTTTTTAAAACCAAACTTCAAACCAAACGTTGGAATCCCAGCTATAACCGGCACCAACACCACTACCACCTGAAGCACCAAAACACACACCAACACCAACAATATCACACACAAAAATCAACATCCCCTTCACCACTTCCAGCACCAACACTAATGCCAAAACTGGCACTACCACCACCGACACCAATACAGGCACCAGCACTACAACCACTAGCACCAGCAATAAGCTAAGAGGAAGAAGGACCAGCGCTCTGAAAAAAAAGGTCTTTGGATATAGAAAATCTTGTGAGTCTCAGGGATTTAACGATTCCTACAGTGTCGGAGGTCTTCGGCAAGTCCTACACTGAAAAATACAGCATTCTGGAGTATGAATACGTTGTGGAGAATGCGGAGGGTGTGAGTGAAATCGTTGATTGATGAAGAGGATATGGTCAAGTTCGAAGAGTTCCAATGGTCAACCCCTTATATGATGGTCTATATGGTGGTGTAAAAACAAGATCAACTGAAACTTCGTGTTATCGACGATGCTCAGAACAAGACAATGAAACAACAGCAAGCTTTAGCTAGGACTCTTAAAAAGAAGACCGTGAGCAAATAGATGCTTACTTCAAAATTGTCACTTTGGATAATCTCCCGGACAACACAATCCTGAGATTTAGCAGTTCCCTCTTTGAAGAATCTGAAGATGAGACAATGGCAAAATGTTAGATGTTTTACCAAGTATGAAGTGTAAAGCACTGATAGTTATGATGACTTATGGTACTTTTCATAGGATTTTCTACTTTTGGAGGTGTTACTGAGTTTAATATGTATGAAGATGCTATGCAAGAAATTCAAAAAGCGAGAAACTCTGCAGTTGGAATCATAAATGAAACTACTGTTGGACGATGAACATCTTTTTATGTTGAATTCGAAACCTGAAGATTATGACCCAAGGATGCCTTGTCCTTTTACGGCAATGATTGCAGGACCAACTGGATCGGGGAAGACACAAGCAATTTTACGAATGATTGAAGCTAGTCAGACTATAGCTCACCCTCCACCAACAGAAATTTACAACTGTTATAGAGCCTACCAAAAAGCCTTTGAGGATGTACCAGGAGTGATTTTTCATGAAAGAATGATAGATATAACAGTGAGTTTCCCCAGAGATGGAAATAACCGATGGTTGATCGTTGATGATCTCATGGATGAAGTTTCTGGTAAAGCTGACGCCAATGCTCTGTATACAAAGCATAGTCATCATTTGAACATTAATGTCGTTTTTATTGTTCAGAATCTGTTTTTAAAAGGAAATCGTACAATTTCCTTGAATAGTCATTAATTTTTTCTTTTTAAAAACCCTAGAGATGCTCCTTCTATTTCCTATTTGGCTCGACAATGTTTTCCCTCAAGAGTGAAATATGTACAACAGGCTTTTGAAGATGCAACAAAGAAACCATACTCTTATCTACGAATAGACACGACTCAGGAAACAAATGATATTATATATACCCAAGTAAAAGCATATAAATACAATTTCTATTCATTTCACCTCACACATACTTTGTTATTCAACGACGCAACACGAAAGCGTTATAAGGACTAAGGAGAAAAAATTAGAAAGAAATGCTGCTGTGTTGTTATCGCTCAACAATGCAACCTTTGCTATTCAAAGTCTATTATAGCTCAAGCCAAAAAGGAGCTTATTATGACTCTAATGGAATGCGCTAAAGCTATTATAAATGGAGCGGTACCAATGAAAACTTCTCAGTATAATCAGTTGCAGCGAAACACGAAGGGTATTAGCGCTTTAGTCAGAAAATCAACGTTAGATGATAAGAAAGTTATACTGCAAAAAGGAGGATTTTTATCTGCTCTACTAGTTCTAACCGAAGTAGATAAAATACAATCGGGGAATACCAATTACAGTAAATTCAAAAGCTTGCTAGCTGATCAAGGAATCATAACTGTCAGGAAACCCCCACACCAAACACGTCAGAAAAAAACTTCGGTCATCCGCGGTACTAATTCATGGACATCAACACAGTAAGAGAGCTGTATTACAATCCTGCATTACATACATCTCTACGAGGAGTTAAAGCTTTACTGAAAGCTCGTAGAAAATGAGAGGGGGGGAAAAAGAATTTGTGAATGGTTGAGGGGAGAGAATGCCTACAAGTTACAAGAAAGAGTCGTAACTAAGTTTAAGCGTCGTCCGACAATTGTAGCTAAAATAGGGAACAGATTCAGGTAGATTTGATGGATGTTCGATCTCGAAAAGAAGAAAACGATAATACAGCATGTTTACTAACGGCTGTTGATTCTTTATCTAGAAAAGGATGGGCCGTACCACTCAGCTCCAAATCAGGACAGGTTGTAGCTAGAGGATCGAAAAAAATACTCGAAGGGGAAAACTATAAAGCTTTACAATCCGATAAATGTAAAGAGTTTGACAATGTCAATGTCAATAGTCTCCTGGCGGAAAAGAAAACCCAACGCTTTACAACCAAAAATGCGATGATAAAGGCGTCAATGGTGGAGCGTTTTAACAGAACTTTAAAAGAGAAGTTCTACAGATATCTGACGTATAAAGATGATGACAGATACCTTGGTGTTTTACCAGATATGGTTAATGCGTACAACAACACTGTTCACAGTGTTATAGGTATGAGACCGAATGATGTGAATTTTCAGAATCAGGAACTTGTATGGAATCGTGTGTATGAAGGAGATGAACACAGTTTAACACAAGAAGCAAAATTAAAGATTGGGGATCATGTTAGAAGTAGTAAGGCAAGAGGAGCGTTTGAAAGAGGATACACCCCGAATTGAACGGTTGAGATTTTTTTATTCACCGATTTGCTTACCAATGAAAGACCTGTTGTATATAGGGTAAAAGATTTGGCTGAGGATATGATCGAGTGCACCTTTTACGAAAACGAATTGCAAAAAGTAAACAACCTACGAGTTTCAGAATTGAAAAGATGTTGGGAAGAAGAACGAGAAGAGGCAAAAGACAGATTTTGGTTAAGTGGTTAGGGTACGGAGAAAAGTTCAACAAATGGGTAGATGAATAGTTTATAAGGAAAAAACGTTTGATATAATCATCATTTGTTGGAAAAATGTCGATGCTGATAACTTTACCCTCGAATTTTAGTGCTGAAGAGTTTCCTGATAACACCAAATCCGATTTTACAGTGAGACTATATAGATACTTGGTTATCAACTGCGGTAAATGGGAGGTAGCTCTGCTAAATATGTGTTATTCTGATAATTGGAAACACGTTACCAAAGGGAAAATATATCTACAAAAGGGTTATGTCTCTGGTAGAAGCGAAAAGTCCTTCATCTTAATCGGTAATGGAAGATATGGTAGTTTGGAGTTGGAGGTGATTATACGAAAGAAAATGAGTGAAATTGAATTGGACAAAAAATTTGTCATCTCCTACGACAAAGTAACCAACACCAGTTTACTAACTAACAGCAATCCTGATACATCCATGAGCTTTTCCAGAGATCTGGCATATATTTTTGGATTTGAACTGAAAACTACGTATCCTTGTGGTAGATACAAAAATGTTACACCTCCTGATATAAATTTTGGACTAACCTCTCTGTATGTCTATTCCAACATTGTTGATAATAAAATGGTAGGAGATACGAATGTACCTTTACTGAGAGTGGTTCAAGTTGAAGGAAAAAAGAATAGTGTTGTGTATCAAGAATTTAAAAACCCTCATTACGTCAACGATTCATCGCTAAATAGCGATCTGATTCAAGTACTTATAACGAGTGACAATGGTGAGCGATTACCATTTGATGGTGGAAAGATCGTGTTGACGGTTCACTTTAGAGAAAAACAATTATAATGAGTTTGGTACGATAAAACCCTGAGGACACGAAAAAAAATTTTGATGAGTACTACAAGATGCAAGCTGGAAATGGAATTGAACTGTATGGCGGAAGGCGGGCGATGCCTAATATGAAAGGAAATGGTCTCGGTAGTATTTTCTCATGTATACTCAAATCCGCATCACCACTGCTGAAAAGAGGAGCAATTAATCTGGGTAACAGAGCAATTTCTGTAGGTAGTAATGTAGCGTGAGATGTCATCGATGAACATATCTTTGCAGCATCGGCAAAGAAGAGGGGATTGGAAGATTTGAATGATCTTGGGGGAGATGTGCTCGGCGCAGTTCGCCCAGATCGTGTGAAAATGAGAAAAACAAGAGTTGGAAAGAAAAGGAGAGGTGTTGGTAGACGTTCCATATTTTAATACCAGCAGAATCAGGTATAAAGACATCAGAGCTTAATATTTATGTTCATCAAGTGGTAACGCTTCAAGCAAACATCACTCACAAAAGATGGCTAGTCTAAATGGAACAACGGGTAATAAGTTGGAAGGTTCTTCCTACAACATAAATCCATCGTTGGATGTGATTGCTACGGAGTCAACAAACATATCGGTAGAGAGATCGGAATACGTTGTCATCAGACCTGATAGGTTAGATCCTTATGGTAGTATTGAGTTAACCTTGTCAGGGAGCACCGAACATTACACAGATCTCTACAACTCATTTCTGCAAGTTGAAGCAACAGTTGTTAAAGATGATTGAGCTGTTCTTGCTGGTACTGATGACAACACAGTTGTGGGGATTCAATGCATGCATTATTCAGCGAGTTTAAAATGTCGATAAAAGGAACTACTGTTGAATACGCTAACAATTATGGTTTACGCTCCTACTTTTCACAACTACTCAAAAACAGTGCAGACAGAATGAAATATCAAGGTAAGATGGAAGGATGGTTGTATGATGATTCGACCAGCAAAGATGTTGGTGATCACAAAACTGCAGATAAGAAAAAGAGGTGAGCTCTAATCAGAGCTGGGAAGGTAATAGAATTAACCGGGAAGCCTCATCTGGCGTTATTTCAGCAAAAAGAGCTCTTAATCCCTGGTCGTAGAATGCAGCTGGAGTTTGAGCTTGCCTCCAGCAAACTAGCCCTGTTTGCTGCAAGCGAGTCACCAGCAGGAGGAGCGAAGATTAGAATTGACAAATTTGAACTTCATCTTTGTAAAGTTAAGTTAAATCCTACAATACAAAACTCTCAACTCAGTTTGGCATTGGAAGGTCACAACTACAATTAACCAGTGGATCGAAAACGAATAAAGCTATATGGAATCCGTGCTGGTGTTGCACAGATCAAAATCACTTTAGAAGAAACCAAACAAAAACCCAAACAAATTTATTCAGGTTTAATTGATCACAACGCTATGAACGGATGTTTTGCCTTGAATCCGTATTGGATGCAAAATGCCAATGTCGATAGTATTGTATTGAGAGTTGGTGATTGTCCAATCAGAAGGAGGTTTGAGCCGGATTATGCTAGAGAGGTTTTTGGAAGAGAATATCATCAGTTTCTACATGCGACCGGAGCTTTGCTCGATGATGATAGTCTTGGTATTACGAAAGAACAATACCTTGATGGCACTACGCTTTATCGATTTGATTTGACTGGTGATTTCCTTAAAGAAGGATTTCACTCTATGAAAAATGTTACAACAAGCGTGGAAATTTGCTTTAGCAGTAACACGGCTGATGGTTTATTCCTGATAGCCTACTTTGTAAAAGATGGTGTGTTGGAGGTGGATAGCATTCTTCAATTAGCTATTGCGGGAGACGCGGTGCTGTAAACGGAAACCTAGAGATGAATACCGTACAGATTTGTTCGATCTTATCTTCAAACGATTTATGTCGAAGTGTAGAGATTCACGTTGGAGCTAGAGATCAGTTTAGGAAGCAAAATTGCAATTTTTCCACAGGATGTTTCGTATTCAACACTCATTATTCTCACCAGCCTGTAGAGCATCGGTTGGCTATGTACGCTAATGATTCAGAGTTGGATTTTTTCGACTCATTTGGACGTTCTGTTTCCTTCTACCCAGATGTAAATGAAGTACTAAGTATTCACAGAGGATATGAAACAATACAAAGTAATGAAACACAACTACAACATTTTTTGTCAACTGTATGTGGGGATTATTGTGTATACTTTTGTTTACTGAGAAGTAGAGGTTGGAGTATCGATGAAACTGTTAGAAGTTTACGAGATATAGGGGATAGTGAGATGAGAGATCGCTCAATACGAAAATTTATCATACAGACTTATCCTAACTTCGAGTTCATACAAGACAATACAGTAGAAGGAATAGATGGAATACATATACAAGGAACTAATTTGCTACGTAAATTGTTAAAATAAATTATTATAATTGAATTTTATTTGTTATAACAAACAAAATGTGAATAAAATACAAATTATCTCAGTATTTGTGCTAAATACTACAGAATCTACAAAAACTATTTTTTTGTAATGTTCAAAATCAATATTGAGGAGTTCATCTCTTGCAAGATTTTATTAAGATTCTCTCATTTTTTTCCTCCGGAGCACTCTTTAGTGAGATCTAAAAAACATAGTAACTAATGACTCTATCATACATAGTTATATGAATTAATTTTAAAAAAATACGTTGGATCCTACAGTAAATAGAAATAAAACTTACCATCATAGAAGGCGAGATAGATCCTTGTGTTATCGATTAAGGTTTCAATGTGCTGTTTTGGACCATCCTCTTTTTCATTCTCATCAAAGTGGGAGAGGAAGTCGTGTTGTAGCAAAGTATCAAACAGTTCGGAGGCTTGAAGGAAAGCTTGGAGGGCCGAGAGTAGAATGACATCGTAGAAAATCACACTGTCCGCAGTTTGTGTTAGTCCTTTGAATACGATAACACCGCTTTTTTTTGATACCACAGCTGAAGCTATTTGAGCAGGGATGTTGATATCTCCAATCAGTAGCTCTCCATTCACCATACATCTGTATTGAGCCACTAGAGTCTCAGCAGTCTTGTTCCAACGAGTATCACATTTTCTTAGCATTCCAGGATTCTCAAAAGCTATAACACTTCCTGATGGAAAATCATGTAGGTTAGCAACGCTGAAATAAGCCTGTATTTGTCTCATACTCTTGCCGCATAATGAGTTGAATGGATGGTTGACCTTTCGATGACTTCCGTGACAATCAGCAGAACAAAAAATTGCATCTCCTGTCTTTCCTTCTCCCATATAGATTAAAGCAATTGGGCGTGTTTGCTTAGCTTTATTAACGAGCAGTCCTATTTTGGTTGAAACTTCACTCTTCATTCGAGTTCTCTTTGTATCCTGTTGATAGTTGTAAATGATGGTACACTATGATTGATCACAAAATTCAACGGAACACACCTCCATAACTGTTGGTATTGGTAGATCACGGATTTCCATGGATTCTTCAAGTTTTTCTAGATGATCTGGAGAGAGAGAGAGTTTAACAACCCTGCGCTCTTGTAGACGAGGGTGGTTAGTTCATTACTTCTGCCATCTTGAAAAGGTATTCTGATGTGATGAAAAACTGTATCGTCTCCAACATCCATCAAAACTGTTTTTTTGCAGTTCGAGACTTTTTGATATCATCTTTTGTCAAATCAATGAAAGTTTGTTTCATCATAGGTGTTCTTTTTGAAGGCAACTGGTTAGTAGGAGATGTGACTGGTGTGAAATCTTGTTGGGATTCCAGTTCATCAATCACCAATTGACTTTCTGCCATATGGAAGATAAGGGCAGATGGTGAGGAAGGGGTTTGCTGAGATTACGCTTCTACATTCATCGGTTGGCTTCCTTCGTCTTGAGTATTCATTCTGAAAAAAAAAAAAAAAATTTTGTTTAATTCTTCGTAATTAATTTTAAAGATAGATAGGACAGAAACCTTCAGCTAGTTGGGTTAGCTAGCAGAAAATAATTATTTTTTATTCTTACCTTTATGAAGAGGGAGAGCTCTTAGTAGTTGCAATGGAAGGTGTAGTAGATGTTGCTCCTTTGCTCAGTGTAGTTGAACTGGATGCTTTCTGTCTGAAACCCTCACCTTTTAAATAACTAAACTTGCATCAATTGACACGGATTGGTTCAATGAAAAAACATGTTTTTCACGGGGGAAAAAAACAATGCTTTCATGGGAATAACATAACTATTTTCACGCGAATAAAACATGAAGAACAATCCAATTTTTTACGCGAATGAAAGTAAATAAAAGTCTCTTTTTTCACGCAAATGCAACAATTTTTCACGCGGATCAGAAAAAACTATTTTAATGCTAAAAAACATTTGTTTCACGCAAAAGAAAAAAAATTGCTCTCGCACAAATAAATAATTATTTTCACGCGAATAAAACATAAAGAATAAACAGAAATTTCCCGCAAATAATGATGAATAAAAGTCTTTTATTTCACACGAAGAAAAATAAAAGTCTCTGCGGGAAATAATCAATTTTTCCACACAAAAAAAAACAATGCTTTTGTGGGAATAAAATTATTATTTTCACATGAAATTAACATGAAAAACAATCCAACTTTTCACGCGAATAACAGTAAATAAAAGTCTCTTTTTTCACACGAATGCAACAATTTTCACATTGATCAGAAAAGTGTTTTAGTGCTAAAAAACTTATTTTCCAAGCGAAAAGAAATATAATGCTTTCGCGGGAATAAAGTAATTATTTTCACGCAAAAAACATGAAAAATAAACAGAAATATCCTGCAAATAATGATGAATAAAAGTCTTTTATTTCACGCAAAGAAAAGTAAAAGTCTCCGCGGGAAACGACAAAATGTTTCAAAGGAAGAAAACCAATGCTTTCACGGGAATAAAATAATTATTTTCACGCGGATAAAATATGAATATTTCAAGCGATTAACACTTTTTTTACAGGGTTTTTGCGTGAGTATTTTCATTGGTTGTAAGCTAAACGAGTAGGTGTGGCTTATAGTATTTAAGAACAGCTCTCTTTGCATGGAACTCATTCTCTCCAGCAATTGCTTCTAAAGCATCAATTACTATAGCATTTATAATACAGTTAACAGCACATTTCTTGGTGATAAGGCAAGAATTATTAAAAACATTACTTGGTAGGAGTAGTAATATACCAAGTGTTTTTTTGTGGATTACACTTCGGGTTTATGCAATGGGTTACAGCTTTGAATGAATTTGCCGAGTTTATAATGTATTTTATTTGAGAGGCATTTGAGTGGCATTTGAGTGGCATTTAAGTGGAATTTGAGTTTTGATTATTTTTTTACTTAATTTGAACTTATATGGCGTATAGATTTTGAATATATGGCATTTGATTTTTTTGATATTTTTTTCATTGTATAAAAATGGAACGTGATATGATTGTATTGTTATTGGAAGTTAAGATGTCGACAGAGGATGATGTTGAGATGAGACCAATGAATGAAGTTGATACTGTTGATAGTACTACACGTGGTATGATAGATATTTTACCGAGTATGAAGCGTAAAGCGGTGATAATTATGATGATTTTGGTATTTGTCGTAGGTTTTTCCACTTTTGGAGGTGTTACTGAGTTTAATATGTATGAAGAAGCTATGGAAAAAATACTAAAAGCGAGAAACTCTCCTGTTGGAATCATAAATGAAACTACTGTTGGTTGATGAACATCTTCTTATGATGAATGGGAAACCTGAAGATTATGACGCAATTATGCGATCTCCTTTTACAGCAATGATTGCAGGACCAACTGGATCGGGAAAGACTCAAGCGATTTTTCGAATGATTGAAGCTAGTCAGACTATAGCGCACCCCCACCAACAGAAATTCACAACTGTTATGGAGCCTACCAAAAAGCCTTTGATGATGCACCAGGAGTGAGTTTTCAAGAAGGCATGATAGATATAACAGTGAGTTTTCCCAGAGATGGTCGAAATCGATGGCTGATAATTGATGATCTCATGGATGAAGTTTCTGGTAAAGCTGATGGCAATGCTTTGTACACAAAACATAGTCATCATTTGAACATAAGTGTGTTTTTTACTGTTCAAAATCTGTTTTTAAAAGGAAATCGTACAATTTCCTTGAATAGTCATTATTTTTTTCTTTTTAAAAACCCTAGAGATGCTTCTTCTATTTCATATTTGGCTCGACAATGTTTTCCATCAAAATTAAAATATGTACAAGAGGCTTTTGAAGATGCAACAAAAAAACCATACTCTTATTTACGAATAGATACGACTCAACAAACGAATGATCAACGTAGACTATTGAGAAATTTTACATCAGATCTCCCTATGATATTATATGTACCCAAGTAAAAGGATAAAAATACAATTACTATTCCTTTCACCTCAATCATATTTTGTTATTCAACGACGCAACACGAAAGCGTTATAATGAGTAAAGCTTTGGAGAAAAAATTAACAAGAAATGCCGCTGTGTTGTTATCACTCAACAATGCAACCTTTGCTATTCAAAAGTCTGTTATAGCCAAAGCCAAAGAGGAGTTTATTATGACTCTAATGGAATGTGCTAAAGCTATTATAAATGGAACGATACCATTGACAACATCTCAGTATAATCAGTTGCAGCGGAACGCGAAGGACATTAGCGCTTCAGTAAGAAGATCAACGTTAGATGATAAGAAAGCTGTATTGCAAAAAGGAGGATTTTTAGGCGCTCTACTAGGACCTATCATCAGCAATATAGTTCCTGGGTTATTTAAAAGTGTGCTAGGAGGGGGAAGATAAAGATGAAAGTCTCAACACGAATGATGCGAAATGGAATGGCGATTTTAGCTCTGGATGATCTGAGTAAGAAAGGAAAAATCGCTATAGTCGAAAAGGCCAACTCAGATTTGTTTCAATCATTGATAGAAAGTGTTAAAAATATTATATTAGGTAATTTTCCTCTTGATTCTGAGCAGTTTATTGAGTTGCATCGTTACAAGAAGGAACTACATAAACTTAGTGGTAGAGGGACAGTTGATGATAAGCGTAAAACTTTGATTCAGACTGGTAGAGGGAATCTTTTGGATGCTATTATAAACCTTATTGTATTTGTTTTGTCATCAATAAAAAGATGAATCGTCAGCCTTTAACATTCTCCAGATGTAATTTTATACTCACTGAAAATGAATACTATAGATTAGCGGAAAAAAAGGAGAATAAAACAGTGGTAAAGGAAGAGAAGACCAGACAACCATTGTATTATCATCCTATGGAAGCTATAACGGTGAGAAATATGAAGAGAAAGCGAAATGATCTACTGGAAACAGCTTATGATTCTGACTTATCCTCGCACGAAAAGTTAGATGAAAATGTTTAAAACCTACGTAGGTATTTGTCTGATGTCAAAAAGATTAAAAATAATCAAAATCAGCCACAAAAGGATAGTTGGAGTTCCATTAAGAAAAAAAAGATGGAGTCTACTTCTCCTTTGGCCAATAGCACAGTTATTGATGATAAACGTAGTGTCTATTCACCAAATTTCAATGAAGTCAGTGAGTTAGAATCAGTAAAAACGAATGATGATGATGACATTGGGATAGAATCAATAAGAGGGAGGTTGTTTGATACTGAAGACTCAACCCTACTTGGAAATACATTTGTTACTGATGGAGAAGATGAGCATGATAGTGAAAGCGAAGGTTTAAAAGAGTTTGAAAAAAAAGCAACTGGTTTAACAACAAAAAAGACTGATCAAACGATTGCTGCCAGAATGTTGAATAATCTGAGTAAAATTGGTAGATTCGACTCGGAGAAGAACATACTGAAAATTGGAGAACGTTGGTTGAACCCTAAAACTTCCAAAACTTTACTACGAGATGTTCTAACCGAAGGAGGTAAAATACAATCGGGAAATACCAATTACAGTAGATTTAAAAACTTGCTAAATGATGAAGGAATCACAACTGTCAGGAAATCCCCACGTCAAACACGTGGGAGTCGGAAGAAAAAGTTGGTCGTTCCCGGTACTAATTCATGGACATCGACACGCTAAAAGAGTTGTATTACAATCCTGCATTACATACATCTCTACGAGGAGCTAGAGCTTTACTGAAAACTCGTAGAAACAAGAGGGAGAAAAAAGAATCTGTGAATGGTTGAGTGGTGAGGATGCCTACACGTTACATAAAATAATTGTAATTAAGTTTAAGCGTCGTCCTACAATTGTAGCTGGAATAGGGGAACAGTTACAAGTAGATTTGATGGATATTCGATCTCGAAAAGACGAAAATAATAATACAGCATTTTTACTGACTGCTGTTGAATCTCTATCTAGAAAAGGTTGGGCTGTGCCGCTCGTCAACAAATCAGGACGATGGTAGCAAGAGGATTGAGAAGAATACAAAAAGGGGAAAACTATAAAGCTTTACAATCCGATAAAGGTAAAGAGTTTGACAACGTCAATGTCAAGACTCTGCTGGCAGAGAAAAAAATCAAGCGCTTTACAACCGAAAATGAAACGATAAAGGCATCAATGGTGGAGCGTTTTAACAGAACTTTAAAAGAGAAGATATATAGATATTTGACATATAAAGACAATGACAGATACATTGATGTTTTACCAGAAATGGTTAATGCATACAACAACACAATTCATGGTGCTAGAGGTATGAGACCGAATGATGTGAATTTTCAGAATCAGGAACTTGTATGGAATTGTGTGTATGAAGGTGGTGAACATAGTTTAACTCAAGAAGCAAAACTAAAGATTGGGGACTATGTGAGAATAAGTAAGGCAAGAGGAGCGTTTGAAAGAGGATACACCCTGAATTGGACGATTGAGATTTTTATAATCACTGATGTACTTATTGATGAAAAACCTGTTGTATATAGGGTGAAAGATTTGGTTGAGGAGATGATTGATGGCGCCATTTACGAAAAAGAGTTGCAAAAAGTAAAAAAACCCACGATTTTCAGAATTGAGAAGATATTGGGTAGAAAAACGAGAAGAGGTGAAAGACAGATTCTGGTCAAGTGGTTAGGTTACGGAGAAAAGTTCAACGAGTGGGTAGATGAATAGTTTATAAGGAAAGAACGCTCGATATAATCATCATACGTTGGGAAAATGTCGATGCTGATAACTTTACTCTCAAACTCTAGCGGTGAAGAGTTTCCTGATAATAGCAATTCCGAATTTACGGTGAGATTGTATAAATATTTGGTTATCAATGGTGGTAAATGGGAGGTAGGTCTGCTAGATATGTCTTTTTCTAATAATTGGAAGAATGTTACCGAAGGGAAAATATATCTAGAAAAGACTAATGTCTCTGGTAAAAGCGAAAAGTCCTTCATCTTAATCGGTAATGGCAGATATGATAGCGTGGAGGAGTTGGAGGATATTATACGAAAGAGAATGAGTGAAATGGATTTAGACAAACAGTTCACCATCTCCTACAACAAGATCACCAACACCACTTTACTAACTAACAGTGATCGTGATACTACCATAAGCTTTTCCAAAGATATAGCATATATTTTTGGATTTGGACCAAAAAACTATGTATCCTCATGGTAGACACAATAATATCTCACCCCCGATATAAATTCCGGTTTAACATCTCTGTATGTTTATTCCAACATTGTTGATAATAGAATGGTAGGAGATACGAATGTACCTTTACTGAGAGTAGTTCCGGTTCAAGGAAAGAAGAATAGTGTTGTGTATCAAGAATTTAAAAATCCTCACTATGTCGACGCTTCATCACTAAATAGTGATCTGATTCAAGTACTTATAACGAGTGACGACGGCCAATGAATACCATTTGATAGTGGAAAGGTTGTGTTGACAGTTCACTTTAGAGAGAAACAATTATAATGAGTTTGGTACAATACACCCCTGAGGACTCGAAAGATTTTGTTGATGAGTACTACAAGATGCAAACTGGAAATGGAATTGGAGTGTATAGTGGACGGCGGGTGATGCCTAATATTAGAGGAAATGGTCTTGGTAGTCTTTTTTCAAGTATACCTAATTCCGCAGCACCAATGCTGAAAAGAGGAGCGATCAGTTTGGGAAAAGAGCACTGTCTGTAGGTGAAAATGTGGCGCGTGATGTCATCGATGGACAAAGCTTTGCAGCATCGGCAAAGAAGAGGGGGTTGGCAGAGTTGAATGATCTGGGGGGAGATGTGCTCAATGCAGTCCGTCTAGATAGTGTGAAAAGGAGAAAAACAATAGGTGGAAAAAAAAGAGAGGTGTTGGTAAACGTGGCATATTTTAATAGCAGCAGAATCCGATATAAAGACAGCAGAGCTTGATATCTGTATTCATTAAGCGATAACGCTTCAAGCAATCATCACTCGCAAAAGATGGCAAGCTTAAATGGGACAACAGGTAATAAGTTGGAAGGTTCTTCCTACAACATAAATCCATCATTGGATGTATTTGCTACGGAACCAACAAAAATATCGGTAGAGAGATTGGAATACGTTGTCATCAGGCCTGATAGGTTAGATCCTTATGGTAGTATTGAGTTAACCTTGTCAGGGAGCACTGAACATTACACAGATCTCTACAACTCGTTTCTGCAAGATGAAGCCACGGTTGTTCAAGACGATGGAACCGATATTGTAGGTAATGATGATGATGCAGTTGTGTGGATGGGGGATTCAATGCATACATTATTCAGCGAGTTGAAAATGTCGATAGAACGAACCACTGTTGAATACGCTAACAATTCGGTTTACGCTCCTACTTTTCACAACTACTCGAAAACAGTGCAGACAGAAAGAAATATCAAGGTAAGATGGAGGGATGGGTGTATGATGATTCAACTAGCAAAGACGCTGCCGAACACAAAACTGCAGATAAGAAAAGAGGAGAGCTCTAATCATAGGTGGAAAGGCATTAGAATTAACTGGAAAACCTCATCTCGCATTACTCCAGCAAAAGAAACTAATAATTCCAGGCCCTACTATGCAGCTGAAGTTTGAGCGAGCCTCCAGCAAACTAGCTTTGTTTGCTGCAGATGAGGCGCCTAATGGAGGAGCGAAAATCAGAATTGATAAATTTGAACTTCATCTTTGTAAAGTGAAGGTGAATCCTACAATACAAAACTCCCAACTCAGTTTGGCGTTGGAAGGTCACAACTACATTTATCCAGTTGATCGAAAACGGATAAAACTTTATGGAATTTGTGCTGGTGTTGCGCAGGTCGACGTCACTTTGGAAGAAAACAAACAAAAACCTAAACAAATCAATATAGGTTTAATTGATCACAATGCAATGAACGGTCATTTCGCCTTGAATCCATATAGAATGAAACACGCTAATGTTGATAGTATTGTATTGAGAGTTGGTGATTGTCCGATTGGAAGGAGATTTGAGCCAAATTATGCTAGAGGGATCTTAGGAAGAGAATATCATCAGTCTCTACCTGCTACCGGAACTTTGCTTGAAGGTGATAGTCTTGGTATTACGAAAGAACAATACCTTGATGGTACTACACTTTGTGGATTTGATTTGACTGGCGATTTTCTTAAAGAAGGATTTCACTCTATAAAAAATGTCACAACAAAAGTGGAAATTCGTTTTAGCACTAACACGACTGATGGATTATCCCTGGTAGCATACTTTGTAAAAGACGGGGTGTTGGAGATGGACAGCATTCTTCAATTAACTATCGCGGGAGACGCAGTGCTTTAAACAGAAAGTTAGAGATGAATACCATGCAATATCGTTCGATCTTATCTTCAGACGTTTTATGTCAAATCGTAGGGATTCACGTTGGAGCTAGAGAACAGTTTTGGAAGCAAATTTGCAATTTTCCAACAGGATATTTCGTATTCAACACCCATTATTCTCACCAACCTGGAGAGCATTGGTTGGCTGTGTACGCTAATGATTCAGTGGTGGATATTTTTGACTCGTTTGGACGTTCTGTTTCCTTTTACCCAGATGTCAATGAAATACTAAGTATTCATGGAGGATATGAAACAATACAAAGTAATGAAACACAACTACAAAATCTTTTGTCAACTGTATATGGTGATTATTGTGTATACTGTGAGGGACGCCAGTACAATCTCATATCTCATTATTATTCCTACTTAGTAAGATACGTTCTCGCAATTACCGACTGAGCCTGTGTCTCATTGTTCCATTTCCTTTGTCTAAGAGTTAAGCTTTTATCTCCGAAATAACTCACTGTCTACATTTATGTCTACTCGCTACACGCTGTCTATGTCTATGCAAGGGTCTATTGTTTACATGTGCCTACAATCCTATTTTACTGCGTTCTACTGTGCACCAAATAATTATTTACTAGTTTATTATATTTTTCCACGTTTTTTAATTATTACAAAGTGGGTGTTGATGTAAGGGCAAGGCGTGGCTTGCACCAATATTTTACTCAGGCGTGGTTAAGTAATGTGTACCCGCCTTCCCTGTATTTAAACTGATGTCACTGTAATAAACTCCAGAGTTAGCCTGACTCTCAGAAGAATCTCTTTCTCTTGAAGCAAGCACAACTAGGAGCACCAAAACTACCAGCGCTGGACAAGTCGACTATTAACAAGCACGACGCTAAGGTGGAAAGTGAGAACGGTACGCCCTATCACTGTGTATACCCTTGCCTGAGGCAAGGATTACAACACAAGGCTTAGTGCACTAATAGTTCGACATATCAAATTCGGATTCGGGGAATCCAGCAAGCTAGTCGAATAATAATTGCAGGAAGTTACTGTCGATCTCGGCTGAGCCCAGATTCGGCTACAAAACTTCAGCATAATTCGGATTCGGGGAATCCAACCAGCTAGTCAAACAATAATTGCAGGAAGTTATTGTCGATCTCGGCTGAGCCCAGATTCGGCTACAAAACTTCAGCATAATTGTTGCCCAAGCACAGTTCGAAACAAACTATAAACTAGACAAGTAATTCCAGAGAAATTAATGTCAGTGCACAGTTCGAAACAAACTATAAACTAGACAATAATTTACAATTATTGTCGGACCTTGTAAAGGTTCGGACACAGCCAATAATTACAGATAATTATTGCACTCGCTCCACTCCAGATTCGGCCACACGCAAAACTACAACAGTCAATGTACGCCCTGTAGACAATAATAAGCATATTATTGAAGCACTGACTTAGGGTCGAACAGAGCATATCGGGAGGGTGTACAGGTGGCTACCACCCAGACACGAAATCCTGTACATTGGTGGCAGCAGTGGGATTTGAATACCCACCAAGAGCAACCTCCCGAACCTAGGACCCAAGCAGCAAGATGACGTACAGGCGAATGGCAGTCAGCTCCGACAGAGAGGGCTCCTCCATGCAGATTATGGGGACACTCACCGACATTCTAGAGAGAATGACCACATCAACCGCAAAAAGCAAATTCAAGGTGCCACACTTCGATGGAGAGGGTGACGTACACTACTTCATACAACGCTTCGAAGAAGTGGCTAGAATGAACCGCTGGACTCCAGAAGAAGCCACGGTCCACCTCCGCCATGCCCTAACGGGGAAGGCAGAACAATGTGGACGCGGCCCCACACAACCTGCCATAATAAAAGCCTTAAAGGCCAGCTTTGGACTTACCAGGACGGAGGCCCAAGCCAAGCTAATGGCGTATCGCAAGCACCCAAGAGACACATTACGGGAGCACGCCTCCAGCGTGGAAAAGCTAGTGGAAGCAGCCTACGAGGATTTGCCACAAGAGAACCGGACGGAGTTAACCCTCCAAATGTTCCAAAGCACGCTAGGCCACGCATACCTGCAACGACATTTGCTGGCCATCCGGCCCACCCACTTAGAGGAGGCCGTAAGAGCAGGCAATGACTATCTACAAATCCAACACAATCCACTCCCCCAATCTAACGTGCGGACCATTCATGAAGGCCCCGCCGATCAACCTACAGAATCGCCCACCGGCGAGATCTCCTGCCGAGAGGTAGAGGACCCTGTGGCCAAGCTACTGAAGACGGTCGAGGCCCTCAGCAAAAAAGTGGCCGACCTACGGCAAAAGCCACAAGGAGGACCTCCCAAACGCTGCTGGGGCTGCCAGCGCACTGGACACCTCCGCAGCCAGTGCAAAACTGCTCCATGGACCGCACGACAGGGAAACGGGCTCGGCCCGCAGTAGTAGGGCCGCCTACTAGCTGCACAAGGGCAACACACCAACACAAGACCCCATATACCAACTATCGTAGCCAGAAGACTACACAGCAAATAGGGCCACCCCAGATCGCCCTAACCAACCGGTTCACTCCTCTGAGTGATGAGGAAGAAGAGGAGGAACCACCACCATCGGAAGGCGATGAAAACGAGACACCCCCCTGGAGCCAACCAGAAACGAGCCACCCTCGAACCATCCACCTCAACCAGATCCAAAGGCCATACAAATCCAGCTACTACCTGCCTGGAAAGGTGGAAGGACGAATGGTCTCCTACCTCATCGATACCGGGTGCAATACGAATTTGCTAGCCAAACGAGTTTACGACCGGCTTCCTGACCGCATCCAACAATGTCTACAGCAATATGACTCCCACGGGCTGATGGCCGATGGGACACGACTACCGTTCTATGGGCTGATTACACTCTCAGGGCATATTCGGCACATCCGATATGAAGAGACCTTTGTCGTCAGCCAAATAAATGAAGACGTAATCCTCGGCATGCCGTTTCTAACGAATCAGAGCTGCCATATGGGGTTCGACAAACCTATCGTCACGGTGCATGGAAGAGAACTCACTTGTACAGACCGACATGGACGGGACCTGGTGTCCAAGGTGCAAGTACAACGAGACACCTACTTGCCACCCCAAACCGAAACCACCCTCCTATGCCACCTCACAATACTTTTGTTTACTGAGAAGTAAAGGGTGGAGTATGGATGAAATTGTAAGAAGTTTACGAGATATAGGAGATAGTGAGATGAGAGATCACTCAATACGAAGATTTATCATACAGACTTATCCTAACTTCAAGTTCATACAAGATAATGCAGTAGAAGGAATAGATGGAGTGCATATACAAGGAACTAATTTACTAAGTAAATTGTTAAAATAAATTATTATAATTGATTTTTTATTTGTTATAACAAATAAAATGAATAAAATACAACTTATCTCATTATTTGTGCTAAACACTACAGAACCTATAAAAACTAATATTTTGTAATGTTCCAAGCAAGAAGTAAATAAGTTCTTCTCATTTTCTTCCTCAGGATCGCTCTTTAGTTATATCTAAAAGACGTAGTAACTAATGACTATCATTCATAGTTATATGAATTAATTTTTACAAAAATACTTTGGAACCTACTTTAAATAGATATGAAACTTACCATCATAGAAGGCGAGACATGTCCTTTGTGTTGTCGATTAAGAACTCAATGTGTTGTTCTGGACAATTCTCTTTTTCATTTTCATCAAAGTAGGAGAGAAAAGTGTGTTGCGGGAAAGTATCAAACAGTTCTGAGGCTTGAATGAAAGCTTGGAGAGCCGAGAGTAGAATGATATCATAGGAAATCATGTTGTTCGTATTTTGACTTAGTCCTTTGAATACAATTACACCGCTTTTTTCCGACACCACAGATGAAGCTATTTGAGGAGGAATGGAAATACCTCCAATCAATAGCTCTCCATTCACCATACATCTGTAATTAGCCACTAAAGTATCGACAGTCTTGTTACAACGACTATCACATTTTCTTAGCATTCCAGGATTCTCATAAACTATAACACTTCGTGCCGGAAAATCGTGTAGGTGAGCAACACTGAAATAAGCCTGTATTTGTCTCATACTCTTGCCGTACAATGAATTGAATGGATCAGTGATCTTTCGATTACATCCTTGAGAATCAGCGGTACAAAAAATCGCATCTCCTGTCTTTCATTCTCCCATATAAATTAAAACAATTGGACGTGTTTGCTTAGCTTAGCTTAGCTTTATTAACAAGCAGTCCTATTTCGGTTGAAACATCACTCTTCACCCGAGTTCTCTTTTTATCCTTTCGGTAGTTGTAAATGATGGCGCACTTTGATTCATCACGAAATTCAACAGACCACACCTCCATAATTGTTGGTACTGGTAGTTCGCAGATTTCCATGGACTCTTCAAGTTTTTCTAGACTATCTGGAGAGAGAGAGTTTATTAACCCGGCGCTCTTGTAGGTGAAAGTGGTTAGTTCATTACTTCCAGCATCTTGAAAGGGTATTCTGGTGTGACGAAAAAGCGTTTTGTCTCCAACATCCGTCAAAGCTAGTTTTTTGCACTTTGAGCCAGTTTCAATATCATCTTTTGTCAAATCGATGAAAAATCGTTTCCTCATCGATGTTCTTTTTGAAGACAGCTTGTTAGTAGGAGATGTGAATGAAGTAAAATCTTGTTGGGATTCTGGTTCATCAACCACCAATTGACTTTCTGGCATAACAAAGATAGGAAAAGGTGATGGGGAAAGGGTTTGCCGGGATCCTGCTTCTTCATTCATCGGTTGACTTCCTTCGTCTTGAGTATTCATTCTGAAAAAAAAACAAAAGATTTTGTTTAATTTTGTGAAAGTAATTTTAAAAGATCATAAAGATCATAAGCCTTCAGCTAGTTGTGTTAGCTAACAAAAAATAAATATCTGTACTCTTACCTTTATAAAGAAGGTGAGCTCTTAGTAGTTGCAATGGAAGATTTAGTAGATGTTGCTTCTCCGTTAGCCGTTGTAGAACTGGATGCTTTTTGTGTGAAAACAGTGGCTCTTAAATAGGTAAAGTTGCACGGATTAAATCCTATGAATCAGAATTTTTCACGCGAATACAACCCAATGCTTTCGCGGGAATAAATAATTTATTTTCGCGCGAATGGAAACCGTTGCTTTCGCGGGAATAACAATTTTATTTTCACGCGAATACAAACCAATGCTTTCGCGGGAAAAAACAATTTATTGTCACGCGAATGGAAACCGTTGCTTTCGCGGGAATAACAATTTTATTTTCACGCGAATACAAACCAATGCTTTCGCGGGAATAAATAATTTATTTTCACGCGAATGGAAACCGCTGCTTTCGCGGGAATAACAATTTTATTTTCACGCGAATACAAACCAATGCTTTCACGGGAATAAATAATTTAGTTTCCTGCGAATGGAAACCGTTGCTTTTGCGGGAATACAAGTTTTATTTTCACGCGAATACAAACCAATGCTTTTGCGGGAATTAATAATTTATTTTCACACGAATGGAAACTGTTGCTTTCGCGAGAATAAACATTCTATTTTCACGTGAATACAAACCAATGCTTTTGCGGGAATAAATAATTTATTTTCACGCGAATGGGAACCGTTGCTTTCGCGGGAAAAAAATTTTATTTTCCTGCGAATACAAACCAATGCTTTCGCGGGAATAAATGAGTTAATTTCATGCAAATAGAAACCGTTGCTTTTGCGGGAATAAAAAATTTATTTTCACGCGAATAAAACAGGAATATTTCACGCGAATAACACTATTATGATAAAGTTTTCATGTGAGTGTTTTTTTATGGTTATAAGCTAAATGAGTAGGAGTGGCTTACAGTATATAAGAACAGCTCTCTCTGCATAGAAATCATTCTCTCCAGCAATATTTTCAGGAGCATCAACTACTACAACTGATAATAACCTCAGGAGCATCAACTACTACAACTGATTTCTTGGTGATGAGGTAAGAATTAATAGAAAAACTATTTATTAGAAGTTAAAATGTAATTATTTTACAACACTGTTTAATCATCCTATACTAACGCATAACATTCTATTTTAGTTCATTATGAGTTTAAAAAGATATACAATCAAAGACTACCTACCAAAGATATATCATAGCTATATTAAAGAAAATATCGAAGTACAGGAAAAGGCTGGATATCGCTTGACATTACAGGCTATATTATTATGTATGACACAACATTTGCTAACTGTAGCTTCTTTATATGGAGAACTTTCACCGGTACAATACCGACCATACACTACATATAAAGACGCTGACAATCCAGTAGAAGTATTTAAGCTCATGACTAAAAACAATTTTCAAACAGTTGTAAAAATGTCAAAAACTGTCAGTATTAATGATTACTTGAAGAAAATTCAAAGAAAGGCGTGGAATAAAGAGCTCACTCAAAAATTAATTTCAATACAATGGACTAATGAATTATTATATCATTTTCAATCAGATATATGTAGATACATACAAACGGATGAACATCTCTCATCGTCCATTTTTTCATTCGAAATGATATTGGAACTGTTTCAAGTTCATAATATTTAATATTTATTCTTCATGTATCGCTACTTATCATGCAATAAATGTATATAATCATATATTGATTCATTTTAATCAATGTATTTATTCAATGTAGATATATCTCCTCTCTCCCATCTCTCCTCTTTTCTTCTCTCCTCTCTCTCAAGATACCATATGAGTTCAAGTTATGTAAGAAATTATCAAAACTTAAATGCCATACATTCAAAATTTATATGTCATATAAATTCAAATTAAGGAAAAAGTAATCAAAACTCAAATGCCACTTAAATGCTACTCAAATACCTCTCAAATAAAATACAATATAAACTCGGCGAATTCATTCAAGGCCGCAACCCATTGCCTCAATGCCGAGATCTAATCCACAAAAGAACACTTGGTAGGGAGATCTGCTCATATATTACTACTAGTAGAAGTAAAAAAAATAAAAAGTTTGTAATTATTTTACATCACTGTTTAATCTTTCTATAGTAATACATAACTTTTTATTTTAGTTCATTATGGAATCAAAAGCAGTATGAGTAAAGGACTTCCTCCCAGAGATCTACATAAATACATCAAAGAAAATGTTATTGTTCAAGAAAAGGCTAGATATCGACTCACATTACAAGCTGTAGCGTTATGTATGACAGCATTCACTGACTCTAGCTTCCCCATATGGAGAGATTTCCCTTATACAATACAGACCATACGCCGCTCATAAATACACTGAAATTCCGGAAAAAATATTTCGTCTCATGATTAAGAACAATTTTAAAACCATTTTAAGAATGTCAAAAACCGTGAGTATAAATGATTACTTGAAAAAAATTCAAAGAAAGGCATGGGATAAAGCCCTCACTCAAAGTTTAATTGAAATTCAATGGAGTGATGAATTATCATACGATTTTAAAACAGATATATGTAGATATATACAAACAGATGAATGCCTAGCTTCATTTATTTCTTCATTTGAAACGATGTTGGAACTTTTTCAAGTTTATAATCTTTAATATATACAATACTGATTATACAATAAATGTATACAATCATACAGCTTTTCATTTTTATTCAATGTAGACATGAATATGATCATAAATATACATATAGCTATGCATATATACATGAGTGTTCAAAATCTAGATGCCATCAAATATTAACCCGCTGCTCCAATCAACGCCGTAACCCATTGCATAAACCCCGGGTATTCATCCCACAAAAAAAAAACACTTGGTAGGGAGATCTGCTCATATACTACTACTAACATGAGAGCCCTCAGTCTCCAGTTACTTACAGGGACCTTCCCGAGCGTCTGCATTGAGCTTCCAGGCAGGACAGTGTGCGGCTGACTCTGGTGCTTTACACCTGCACTTTCTACTAACTCCGCTTTGGGTGTTCTTTGACACTGGCTATAGAGCACAGCCCTTGTCGGTGGTTCCTGAGAGGGTGTACGACTAGTTTTAGTGGCTACTCTCCTCTTCAGGAGCGGCAGTAATACTGCTGCAGTTGATGGTGAAGGTGTATCTCCGTTTTATGTCTGAGTGCCCCTCAAACTACTGTTGTCTAGTACCCAGCTATTGTGCACACCCTCAGCTTTGGTCAGCCTTTCTCTGGGCTTTAGAGTCTCATAAATAGGCACAGCCATCAGAAATTACCGGTCAGCCAGTAAGGTTGGGTCAAAATTGGCTGTTAATCACCAAACAGTGCCTGCTCATCTGCATCCATCTGTGGAGCCCGGTTCGGTTCATTCATAGTCACTGCTTGTAAGAAGTCTCCGAATAGCTGTGCAAACAGAGCCAGACTTGCTAATAGTAATATGGGAGCAGATCTCTGTGATGGAGTCTAAGGACAAGTTTGTCCTGGTTCCAGGTGTACTTAAAGCAGGCACCAGTTACCATGAGAACCTGTGAGGTATCTTTTTGTGTGCACCAGTTGTTTAAAATGTATGGACGTTATAGTGTGGGAAGTTGATTTAGACATTGGTTTGTATGGTGGTTTTAAGGTACCCCTGGTCCCGTTTATTGGGTGCCTTTTCTGTGTGCACCAGGTGTTTAGAATTCTTGGTACTTGTTGGTGTGGTATATTGATTATTTATCGTGTTCCGGGTTCTGGTTCCGAGTCACTGTTGGTGCCCTTTTGTGTGCACCAGCTTTTATAATATTGTGTTTTGGTATGATATGTTATATTGGGGGGTTTGAGTATTGTATAGAAATGAAGCATTGCATTATTGTATAACTTTATTATACAAGAAGAATTATAACTTTGACCGTTGGAATATTGTATAGATATTGTTATAGTTTTCGTACACGATCTTCTATATAGGCATGAACATATTCAGACTCATTTATGTACACGTATACATATATGTATGTATATATTTTTTACATATTTTTATCATCATTATACAGCTATGTACATGAATATGTATATAACATCATTATATAGATATGTATATGTTTAAGATATATAGTAACTATTGTAAAAAAGTTAGTTTCTAATGAAGGTTTTTTATTGAACAACAATAGGCTCGGCTGATACTCAATTGGAACACATTTGTCCTTTAGTGTAAAAATATGGGAGCCTCGTTTTATTTGACTGTACGATATCCTTTTTTTATCTTTTACTTTGAATCCACAAATTTTTGCCGTAAATGACTTTTTCATACTCAGTACATTCAGATAACTCTCTTTGTTCCAGTCATTAATTCGTTTGCTTTAACCTTTGGAACTAAACTTGTTTCTTTTTTCTTCCCAAGATTGGTAGGATTCAAAGTGGAGCGCAACAATTCGATATCCGGAAAATTCCTCTTTGAACGACTCAGGTGTTCTTTTTCCATGTTTTAGCACTTTTTCACAGCAATCAGTTACAGTATGGTTGTGGAAACCATTTAGCGTAATCATTATAAAACTCTCTTTTCACATTTGGTTTCACCAGTGTTTCTAAAGTGCCGCTCAAAGCCATGTATGCACTATGTTTATCCATTTTGACATACTGGAAATTGCTTCAATCAATGTATCTATAAATAAAAAGAGCATTTGTATTATTTAAAGCTATGATTACTGGTTAAGTTAATTATCGGTTATTAGCAGAAACTTCGTGTTACTTACATTTCCATAAAATTGTAGTAAAACTGTAACATTCTTAGCTTGGTATACTGTAGTACGGAGATACCCAAGTGCACTGGAACATTCATAGTCAGCTGAAATGATGAGTATTTTGATTAACAGGGTGCACTTTACGAATGGAATTTTTGTATTGCCTGTTGTATTGTGTTCATAGAAATCCTCTGCTATTCCTTCCATAGAAATGAATTTGATCCATCTTGTACAAAATGACGCTTTTCTGGCACCATCGGTGAACTTGACATTTGTAGCCTATATTTTTTTTTTATTGGTGATTGTTTTTTTCAAAAGCAGCATTTCCTACCAACTTGATAGTAGTAGCAAATAGTTCTTGGACACCTGCTCCAAACGCTCTTTTAGCGCTTGAGCAGACTCAAGAACTGGCATGTGATCTCTTAAGGGTGGGTGGTATGCTACTTTCTCCTGGAGCCTCAGCTCTCTGCTGAGTATCAAGTAATTTGCCGTCTCGGCAGTCACTGAGTGTGGAGTTGCTCTGAAAGCTCTCATGAGTTGTGGCAACATCAAGCCCAACTCTTCTTGCTGCTTTGTCAGCAAAAAAGACCTCAACAAGTCTTCCAACAACCAGCTGTTACATTGAACAACTCCTTTTGCTGAGGATGGTACGGTGAAGGTCGCTTCTCTTCTATATTTGACAGAGCACAGAGCTCCTTCATCAGACTTGACTCGAACTGTACTCCTTGATATGTATGGGTTTTTTCAGGGTATGCCTAGGTAGATAAATGCCCACTCATCCAGAGGAGTTACGACTACTGGAGCTCTTGCACCTGGGATGGCTAGGGTATCCTGTGACCTGGTGAAGTGATCTGTTTCAATCAAAGTCCACACATTGCTTCTATCTGTTTCTCGCAATAGCCCAACCAATTCTACTGCCAATTTCTGCCAAGGTCTGATTGCATATATCTTCTGCCTACCCTGGTATGGCCTAACACTTGAACTCTTTGCCCTTTGGCAGGCTTCACAGCTGAAAACCAGGCGCCTGACATCAGCCGTCATTCCAGGTCAGTACCAGGTCAGTTGGATGCATCTAGTGGTCCTTTTTATACCTGCATCCTACATCACGGTTCCTGTTAGGCTGTAAGGGCAAACAGCACACCGATGAGCAATTTCAAACCACTAGGAGAAACTCTAGCGCTTTGTCTTTTCTATTTTTGATCAAATTTTGCTTCTGGCTGAATCGCTTCCTGTCTCAAGCTGTTCCTTGGTACGGGGAGTGTTTCTCCCCACAGTTGCATATATCGCGGCCACCAGGTGCGTGCTTCTTTTTTGTGCTGGCATAGGCTGGTATCAGATGGTATAGGTCTTCCTCTGTCTATGGCAGATATATGGGAAGTATCCAAATGGGCAGCAACAGTGACCTGTGATATCGGGAGGTAGTGTAACTCAACCTCTCTGGACATTTCTGCTTTTGTTGGCCCACATCTCTATTCCAGATTTGGGTTCACTGTTAAAAATCATCAGCGGAGCCCTTACTCAAACCATCTGCATTGCCTTGCTAAACTCCACATCTGATCTGGAAAGTGCACTGAAACTCAGAGAGTATCTCCAGCCAGCGAGCTGCTTGACTATTGAGTTCCTTTCTCTTGCAAAGCCTCGTCAGCGAAGCATGGTCGGTACACATGCGACATAAAATATTTCACGGCTTTTAACGACCGCCAATAGTTCTTTCGGGGTGACACAGTAGTTTTTCTCACCTTGGCCAAGCGTCTTACTGCAATAAGAAATCACCCTATTTTTTCCATTCTGCTTCTATGACAGCATAGAACGAGCAGATCGTTGCTGGCATTGGTGTCCACTGAGAAAGTACCAGTGGCCTCAGGATACCCAAGTATAGGAGCTGTGAGAAAACTCGGCTTCAGTTGCTGAGAGCCACTTTCTTTTTCTCCATCCAACTCCCAAGGAAAACCTCTGCTGATCATCTTCGTCAGAAGTTTGGCAACTGTTGCAGATCAGCGTAGATTTTTTCTACAATACCCAACAGTTCTTAAAAATGGCTGCAAGTATTTCAAATCATTAGGAGACCTCCAACCTTTCACTACTCGAATCTTCGCAGGGTCAGTGGCTTCACCATCATCACTGACTACGTGTCAATGGTTTCAGAACTGCGATTGCAATAACCACATTTTCCTTGGCTTTAACCTCAACCGTGCTTTCTGCAGTTCCTGTAGGACCTCTTCCGATCTATAGAGATGCGTCTGTAAATATGGGGCTCTGACGATGGTATCGTCAAAATATAGGAGAAGTGTATGCCAGTGTAACCCATGTAAGACATTCTCCATCAGCTGGTGGAAGGTAGCTGACATGAAGGTTGGTCCAAACGGCAACATTTTCCACTTCCATTGGCCTGATTGGATAGAGAAAGCAGGCTTCTCAGTGACATCCCCATCGAGGGATACCTGCCAATAGCCGCTGACTAGATCTTGAGTGCTAAAATCGCCACTGCATGCGAGGGCATCCAAACTGTCATCAATCCGGGGTAATGGATATGCATCAAAATGGGTCACTGCATTCAGTCTCGGATATTCAAAACAGGAACACCATTCTTCGTTCTTCTTTCTTATCAACATACTGGTGAACACCGAGCTCCTGAGGCTGGTTCAATTAACCCTATCTCTAGCAGCTGAGTGACCTGTTTTTTTGCTTCTGCTTACATCTGGTGTCATAGTTGATAGGGAAGATGGCGGACAGGTTTGGCACCTGTGAGTAATGGTATGCTGTGTTTGACCATTTCAGTCCGTCCAATATTCTGCTCTCCCCCACTGAAGACTTCTCCATATCGACCTAGCAGTTAGCCAGCTAGTGGGTTTTTCTTATTTCAATGCATTTGTGAAGAGCTGTGTCATACAGCTTCTGGGGGGGGGGGGGGGGGGGGGGGTGTTGGCTCAGCATGTGCATGAGGGTTTCTGTGGTACAGCATTGTTGTTTCTCCATGCTTATCATCCACAACACACCCTACAAGTGAGAATACAGTGTACTGACCAATCTTCTTTCCTGCTTTCCGCCAGACAAGCTGGTCTGTAGAGTTTAAACACCGAATCTTGAGGTGGCCTTATCAATCTGGCTGATTGAGACTGGCTGCCAGGGGTGGGGCATCAGACTTTCCTTCCACCATGCAAAGTTGAAGATACGTCTGGCTGCCCAGTCTGCAAAAGATTGTTGCCTTGGAGCATGGAGGGATGTCTATATCCCTGAACATTAGCACTTTACTTGCAAGCAATCTTTCATGCTTATACGTACAAGCAAGCTTCTCGCCATCTAAGATAATCACTGCATCCCTTAGTTTCCTTTGGCACTGATGCAACATTAGGAATGGCATCCCAATTTTAACATCATTGCCAATATGGCTTATTACAATCGTGGCTGCTGTTTTATCATCTTTGATTTGGAGTGGCATTTTGATAGTACCTTAAAGCGGAATGCGGGAGCCGTTGGCAATCAGTATATGCGTCTTGCTTTTCTGCAGCTTGCTACATGTTGTCGGGGACAGCTTGTTAAATGTGTGCTTCGAGAGAAAATTGGTGGCACATCCTGTGTCCACTGGAATAGATCCGGGCAATCCATACAACAGGTAAAAGCAGCTTGGCTGGCACAGCCCTATCAAAAGGTAAGCTCTGATTCTGTTGGGCGGATGTGCGATACTGCTGGTTTAGGTGAACGCCGTCTCTTTGGTGTGCTTTTTTGCCTGCTGTGGAGTGGTAGGGGTACTGGATCCTATGTAGAGATCTTATCATACAACTCTGGATGGGTATTTCTCTCTCTTATCTCTGATAAAGCAGCAAAACGGTTTGAGGTGGTCACTCTCCATAGTTCACTGATGGGAGTGACTTAGCGCTCTTGCGTCTTCCTGGCTTCTACTGGATTGTACTGCTTGAGTCTGTCCAAAGTCTTTCTGCATCTTCCTTTTTTGGTTGGTGCTAGCAGTTGGAGTTACTGTGATAGGCTTCTTCTGTTTCCCTGCTGTGCATTTGGTTTTTCAGATTTGGTTACCCATGGCTTGATTGGGCTGTCCAGTCAGTAATGGCCTTTACTGCCACATCCCCAACAACTAGGGGGCAATATCTCTAGTGGGCGGTGTAGCTTGTTGCTCCTTCAACTGCTTTATCTCCTCCGCCAGAGTCTGCAACATCTCCGTCATTACCAGGAGAGGTTTTTAATAAACATGTCTTACAATAATTAAATGTGCTTTATTTATAATAAGTCAAGTAAAATAGGGAGTAAAAAGTTCATAATTGTTCTTCAATCAGATATGTACATGAACAAAAATAACAGATGGCATCCATTTCAAAGCACCTGTGTAGAAAGTTAAGCTATAAAGTTAGTTGCAGTGAACACTATCATTGCTACATTCATATTACTCTGTCATAGATTCGGTTGACACACTGTCGGAACATACTCGTCTTTTAGCATAAATCTATTCGAGTACCTATCTTATTTGCATATCCATGAACATATTTTTATTTTTCATTACACATCCGTGCTTCTTTCCTTCAAATGAATTTATCGTACTTAATACATTTAGATGACTGTTTTAATTCATCTAGTTACTTGTTTTGTTTAAACCTTTCGAGGTAACCGTTTTACTTTTTCCAAACCAACTGAAGTAAGATATGGAGTTTAGCTTGACATATCAATCTTCAGCAAACTATTCTTTGGAAAATCCAGTGTTCCTCTAGCGTGTTTTAGCACTTCGTCAGAACAATTTTCATCTTTCCATTCCATTCTAGGTCCACTGTATTAACTCTGAAAACCTCACCCCGATGTCTGTCTTAGTACGGATGTGGAAATCAATTAGTGTAATTGATGCAAAACTCAGTTTCACAACAGGCTTTGCCAATGTTACTAGAAGTCCCCTCAACGCCATGTATGTGCTGTCTGTATCACTTTATTACACTGGAAATAACTTCTATCAGTGGATATGTAACATTAATAAACTTTAGTGAGAATACTTTACAATTATTGCTTGTGTTTAGGAGACTAAGTCACTTCAATAAAACAAAATCATAGATTTCTTAATTGCCCATGTATCTGTAGCAAATTTCCAAAATTCTCAACGTTTAGTTTATTGTAGTACAGGAAAACCGGAGTGCACCAGAACAATTATATTCAACTTAAATTCGTATAACAAATCATAAGACAGATTTTAAGGTATTAGCAAATCGAATGATTCAAAACAAATCATAATCTTACAAGTTTTTAGTGCTTTTGCTTTCGCAGAAATACTCGACTTCTTCCATAGACATGTATTTGTTTCTTTTGATGCCAAATGAAGCTTCCCTAGAGCATTCGATGTATTTGATCTTCACGATTTTTTCCTTGCCAGTGATTGTCTTTCCGTTTCCTAACAACTTACTGGTAGTGGCAAATGGCTTTTGACTAGGTTCTCTATCTCCTACTGCCCTAGCATCTGATACCAATATTCCGAAAGCCTGAAAGCTTTCCTAGGAAATATCCTATCAACTGACAAACTTTGGTGTGTTCCAAATGATTTTTCAAACGCTGCTTCAGCAGTAGACTATAAGCAATATTTTTTTCCGATTGTAATGTGCTTCCAACTGGTGATCGTTGAAGTTTCAGTGCAAATCCTCCGGACACCACAAATTCTCTCATATCATCACTCAAGTGATCTCTGCTCAACATCGTGCATTCAAAAATTGGAAAGATTTCGAATAAAAATCTTGTGAATTTGTTTGAAAACTCTGATATTGCATTGCATGAATCCAAAGAGGTATTCCAATTTAAGTGTTTCATCATCTCTCCCTGATTTAGCTATTGTCGCAGTTTTTTCAGATAGAAACGTTTGTAATGTGTATTGACAAATCTTTGCAGATTTGTTGAGTTTTATTATGACTAAACCATCCGCATTCCTAAATCTGGATAATCAGTAATCCAAGATTGTGAGATTTCTTTCAATTTTTAGTCTCTTTTTAAAAATTAGATTGCTTTTCCCTCTCGTAGGGTGATGCTTGTGATGGTTGAAACTGTTATAATAACAGTCATCTTTGTGCCAAACAACTTCCGGAAAGTGAAAGACTGTTCAATTTTTAACAAGAAATCTGTCGATTGGAACATGTTGCTGTTCGAAAAAATTTTAACAACTGTTGAGCTGATGTCTGACATCTATCTGTTCATAAACATTTCATATTTCAATCAAAAGTGTGATAACTCGTTGAGTTTTGACAAGTTAGTGATGAATGAATTTCCCAACTTTCTTCTCCAATGATAACTTGTAGGAATGGGCTACATCATGCATCAGAAGTAGATAGCGCAAAGGTCAAGTCCTTAGATTCTTTGAATCGCTTTGGTGTCTTTTCTGAGCAATCATTCTCTGATTTTTGTTAATGGTGTCGGAATGTCTGTGTTTCACTGAGCTAGGTCATTTGACAATACTTTCTTTGATTAATCGATATAATTCTGAATTAAGTTTATTAATCAGACAGATCAGACAGGTTTTTGTTGATATCATTTAGCCAAATCTAAAATTATTTGGATGAAGAACGTTCCGGATGAAATGGTTGAGTAGCCTTAGTGAGTATTTAACAAATTTCCAACTTGGGTAAAGATAAACTGTCCTTCAGCACACCGATTCTGTGTTCTCTGTGGAAACATTTTTGTTTTCAAAAGGTTGAATGGTGAAATCCCTCATAGCCTGCATTTTTTCAGCTTTCAACACTTTTTAAGTACTTGATTTTGCTAAGACCTTTTGTTTTAACTTGTCTCGACAGCAAATGCTTTTGCTGCGGTTGACTCATGTCTCTCATTCATTCGCAATCAAAAAAGCATTTTGCGGCTTCACATACTTTTTAACGCTTTGAGATATGTTTCGTAGCTGTATCTGGGTGCAATAAAGCTGCTCCAAACAGGAAACAAAAGTTCTTGCTTCTTCTTTTTCATGGCGAAATCAAACATCCCATCCAAGACTTCTTTCCAGCTTTGCAGCAAAACTCAATCCATTACATTTTTGACACGCTTTTTGATATAAATGCTATAACAATGACTTGCTCTATAAACTCTTCCAGTTCATCTAAGAATCTATCATTGCCGAGTTTTTGCTTTAATGGTTTCTGTTGAGAAGACAATTGCTTGAAATTTCTTTTCAGCTTTTCACAAACAGTCTTTGCCATTCTCTACTATTTTAATAGTTTTTGAAAACTATTTGTCACTCACATGTATGTCTCCTCAGTGATGTTTTCTAACAATTGAATGAAATTTGTGTCACATTTTGGATCTTCTCAAATTTTCTACAACTATTGGAAAAAATGCATTAATAAACAAAAGGTTGTTTTACATTAAAACTTCGGACATCCACAATGTTGAAGATGAAAGCAACGAATAAGATATGATGAGATCAATGGCAAGGTGTTAAGCTGTTGCTTGATACCTTCAAGTTAAAGGTAGTTTACATTTTGCTTCAGTTACCAGTAGTAATATATGAGCAGATCTCCCTACCAAGTGTTTTTTTGTGGATTAGACCTTGGGGTGAAAACAATGGGTTACGGCGTTGGATGGATTCGCCGAGTTTATATTGTATTTCATTTGAGGGGTACTTGAGTGGCATTTGAGTGGCATTTAAGTGGCATTTGAGTTTTGATTATTTTTTTTACTTGATTTGAACTCATATGGCAGCTAGATTTTGAATGTATGGCATTTAAGTTTTGATAATTTTTTTACATAATTATATACATACTTGAGAGAAAGAAAGAGATAGAGGAGAGAGAGGGAGAGAGAGAGGAGAGAGAGATTTTTTAGTTTTCTATACATTCATGTATATATGGTTTATTATGGATGTATTTATGGGTATATTTATATCTACATAGAGAGAGGAGATATATCTACATTGAACAAATATATTGATCAAAAATGAAAACTATATGATTATATACCTGATTACATAATAAGTAGGGAAAATCTTCCTATATAATATAGCTATCCTATATAATATAGCTAGAGTCAGTAAATACTAAGTAATACAAAGCACTACAACCTGTAACGAAAATCAATACATACATACATACATATGGTATCTTGAGAGAAAGAAAGAGATAGAGGAGAGAGGGAGAGAGAGGAGAGAGAGGAGAGGGAGATTCTTTAGTTTTCTATACATTCCTATATATATATATGGTTAATTACGTACATATTTATGGATATATTTATATATACATAGAGAGAGAGGAGATATATCTACATTGAATAAATATATTGATCAAAAATGAAACATTATCTGATTATATACCTGATTACATAATAAGTAGGGGAAAATCTTCCTATATAACATAGCTAGAGTCAGTAAATACTAAGTAATACAAAGCACCACAACTCGTAATGACAATCAATGCATACATACATACATATGGTATCATGAGAGAAAGAAAGAGAGAGAGGAGAGAGAGAGGAGAGAGATTTTTTAGTTTTCTATACATTCATGTATATATGGTTGATTATGTACATATTTATGAGTATATTTATATCTACATAGAGAGATGAGAGAGGAGATATATCTAAATTGAATAAATATATTGATCGAAAATGAATCATTGTATGATTATATACATTTATTACATAATAAGTAGGGAAAATCTTCCTATATAATATAGCTAGAGTCAGTAAATACGCACATGTCCATATTCATGTACATGTGCATAAATGGACTTGAATAGGTACATGTCCATATTCATGTCCATATTCATGTCCATATTCATGTCCATATTCATGTCCATATTCATGTCCATATTCATGTCCATATTCATGTCCATATTTATGTACATGTCCATATTCATGTCCATTTATGTACATACCTATGTCCATATTCATGTCCATATTCATGTCCGTATTCATGTCCATTTATGTACATGTCCATATTCATGTCCATTTATGTACATACCTATGTCCATATTTATGTACATGCGCATGTCCAAATTCATGTCCATATTAACATTTTATAGCTATGTACAGAGGAGAGAGAAGAGAGGAGAGAGAGAGAGATTTTTTAGTTTTTTATACAACCATGTATATATGGATAATTATGTACATATTTACGGATATATTTATATCTAGAATGAATAATATACATCTATGACATAATAACTATATCGGATATATTTATATCTAGATTGAATAATATACATCTATGACATAATAACTATATTGAATGCTATAAAGTATGTTGGAAAATCACCAAATTAGTCCTCTAGATGGTTAAAATTTACAGTATTTGGGAAATAACTGCAAGAGAGGAGAGAGGAGTATTTGGTAGAGGAGAGAGGAGGCTTCAAAAAAGAGCTACAAAAAACTAATCAGTACACAACTCAGTTTATTAGGTAGTAGCGCTTCAAGGAGGTACAAACACTGATTGCTGACAAACAACAAATTTTAATGCAGATTGGGAGAGGTAGCTTTTTTTAGACCCTATAATCATCCTGATTGCACAGGTTTTAATATCAATACAAAATGAATCTTCCTCCTTTAAAATATGGTGAATGTTATTTTGTTATACCAGAAGAGGAGTATCATAGTTTGATGGAAAAGAACAGTGGGGCTAAATCAACAGACCAAGACAAGTTTGCGTCATCATTGTATGACAACTCGACAAAAGACAAAATGGTGAGAGATATCGAGAAAATCCAGAATATTTTGGTTGAAACGAATGAAATAGTAATGGGAATCAAAAACGAGTTGCTTGAGCGCAAAAAGACAAATGAAAATGTTCAAAGCACAAAAACCTATCGGAGTGATGTTGGAAAGATTAGGGGAGAGTACAAGCAACCAAAGAGCTGGAGCTCTGCTAAAACACCAAAGCTCTCACCATCATCGTTTGATAGAAACACAATTGATGATGATAGCAATAGAGATTCGGAGAGAATGATGCAACAATTAGAAGAGTTTAAAAAGAAAGTATCCGACATGACAGCTAGTAAAGACAATCAAGCGTTAGGTGTAAAAATATTGTATCAATTGAGAGATTCTGGAAAATACGATCTGGATACTGACAGGATAAAACTCAAGGGAAGATGGCTTAGCGCTAAGCTATCAAAGAATTTGTTGCAAGATGTACTAACTGATAAAGACTCAATAAGATCAACAAAAGATAACTACAGTAGATTTAAAAGTCTGCTCACCACTCAAGGAATCACAACTGTCAGGAGATCCTCATGAAAAACTTATTTTAGCTACCTAGTTGTTAATTCAAACATCTTAGCAACAACTTATTAGCTCAAACATGACTTTGTTATACTCAATCCTTTATCCAACACCTACAATAATTTTTAGTAATAGTAGTGTAATGAGACTGAGTAATAATCTACACACACCTTGTTCACTCTGTATGCTGTAGCACATGTTTTTCCTTTAGTTATCTGCAGTTACTTCAATTGGATCTTATCCAGATGTTTTATAGTCTTTGCTGCTACTGTGTTTTGTCTCAAACAAGAGTCCAAAGTAGGCATTGTGTCTACAAAATACAATTAAATTGATTGTTACAATTGTTTCATTTATTTTCATTGGTTTTATCTTCATATACATAAAGTAGCGAAGAAACAGTTTGTGTGAGTATGAAACTATCTAGTAGAGATAAATTAATATCTAGGTTCAACTAGCATTAAATATTAATTACTTTGTTAACAATAAATAATTAGAGTCAGTTACTTTACTAGTGCTCGGACAAACACACAATTTTGTTAATGTCAAAGTCTGCGATCTTACAAAGAAATAACTTAGATACTATTACTATTAGCATAAAATTATCTAGTAAAGATAAATTACCTAGGAGTGAATTCTAGTTGAGGTTCGATTATTTTAAATATAAATAATTAAAACCAAATTGATTGGAATCATAGTAATATTTTTAAATACAACATTGCTTTGCAATGAGTATTAATGAAAGCGATTATGAAATGTTGATGAGTAACTAAGTAATCTAGTAAGGAAAACTGATTGAAATCACGGTAATATTTGTTAATAGATACTTGCGACATGTTTTATCAACGAAAAAATCAAGCGATTTTCAAATGTTTACGAGTAACTAAGCGATTTGGTAGAAAATACTAACAGAAATCACTCGATATCCGTTTTTGAAATATTTACGATAAACCAAATTGGGATATTGCTGTTATCAACCAAAAAATCAAGCGAGTATCAAATGTTTACGAGCAACTAAGTGTTTCAGTTGACAAAAACCGATTGAGATCATGTGACATCCGTTACAAATATTTACGTTAAGTTAGCAACGGAAAAAACAAATATTTCTTAGAATATTCGCTATAGCAAGTTATGATAATTTTGTACTCGCTCTAAAGGTAACGGTTTTCAGTCCGTTTTTGGTCAGACCAAAATTTATGCGAGTCGTTTTAGGCATTATTTCAGTCGACGTAATGTTACCAGTTCATTTTCACAAGTTTTTAATATTTATTTTAAAAATAAATAATTAGAGCTTTCTACTAGTGTTAAATGATTGTTGATTATTTTTTACCTTATCACCACTTAGAGCCAGATGATTTAATTAACTAAAGACAAATAATTATTTTAGCATTTCTTACCTTGATGCTCTCCTAGTAGCTGTAGTAGATGATGCTTCTCCGCTTGCTGTTGAAGAACTGGATGCTTTCTAAGTGAAAACAGTGGCTCTTAAATAGCTAAAGTTGCACTGATTAAACCCTATGAATCAGCATTTTTTCCAATGCTTTCGCGGGAATAAAAACTGTTTATTCCCTCGAAAGCAACTGTTTCTATTCGCGTGAAAATAAACTATTTATTCCCGCGAAAGCAACTGTTTCTATCCGCGTGAAAATAAACTATTTATTCCCGCGAAAGCAACTGTTTCTATCCGCGTGAAAATAAACTATTTATTCCCGCGAAAGCAACTGTTTCTATTCGTGTGAAAATAAATTATTTATTCCCGCGAAAGCAACTGTTTCTATTCGTGTGAAAATAAATTATTTATTCCCGCGAAAGCAACTGTTTCTATCCGCGTGAAAATAAACTATTTATTCCCGCGAAAGCAACTGTTTCTATTCGTGTGAAAAAAAATTATTTATTCCCGCGAAAGCAACTGTTTCTATTCGCGTGAAAATAAACTATTTACTCCCGCGAAACCGACTGTTTCTATCCGCGTGAAAATAAACTGTTTATTCCCGCGAAAGCAACTGTTTCTATTCGTGTGAAAATAAATTATTTATTCCCGCGAAAACAACTGTTTCTATCCGCGTGAAAATAAACTATTTATTCCCGCGAAAGCAACTGTTTCTATTCGTGTGAAAATAAATTATTTATTCCCGCGAAAACAACTGTTTCTATCCGCGTGAAAATAAACTATTTATTCCCGCGAAAGCAACTGTTTCTATTCGTGTGAAAATAAATTATTTATTCCCGCGAAAGCAACTGTTTCTATTCGCGTGAAAATAAACTATTTATTCCCGCGAAAGCAACTGTTTCTATTCGTGTGAAAATAAATTATTTATTCCCGCGAAAGCAACTGTTTCTATTCGTGTGAAAATAAATTATTTATTCCCGCGAAAGCAACTGTTTCTATTCGTGTGAAAATAAATTATTTATTCCCGCGAAAGCAACTGTTTCTATTCGCGTGAAAATAAACTATTTATTCCCGCGAAAGCAACTGTTTCTATTCGTGTGAAAATAAATTATTTATTCCCGCGAAAGCAACTGTTTCTATTCGTGTGAAAATAAATTATTTATTCCCGCGAAAGCAACTGTTTCTATTCGTGTGAAAATAAATTATTTATTCCCGCGAAAGCGACTGTTTCTATCCGCGTGAAAATAAACTATTTCTTCCCGCGGAAGCAACTGTTTCTATTCGTGTGAAAATAAATTATTTATTCCCGCGAAAGCAACTGTTTCTATTCGCGTGAAAATAAACTATTTATTCCCGCGAAAGCAACTGTTTCTATTCGTGTGAAAATAAATTATTTATTCCCGCGAAAGCAACTGTTTCTATTCGTGTGAAAATAAATTATTTATTCCCGCGAAAACAACTGTTTCTATCCGCGTGAAAATAAACTATTTATTCCCGCGAAAGCAACTGTTTCTATTCGAGTGAAAATAAATTATTTATTCCCGCGAAAGCAACTGTTTCTATTCGCGTGAAAATAAACTATTTATTCCTGCGAAAGCAACTGTTTCTATTCGCGTGAAAATAAACTATTTATTCCCGCGAAAGCAACAGTTTCTATTCGCGTGAAAATAAACTATTTATTCCCGCGAAAACAACTGTTTCTATTCGCGTGAAAATAAATTATTTATTCCCGCGAAAGCATTGGAAAAAATGCTGATTCATAGGGTTTAATCAGTGCAACTTTAGCTATTTAAGAGCGACTGTTTTCACACAGAAAGCATCCAGTTCTTCAACAGCAAGCGGAGAACCATCATCTACTACGGCTACTAGGAGAACATCCAGCATCAAGGTAAGAAACGCTAAAATAATTATTTGTCTTTAGTTAATTAAATCATCTGGCTCTAAGTGGTGATAAGGTAAATTATTATCAATAATTATTTAACACTAGTAGAAAGCTCTAATTATTCATTTTTAAAATAAGTGTTTGTCCAAGCTCTAGTAAAGTAGCAGACTCTACTTATTTACTATTAACAAAATAATAATAATTATTCAATGCTAGTTGAACCTAGATATAAATTTATCTCTACTAGATAGTTTTATACTCACACAAACTTTTTCTTCGCTACTCTATGTAGATAACGCTAAAGCCAATGAAAATAAATGAATCAATTGTAACAATCAATTTTTTTGTATTTTGTAGTTATGATGTCTACTTTGGAGTCTTGTTTGAGACGAAATGCAGCAGTAGCAAAGACTATAAACATGTGGTCAAGATCTATCAACACCAATGATAGATGTAAAACAACATGAATTTCTCTCCTACTTATGTGACACAGCAAGAATTCCTTTCAAGATCCACCTACTTAGATGATACCAAACCAATGAAGACTCAAACTACATCAATTTTCAAGACAGCACACTTCTCCAACACAGCAAGAGCAAGAATTCCTTTCAAGATCTACCACTTACTTAGATGATACCAAACCAATGAAGACTCAAACTACATAGATTTTGAAGACAGCATACTTCCCCAACACAACAAGAATTCATTCAAGATCTACCACCTACTTAGATGATACCAAACCAATGAAGACTCAAACTACATCAATTTTGAAGACAGCACACTTCTCCAACACAGCAAGAATTCATTTCAAGATCTACCACCTACTTAGATGATACCAAACCAATGAAGACTCAAACTACATGAATTTTGAAGACAGTCGACTTCTCAAACACAGCAAGAACTCCTTTCAAGATCTACCACCTACTTAGATGATACCAAACCAATGAAGACTCAAACTACATGAATTTTGAAGACAGCATACTTCTCCAACACAGCAAATATTTATTCATTTTAAGATCTACCACCTACTTAAATGATACCAAACCAATGAAGACTCAAACTACATGAATTTTGAAGACAGCATACTTCTCCAACACAGCAAGAATTCCTTTCAAGATCTACGACTTAATTAGATGATACCTGATACCAAATCAATGAAGACTCAAACTACATCGATTTTGAAGACAGCGCACTTCTCCAACACAGCAAGAATTCATTTCAAGATCTACCACCTACTTAGATGATACCAAACCAATGAAGACTCAAACTACATGAATTTTGAAGACAGTCGACTTTTCCAACACAGCAAGAATTTCTTTCAAGATCTACCACCTACTTAGATGATACCAAACCAATGAAGACTCAAACTACATCAATTTTGAAGACAGCGCACTTCTCCAACACAGCAAGAATTCATTTCAAGATCTACCACCTGCTTAGATGATACCAAACCAATGAAGACTCAAACTACATGAATTTTGAAGACACTCGACTTCTCCAACACAGCAAGAACTCCTTTCAAGATCTACCACCTGCTTAGATGATACCAAACCAATGAAGACTCAAACTACATGAATTTTGAAGACAGTCGACTTCTCCAACACAGCAAGAATTTCTTTCAAGATCTACCACCTACTTAGATGATACCAAACCAATGAAGACTCAAACTACATGAATTTTGATGACAGCACACTTCTCCAACACAGCAAGAGTTCATTTCAAGATCTACCACCTACTTAGATGATACCAAACCAATGAAGACTCAAACTACATGAATTTTGAAGACAGCCGACTTCTCCAACACAGCAAGAACTCCTTTCAAGATCTACCACCTACTTAGATGATACCAAACCAATGAAGACTCAAACTACATGAATTTTGAAGACAGCACACTTCTCCAACACAGCAAAAATTCATTTCAAGATCTACCACCTACTTAAATGATACCAAACCAATGAAGACTGAAACTACATGAATTTTGAAGACAGTATACTTCTCCAACACAGCAAGAATTCCTTTCAAGATCTACGACTTAATTAGATGATACCAAATCAATGAAGACTCAAACTACATTGATTTTGAAGACAGCGCACTTCTCCAACACAGCAAGAATTCATTTCAAGATCTACCACCTACTTAGATGATACCAAACCAATGAAGACTCAAACTACATGAATTTTGAAGACAGCATACTTCTCCAACACAGAAAGAATTCCTTTCAAGCTCTATCACCTACTTATATGATACCAAACCAATGAAGACTCTAAAAATTACTTATATTATATTTCGATGATGCTGAAAAAACTGTCCAGAACAAGAGTTCAAAAAGCTAATCTATAACTCAAGGCAATCATATCACTATTGGTGAGTTTTACTAATTTTTACCATAAATTAAACAAAATGCTGAATATATACATTTTCTAGGTGAAAAAAGGACTTTTTTGATGTAATTAGTGTATTTTTTACAACAAAATGCTGAATATATACATTTTCATGGTAAAGAAAAGGACTTTTTGGGTGTAATTAATGTAGTTTTTACAACAAAAATGTTGAACATATACATTTTTTTCAGGTAAAAAAAAAGCACTTTTTTGGTGTAATTAGTGTATTTTTTTACAACATATTTATAAAGCAAGTATTTTTTGTTTTGTTTTAGATAGATGAAAGAGAATCAAAAGCACTTGGTGAAAATAATGCTCAAGAAAGAACAAGTTGAACAATGTAACTTGGTGAGTTATTTCCCTTTTCTAATAATGTAAACTATCTAATGTAACTAGAACTATAATTCAAATTCATGTAATTATTTTACATTTTTGCTTAATCATTCTATACTAATACATAATTTTTTTATTTTAGTTCATTACGAAATTAAAAGCACATAGAACAGAAGTCTTCCTTCCTAAGATATAACATCAGTACATCAAAGACAACATTGTAAAGGAACAAACTATGCATTAACTGTTATTACTTTGTATTTATTACAAGTTGTAGCGCTTTGTATTACGTAGTATTTACTGACTCTAGCTATATTATGTTGGGAGATTTTCCTTACTTATTATGTAATAAATGTATATAATCATATAATGATTCATTTTTAATCAATGTATTTATTCAATTTAGATATAACTCCTCTCTTCTCTCTCTATGTAGATATAAATATACCCATAAATATGTACATAATTGACCATATATACATTAATTGCTAGAAAACTAAAAGATCTCTCTCCTCTCTCTCTTTCTCTCTCTCAAGATACCATATGTATGTATGTATGAATGCATTGAATGTCATTACAAGTTGTATTGCTTTGTATAACTTAGTATTTACTGACTCTAGCTATATTATATAGGAAGATTTTCCCTACTTATTATGTAATCAGGTATATAATCATATAATTTTCATTTTTGATCAATATATTTATTCAATGTAGATATATCTCCTCTCTCTATCTAGATATAAATATATCCATAAATACGTCCATAATTAACCATATATACATGAATGTATAGAAAACTAAAAGATCTCTCTCTCCCTCTCTATGTAGATATAAATAGAGCCATAAATATGTACATAATTAACCATATATACATGAATAGATAGAAAACTAAAAAATCTCTCTCCTCTCTCTCTCCTCTCTCATCTCCCATCTCTCCTCTCTCCTCTCCCCTCTCTCTCAAGATACCATATGAGTTCGAGTTATGTAAAAAAATTATCAAAACTTAAATGCCATACATTCAAAATCTAGCTGCCATATGAGTTCAAATCAAGTAAAAAAACTAATCAAAACTCAAATGCCACTTAAATGCCACTCAAATGCCACTCAAGTACCCCTCAAGTAAAATACAATATAAACTCGGCGAATTCATCCAACGTCGTAACCCATTGCCTAAACTCCAAAATCTAATCCACAAAAAAACACTTGGTAGGGAGATCTGCTCATATATTACTACTGTTACCGACACCATTTCGCTCTTCTAATTTTTGAATTTATTTCGATTTGAATAAAATTGTCCTGTAAATGTTGAAGAATCGAGATTAAATATTTATTGACATACTTACTCAATAAGAGTAATTGTAGTGTCCAAAAATTCTGCTACCCAGTTAAGTGCTGAAATTTTAGGTTTGTGCATTTTTAACACATTTACTGATTAGCTTGTGTAACTTAATCTTGTAGCTCTGCAATTCTATAAATTGATTCAAGTCTAGCTAATCATCAGCTAAAATATAGATATTTTGCAACAAAAAAAACTGCTAGTTTTCAAATAGTCTGTCAAATAGTCAATTTGTAGGGTGGAAAAATCCTGCCAAGTTTCGCAAATACCAGCCTACTCAGAGTGGCCACCTCCCAGCTCCACTACAGATGCCTCCTCAACAAAAATTCTTCCCGGAGCAAAGCTTGAGTATGCCAGTAGCTGCAGCATCACCACCAGTGACTACCTCACTGAAGTCCATCAGACGATACAAAATACCTAAGTTGACAGTCCAGGGTGCTAATACTATGCTATCCCCTCCTGAATCCAAGGACATGACAGTGGACACAAAAAGGACGAAAGAGGATTCAGTTGTAGCGACGGTACGCCGACATTTCCTGCAGTTTATGCAGCACAACAACCACTTGGAGGAAGCTGTGGGGAATCATGTAGCCATTCTTGAACAATTCTTGTAAGAGCTACGGCGATTAATTGTCAGCCAGCTACTATCCAAGGAGGATGTTACCCCTGCTAAGACTGAGGCACAAATCGTCACCCAAGAGATTACGCAACTATAAGACCAGAATAACAACTTGCAAGGAAATACCTTTAGAGGAAGCAATTACACTTATACATACATACCTATCCGCTGTTCGGCAAACATAGTATCTGCAGATTTGTTGTAACCCTTTTTATCTGTAAACATGTGACTTTGCGGAACTTGTAAATATACTTAGCCTGAGTACGGGAGTTACTCACCTTTTACTCACTTTATTCTGGAAGAATAAATGCATATATACTCAACAGCTCTGAGATATGCGTCTGAGCCGAGAGCTCCTTACTAATTGTAGAGCGGAGATACTCCATTCTGCATTCGTTCGGTACATCACCGACCCTATTGTTGTAACAGGTTAAACTAACAACTGGTGGCAGCATGCTACCAACCTGAGATATTGCGTTTCAGCCCCCAAAATTCTCTACAATGCTTAAATAAAACTATAAAATTTCCTTTTGCAAAAAAAAATTTGAATATTAGTGTAGTCGATTTTGATGAGCCGACCAAAATGCCATCAACAGAACCTCCCTCCAACAGAGGTTACTCAACAATCAATTCAACAGAAAAGTATCTCAAACTGCAAAACTGTAACAGAGCCCACTTCTCAGACTCAATACTCAGTGCTTCAGAGTGATAACCATGCTATTTTTTTTAAACATGAGTGTAAAACAATAGTGAAAAAGTACCTTGTTGCTTGGTACAATCACGAAAAGTATCCGGATGCAAATGCAGGGAGTTTAAGCAAAACTATGCCTTTTATAAGCGGAGGTAAATGAAGCCATTGACTTAATTACAGAGATAACCAATGACAATAAGCGGGAAGTAAATATGCGAATCAACACACAAGTTATAATTGGCAAGGTGCTAGGTACATGTAGGCTAAAGGATGGTTAAATCAATAAACTGACCAGAAGTGGATGGAATAGCTTCCTGATCACTGCTGAGTCACAGGCCAGGAAATTATCGTCTAATATATATAGAGTTATTGAGTTGTTGTAGCTTGGGTTTCGTGACTTCTGGCAAATCGCGGACTCAAGCTACTGCATATCATGTTATTTGTCTGGTCTTTCAAGCTACCTTTCTTATTTCAGAACTAGTATAGATTAGCTGCAGGGCCGATAGTGTTACTGTAAGGCCAATAGTGATCCCCACAGAGCTGGTACGGTACCTGCAGGATCAGTAGTGATAATACCTGCATTCCGTAAGGTTTGTGGCAGTTTCAGTGTTCAAGGAAGGCATGTCTGACACCCTACAGTTGCAAGTGAGACATTTGCGCAGAAAATCATGTCATGAAAATCCACTGCAATAGGAAAGATTTTACTGCGCAAATGGTAACTAAGTTTCATGTATGAAGCTTTGGTGCTGGCTCTGATGGAAACTTGATCCATCACGTCATCGATTTTCTACCCGCTAATGGATCCATCATTAGAAAACTTCACAAATATGTTTATTATTTCCTAATGAGATATCACTTTAGGTGTGTCGCTATGAGCTTTCTGGTAGGCACCATAACAGTAATGCTTTTCAAATGAGATCATGTTATAATCTGACAATGCTACAATCATTTCCAAAATTGCCTGTATATTTTCAACTGCCTATTTTTTCTGCATTCATCATAGTAATTGGTTGTTGTGATCATGCAACAAGCCTTTCAGTTTGTTTCATTGAGCTGAATATTTTTTTCTGTTTCGTAATCATAATTTTTTTTTTTTGGATAGTTTGAAGACTCCGTTACCCAGTGTTTTTTAACATCATTTTTTAAAGAGCAAAATCATTAAAAACACTGATGGCACTAACTTCTATGTGTAAAATACTTCAGGCTTCCAAGTTGCCACCACATTCTCAAAAACTTTATTTTCAGCACTACCAACATCAACTTGTTCATGCCCAGTTCTAGTCTTCACATCTCTATTTTCCAAACCCTTTTCTTGGTAATAATGCTTTGGGAACAATCAAACTTATCATACTCCCATGTGGATCAGAAGTTTTATTTTGAAACACCATATGTTTTTGACTGAATTTGTTAACCAGCTTAAAAATGTATCAAAGCAGTTCTAAATGCAAAGATCAGGACTCATTTGAGGTTTTTTCAAAAACATTAGAGCAGTTTAATATCATCTTTTGCCAAATTATATCTAGTGTGCATTTAATTACAACTAACTGAAACAAAACCATGTTTTCTGCCATATTTTATCGTAAATTATTTGCTCAGCAGCAGAAAAAAAAAAAATAAATGAACTATTTTTTTATCTTTCCAGAACCAATACACTACTCACCAAAAAATTTTACTGACAAAACTAGTTGACAACTGAAAAAAACAACGTACAGCATCAACAGTATTGTGACATGTTTCACTGTGATGTACAAAACCACGAATGTTTGACAATTTTAATTAGCTCACTAATCTTATTATACATGTTATGGATGTGTTTATTGAGCAAAGCAAACTTTGGTGCTTTGAATATAAGTAACTTCAAGCTTCAGAAGTTTTCATACCAGGCTGAAAAAAATAACACGATTTAAAATTATTTTCCTGCCATCACCACTTTTTTCTACTTGACAAACAACATTTATTAAAATAATATTTTGTAAATTTTTTAGCCGAAAATTACTTAAATATTACGTGTGCTAGATCGGATCCTTTCTTAAGTGTATAGTTTGCGGTATTCAGTATAACTGAACAAACAGGGGGGCGGCTGGGTTGGTGTGTTTGCAAACAGTACAAACTAGTGCGGGTTTTTTCATCATAGTAAAGTAAAATAAAACAACAAAATATACATTTGCTTCAAATGTCATGAGTAAACTTGTCTCAAAATCAGTAAAAGCTTTCTAATTATATTTTCTCTAGAGATATCATACTGTAGTGTTAGTGAATTGAGGCACTCTCATTTATACATATATACATGCAAACTGATTGGTTAAGAAAGTTAAAATATTGATAATACAAGTTGACTTCAAAAATGGTTTACGTCCAAACTGTGGGAGAATTTTCTGCTTAGTCTGGCTCTAGCTCAAACCCTTTCCAACCCTTGCCTTGAATTCCCCTTACACCCCTTGCGCTTGCTCTTCTTTGGATCCGCTGCCGCTCCATTTTAACTTATAGAGGAGACTCAGACCACCCCTTACCACCTTCAGGCCAATGGCGCTGTAGAGTACAACAATCAAGTGCTTGGAGATGCACTGTGTTCTTTTCTCCTGAAGAGGTGGCCTTAGGAGTGGGACTTGGTTTTCCCTCAGCTAATGAGATCAATCCCGGTCACACACTACTCTACAATTGGTTGAACGTCCTTGTTTGTTAACGATGGGAAGAAAGATACATGTACGTCTCCCTGATCAATCGACCTCCCAACCCCACCATCTGAATGCGTACCTGTACACAAGTATGCCAACGTGCTGTAGGAGAAGTTCAAGGAAATCCATGAGGTTCCGTGAGCTAACCGACACGAAGTTGGAGGAGACGAAGGAGAAGAGCCATTGATAATCAAAGCGGGTGACTATGGAGCCTGCCTGTCATCCTATATGGGGCTCCTCCTCTTCCCTCTTCCCGGAGAACTGCAATCACCCCCACCCTCTCCTCCTGTGATGCTTACGGAAATTTGAGAATGATCTACACAGAATTACCCTTTCCCGCAACCAGGTACATCCCCTCCTACTGTAACCTCAGCACTTTCAGGCTGCCCTATTTGAAACACAGGCTCTAGGCTGTTCTACGGCCGACCTTGGTGCCATCAAGTAGCCAAATTCCCATGTACAATGGTCATTCCTGAAAAAGGGAGTGATACTCTGACAGGTGCGATTACTGAAAGAAGTGAGTGCACTAATTGGCCAACCCTGGAAGCCCCGTACCCTTGTGGTAACCCAAGGGACCTGCCAGTTGAAATTGTTTCTGGCCCTCCATTTCTAATCCCTCCTCCATTCCTCACTCCACCCTAAAAACTCTTCAGAAACAACTTCGTTTTTCACCAATGCTGGAGAGAATACTGCAGAGGCTAAGCATAGCAGATGAGCAAGGTGTCTCTAAGTAACATTGCTGCTTACATTACACAGTAGTTAATGAACATCAACTGGTCCATTGCGACAACTGATCCTGGAGATGCTAAATCAACAAGCAGAAACCCGTTTAGCTGTGGCCAATCTCCAACTGGATGCAAACAATGAGAGGTTTCCATTGGAGGTGAACACCGCAGAGTAAAACCCTACAATGCAGACCAGTGTCGAAGAAATGTCGCCTACACTCCCAGTTGAGGTAATGCCACCAGCAACTTCTTCTGTAGATCCAAAGACTACTGCTATGTGCAGCATTCTATAAGGAGCACACCCCATTGGTTCCAGATGGATTCTGCATGCAGATGTCTATGTAGACCCCACAAGGCCGGCCACTAGAGTGCCGACCCCCTTCCCTGAGAAGCTTTAATGAGTTCCAAGACCATCTCCCACCTAAACATCACAAACCAAAAACAACCCTAAAGTTGATCATCACTGCATTGTACGCTGTTAAGGCAGAAGTTTTATGGATATTTTGTACTACAGGTCTTATACTTCTAAATAAAATTGTGAAATTAAGTACTGTATTTCATCTCTAACACTCGTGAAGTGTGTCTGAGTCGCGGAATCTGTGGAGTTTTTAGTAACAACTTCGAGGTAGACCCCAGTTGTGTGTGAAAAAAGAACTGTGGGTATAAAAAGTGAAAACATAGTTTTGGCTGTTGTGTTCATAGGGTGGATGTCTACTGCAATACGAGTAACATAAAGGCTAACTATTGATTCAAGTTACAAATCCTTCATGGTGTTTTAGAAAACTATTCTTGTGAATGAAAAAAAAATTAAAGAAAAAATATGTACTTAGCATAAGGAATACTTGTTTATGTTACAAAATGGTCTGCCAAAGACCTACTTTCACATGTTGAAAAACATTTAACTGGTTAGAAGAAAACAGAAACAGAAAATTATCATCAGTTTATAAGATAAAACTTTATAAGACAGACAGCTATGCAATCTGTTTGTAGGCCCAACTCCTCCTTCATCGATTAATTTTGGTTCTCTCCAACATGACCTTAGGCTGCCAATCATCATGGTTTTAGAAGACCGAAATTGGCAGCGGCTGATCTTGCAGTGCAGAACCCTTTTCTCATCCAATGATTGTGGCAAAAATTTGAGATGCAGGAATGATCTGATACCAGGTGAGTAACTAAGAAACTTCTAAACACACATGACAGAACGTTTTATGCTTGCATTGCTGATGGTAATTCAAAGTACGTAAAAATTATATTGAAATGGTGATAGCAGTAAAAAAAAATGAGTAAATGCTTAGTGGAACTAATGATGCAGCAGAGGTCGGGGTCAATAACTCTTTACTTGTTTCATAGAGAAGACACCGAAACCAAATTATAGGTAAAAACAAAATAGGAGAATCAAATACAATCTAATGAGTAGAAAAAACAGAGAATCAAAAATTTCAAGACTGAGAAGCAAATCTCCACACATACTTTCCCAAAAAGCTGGCAATGTGAGTAAAAGTGAGCTCAAAAATGGTACTTTCCATCCTCTCTGCATTAAATGTGATGTAACTGTTGGAATAGTCCCGAGCTCAATAACGTAGTGGATTTTGGTGTAAGATACTTGTAAACGAACTGTACTTACACTCTTCTATTGTTGGTGGCGTCAAAGCACGCATGCACAAAAGAGGTAAAATGGCCATGACAGCACCAAATACAGTAAGGATTGACATGAGACCTGCAAATTATGTAATGACCGCTACCAGATAGGTAATGGCCTCTGCTATGTTGGTGCCAACACAAGAAAGCCGCTCTAGTTGATGACCTAGAAGATATTCTCATGATATCTACCAAAGAATGTATCAAACTATTGACTGCAGGCCATTCTTGTCCTTGCATTATTTTCTGGATTCGTAATTTGATACTCAGGTGCAACTTTGACTCTTAACGGCTTTATGACTCATTGATTGAATCTCGTTGTATTTTTTGATTGGCTGGTTATACATCTGAGTTTGTTCAGTTAAAATAGGACCCTTCAAATACCGAAGACTACCGAAGTTTGCAGGCTCATAAGTCAGCAAACACACCTCATAACAAGGTACTCACAACATTATCTCCTTTCCAGAGACCTTTATACATGAGAGTTCTCACTTTTTGATTGAAATAATAAGAAACAAGTTAGAAGAATTTTGTATTAGTTTGTCTCATCATTATTGCCTGTAGTAAGATAAAAAATAAAAAAGATACAATGTTTCAGAGCTAACTACTGTTGACCCTCAGAATGTTATTGTGGAAAACTTAAGGAAATCTAAGACTCAAAATAGGACCCTTCAGCTCTGAGAATTTAAAAAAAAGTTTATTTCTACTTTAAATCTATTTGCATGTATCTTTATATGTAGACGTACAATATTCCAAAATGTTGTATACGGTCGCCATTCATCAAAAAGTTGAAATTTTTATGGAGAATTTGGATCAGTTGTGACATTTTTACTGAACCAAGAATGAGACCAGTATTTTTTACATAAATACAAAATGAACAATCATGAAATCGAAAAACATCTCACTGAAGCACCAAAAAAGTAGCTCAGGAAGAAAAAACAGGTTAATTGTCCTGCATACTGTCTGTTTGTCTTCAAAATTTGTGATACCCATTCACTGAGAGTTCAATCTGTAAACAGAGCCATAACAACTTCGGACTATGATGGTATAAGATGCGCAATAGTCACATGAAAAAAATATTGCTTGTATCATCAACAGTATTATAACTATTCTCATCTGCATTGTACATTGATTCGTGGCAAAAAGTTTTTGAAACGGAAAAGCTTATTTATTTTCCCGTTTTCCCAGAGGTTTTCATAATTCATACACTTTTTCACATGGTTTCATTAGTTGATCAGTGCTTATCTAAATGCAGTTAGATCTATGGCCCCTCTGTGACAGGTGACTGCGCATTAAGTCGTTGGTGAAAACTCATCTCAAATGAGGAAATATACAAACTCTGAAAGTTTCAGCAGAAATAGTAATACTATAATGATATTCATTAAACTTGGTTACAATAAGAATAAAGTGTATTATATTATTCATATTGTTTTTATAGCAGGCGAACAAACTTGAAAACAACATTTATTATTTGTTTATAAGGTAGTATTATTATCAGTAAAAACTAGTTTACACTGGGATAATAAAAGTTACAGTGGGACACTAATAATAATAATAATAATAAGACAGTATTAGTGTCATAAGAATATTTTGTCATATTCATCTTATTTATTGCGACCAGCGATAGAGGAGAAAACTACTTATCTACTCATTATAGTTCATTATTATTACTATTCGCTTATTCAAACAACTTTTTAATAATAGTTGTTATATATATGATATAATCTATTATAGATTCTATAGCAACCAGTTATTAAAGAAAACGTACGTTTGATGAATTTACCTGAATAATTTACTTGGTAATACAATTTCTACTTGACTTTATCAATAATGATAAAATATTAATAAATCAATGACGACAAGAAACAATTGATGTAATAATAAAAATTAAATCAATTACTCATAGTGGCAATAGTTTATGAAAATTACTAATAATTATAGTAATAATAATTATAGTAATAATAGTTATTTGTACACAGTAACTATGCACTGAAAACAATGAGTTTTAAAATCTGTCGTATAATCTTGTGATATTACTAACTTAATAACATTACTTTGTTAATTGATGATCGGTCGCAACTGTTCATAACAATAGGAACAGATATGCTATTATGCTGTGCATGGACTGCAACTGGTGCAAATTTCTTCGAATATAATGTATGTGAGAAAGTTAACAAGTTAAAAAAATACTCTAGCTTGAGATCCATCAAAAATTACAAAACTCGCAGAAATGCTAATCAAATCAAGCACTGTCGCCGTAACAGCAATAAGAACGGAGAGCACATGACAGCTATTACACCATGATCCAGTTTCATTATAGATCGGTATTCCCAACATTTGTTGTTAAATTCGTATAATTGTGAGAATTTTCTTTCAACTTATTGTGAGCTTTAGCTGAAAATTACATTTTTTGTTTTACATGAGAAAAGAATGCTTTGGAGCCAGCATGTATTTCCACTGAGGTTTGTTTTTAGGATCAACATAATATTCAACAACAATTTATCTTTTCCCAGTTAATATTTGTCAGCAATGTTTTTACTTACCAGTTGCTGCTACGTCATTCTAGGTTCTGTATCTATTAATTTTTCCACAATGCTATCACATGGGTCAACAGTAATTGGCTCTGAAACATTGTGTCATTTTTATTTTTATCTAACAACTCAAAATAATGATGGGAAAAAATAAATTATGTTTCTCATAATTAATTTGTTATTATTATTTTAATCAAAAATCTCAAATCTAACTTATAGAGGTCTCCAGAAATGAGACAATGTTGCGATTACCTTGTTATGAGGTGTGTTTGTTGACTTTATGAGCCAGCATACTTCGGTACTTTTTTGCATTTGAAAGGTCATATTTCAACTAAACAGACTCGTAACTCTGTAGTGGCTTCACACTCATTCTAGACCTATTTATCCTGCTTTTTCTGTGATAAGGTTTCCTGATTGGGGGTAGGGGTGGAACGGGTAATGGACCCGGTCCTGAACATCGGGTATATGGTTTCGGGTTTGGGACCGGATCGTGTCGGGTATGATGTCTTTGAAGTCCTGAATAAATAATAGGTAATAATAATTGATTTGCACTCAAACAGCCTTGTATTTCAGTCTGTGGTTGATGATAACCTACTACTCAACAACAACGTGACATGACAATTAATATAATAGCCTTGTGCAGAACCACATCACTCATCTGTTGGCACTGTTAATCATCTGAGCAGAGGCAGAACCTCGCACCGTTTTTGCACTGTTTATTGTTAGTGTGATGTAAATATCCAGTCAAGTAGTACAAAAAACAAACGCACCAAATAACACTTTGTGTAACTACGCACGGTTTAGGAGCGACCCATTAGAGCTAGTTGGATTTTTTCACTGTTTGAAGTCCAAGGTCAATAATTATAGCAACAAAAGCAAACAAGCAGGTAGAAAATCCTGTCGGTAATCAGAGACATAATCTTAACCTGTTACATCATGTAATGGTTAAAGTTAACCAACCACGGGAGTACTGAGAAATGAAATACATACATATATGTAGTTAATAATAAAAAAAAACAGGCAGATGCAGGCAATAGTTTCATCAACATAATTTTTACTCTTACAGTTATAATTATTATTTATTATTATTATTTGTTAGTTAATAAATGATGATAATATTCATTATTATTATTATTCTTTAGCAATGTTACTGTAATGATAATTATTATTTATTATTATTTATTTATTATGATGATTGTTGTTGTTGTTATTATTTATAATCATCATCATCATCATTTAGTTTTATTATTTATCTTTAAACTTTTGAAGTCATTATTATGTACATTTATTAATAATTATTATTAACTATGATAAAATAATTCAATTATGAAAACAACTGATGATTATTTATAATACTTATTATTATAATTATTTATTATTATAATTATTATCATAATAATATGAATGAATATAAAAATAAATAATAATACTTGATATTATTATTATAATTACTATTATTATTATTATAGCACCATCATGAATGAAATAAATATTTCCATTTAGTATTTTAAAAAAAACTTAACTGAAATTATTATTGTTACTTAGGTTTAATCCACAGGGGCACTGCAGTGAGTAGTAGTTGCAAGCATGTCTCTTTGCCTAAGTTCACTATCAAACACCCTACATACACGTGTATGTAGGGTGTTTGATAGTGAACTTAGGCAAAGAGACATGCTTGCAACTACTACTCACTGCAGTGCCCCTGTGGTTTAATCCAAAGGTATTTTACAAAGGCCTGCAGCAGAAGATTGGTCAGCTTTGAGCCAGTTTTGGAAACTTACTTTATTATGCTGTGTTTTGTAACACAACATTAATTTCATAAAATTGGCCCAAAACCCAACAGCTTTTTACAGTACTAGCCCCGTGCTATACCTTGGCAGCTAAATACTCTCTTTGAAACTTGCAAAATGGTGCCAGAATCCTGTGTGTCCAAGGTGTGCCATATCTGTTTTTCAACATAGTACATACATAGGGGAGCAAGTTTTGTTTCCAAGAGGAGTAAATCATTTTAAAGGAAGATCATTCTGCTTTAAAAGAAGCTAAAAAGAAATTTTGGCACTTTGCGCCGAAGTGACTTTCCTTTCACACATTTCCAGATCTGCCCCTGTATCCATCCGTAATACTATTACATGTTGCATTAGCTGGTTGTAGTAACCACCTTACGTTTAGCTTTTATTGCTGCATGTTACCCCATTCATCAAATTTTGCGCGTGAAGTTTGCCCCAAATCTAATCCTCACTCAATACCCCACTCCCAGGTTGGCAAGTTTGGGTGAAGATGAGTTTAACTAAAACTAGCAAAGTGTGGGAGTGTTTTACTGTGACTTCAGAGGATAAAGTTAAATGCAACACGTGCCACAAGGAGCTGAAATTTAATGCCAAAGATAAATCTACTGGGAGCATGAAGAGACATATCCAAAGATATCATCAAAAAAGGTTTCTAGATCTTTTTGGTGCTGCCGATTCATCCACCCAACGAGGTTCAGAAGTGTCTACATCTAAACAGATATCCATAGTACATGCTTTTAGCATGAAAAAGCAGCTCTCACATGACTCCCCGAGAGCAAAATCCCTTACTAGTGCTATATTGGACCTTATATGCATAGACTTGCAGCCTATGTCGTTCACTGAAGATGTTGGGTTTAGGAAGCTGATGAAGGAAGCTGAATGTCGCTATACCATACCATCCCGAGCTACACTAAGAAACAAGCTGATCCCTGGCCTTTACAAGGAAATCCTGGCAAAACTTAAACTTGTCGTTCAAGAGAATCGTGTTGTGATTGTGAGTTCCGAATGCGCTAGTCAGGGTAAGCCGACAATATGCATCACCACTGATGCTTGGACCTCACTCACCACCAGCAGTTACATAACCTACAAACTTCATCTGATCACAGCAGAATTTGAGATGATGGCATATAATATTGGGACTTACGAATTCAAACGTGATCATACAGCTGAAAATTTGAAACACCATTTAAATCTATCTCTCGCTAATTGTGGTGTGGTGGTCATCGAGTCACCTGTCTCCGCTACTGATGCCCGAGAACTAGAGGATGACGCTAACATGGTTGAAGACGATGACGATGATGAGTGTGACGAGTCTCTTGTTTTCTCTGAGGATCTGGCTGCTGAGGAATCTGACACAAGTGAGAGTGATGGAGAGACATCTTGTGACGCACAGATTATAACTACAGATTTTGATGTTTACATCACAACAGACAACGCGTCTAATATTTCAAAAGCTGTATCAGACAGTGAATTCAGCCACATAAGATGCTTTGCGCACACATTGAATTTGGCTGTACAGAAAGGTTTGGCCGTTACTCGTGTACAGAAGCAGCTGGCTAAAGTGAGGAAAGTCGTGAAATACTTTCGCAAATCCAACAAAGGCAAATACATGTTGCAGGTAGCAGTCACCAACAACAGTATGTCAATGAATGAATCCTAGCAGTCTCTCAGTAACTGTGATAGTGTGCTAAGAAGTTAGTAATGTAACGATTGTATCACTTTTTTCTGTCCCCTCATAGAATGGAAATGGTAAGGCCCTCTGCATCACTGAATGCTGTTGATGAATGACGAAATATTGGTTTTGGATTTCAGAGAAAGCAGAAGATGGCAAAGAAGCCTCAACTGATGCCAATATTAGATGTGGTCACCAGATGGAATTCTACATTTGATATGCTGCAGAGATTCCTCTTTCTAAATGATGAGCTGTACACTGCATTGACTAAACTCAAGGTAAAAATGTGATTGATTGGTCTGGCTGGCTTGCCTTAGTAGCATTGGTCATTTATGTTGTTGGAACTCTTGCAGTTCAGCCAGCGCTAGGCACTGGATATACATGTATCATGAAGAATGTTACTCGAGCTGCTTTCATTATCTGTGGACATTGGATACTCCAAGTGGATTGATGTACAGTTCAAGTGTACATATAGTTTCATAATCTCTAACAGGTCTATTATCCAATTGGCATTCGCAATCAAGTTTCCAACTTTCCTTTGAGTTACCCTTGTTTATTTAGCAACAGGATCTGCTTCGTGAGTTAAGAGACATTGATTTGGAGAATGTGGAGAGTCTGCTAGCCATTTTAAAGCCTTTTAAAGAGACCACAGTCGTCATGTCCACAGAGAGATCTAGCAGCATTTCTCTCATTCGCCCACTGATTACAAACCTCATGTTACATTGCCGCTCTGACGTTGGAGGAAGTAACCCAATTATTCATAAAATGAAGGAGACAATGTACAATAATCTAGAGACTAGGTATGTTTCACTAGAGCACTGATGCTTTCGCAATCTTTTGGATTCTAACATGAACAGTTTAGGCACACATGCATGCACAGTTCATTCTAGTGGTACTCAGAAGGTAATCTAGCAGTGAAGGTTGAGCATTCGTGGTCGTTAACTTTTCGATCAATCCACCTTAGAGGTTTGGGCAGTGCAGAATCTGTGCTCACCAGTGCTACCTACACTGTCATCCAAAGTTGGTGTTGCCCTCTTCCACAACACCAAGGGATGGGCAACTCCATTGTTATGAGGAAGTGTTGGTTTCCTGATGTTTTTAATTATCCTTACATCTCTTATGTCAGGTGTTTTTTTCTAGATACACCGACAACATACAGCTGCTAGACTTATGTAGCTTTATGGACCCAAGAGTCAAGTCTTTGCCTTATATCAGTGATGTAGATAGGCAAGTCATACATGATGTGGTGGTTATGAGAATATTAGGTGAAAATACTGAACCACCTCAAACTGCCAAAGAAACCTCACAGCCAGGGAAAAGTCCAGAATTCACCTTAGCTTGTAAAGGCCCTCTTACTAGCCTATTGTCAACTATGTTTTCGCAATCCAATAGCAACATCTCGGCTGCAGCAGCTTCTCCCGAAAGCGTCAAAGACATGGTAACGCTAGAAATAAAGCGCTACATATCTACCCCACTGGCTGACCTATCTAGTTGCCTCCTGAAATGGTAGAAGGTGCATGCAGTTAATTATCCCCATCTGGCAGCACAAGCAAGATCATTGCTGGCTATCCAAGGGACATCTGTGGCAGCAGAACGAATATTCTCAACAGCTGGGCTTGTAATATCTGCCCAAAGGAGTCGAATTGCTCCAAAAATGGTCAATCAATTACTATTTCTGAACAAAAATCTGGAGAAGCTGAGGATTGCGTAGTCAGTTAGGGATTGTGAACTGTATGGCCTCCCAACCACTTTATTGCTACAGTATGTTTTATTAGTTTTGTTTTGACCTATAAATCGATCTTATCCTGTTTCGTTCGAGTTTCGAATAATGTGAATAGAGGGTGAATTATCTTCTGGTTTTATTTCTGTTCATTACTGTATATTATTATGCGTTAAATACATCTACATGTACACAGGCAATTTATCTTAATAAAAAATAAAAACGTCCCCACAGAATTCAGCATTATCTACACCTCAGCATGCATTAGGAGATGACATCCATGTTTGAATTTGAGTTAACTGGGCTGCATGATAGACCATGTTGCGATGTTTGGCCCGACCCGACCCGGTCCTGAAAATTTCAGATAAGTCCTGGTCCTGACCCGGTCCTGAAATTTCTGACCCGTTCCATCCCTAATTGGGGGTATGGTTAGCGGAGGGGGTGGGGCGGTGAGAAGAATTTTTCTCATATCTTGGGTTCCAGTGGGTGAATTCTCTTGTAATTGGCTGCTGGGAGGGGAGAAGGGGTGTTCTCACCACTGGATTGGACGTTGGGGAAACTACATGTAACTCCCTATGGTGGTTTGCCGGAGTAGTAATTTTTCTTCTGGGAGTTGTATAGGCTGAAGCATTTCCTCAGGGATTTCCGTATTCACTCTGGGCCTTGTTCGAATGGCACTTCACATGTTTGAGAGCCAATTTGGTACAATGACTGCTGGTGTCTCTCCGTTAGTTCAGTGCAACGTCTGTGGGGCTTCAGGCACGGAAAATTCTGTAGGGAAGTCTGTCCATGTTTAGGTATCAGGTACAAGGGACTGTCATGCACTTCTTCTATACGGTAGCATGCCGACAAACTTCACTCGCAGCTTTTGGTTTTCCCCCTTTCTTCACCACTTGTTCTCCTGTCACACCTGGTCTCCAGGGGCAAATGTCATTTTTCTCCTTGCAATCCTCAGCTTTGGTAAGCTGCTGCTTCTCTCAGCTCTTCATGTGCTTCTCCCAACTGATATTTCAGTTTTTGTGCATACTCATGCATGGGGAGATAGTCAGTCAATGGGTGGTGATAAAAGGTTGGATCATCGAGACACAGTTTTAACCCAACATTAGAAAGTCAGCCATCTCCCCAGTGGTTGTGACGGTTGGTTCTAAACGCCATCATAAGCTGCTGTAGCACAAAATCCCACTCCTTAGGTTGCCTAAGTAACGGCAAGGAGCGTTGAGAGTCTCCTAGCATCCTGTTGTTTCTTTTCACTATGCCAAGGGATCGAGGGTGGTAAGGGATCATCCAAATTTTTTCTACTCCACACATGAGGCACAGATCTCTCATTAGGCTGGACTCAAATTTAGTCCCTTGATCGGTGTGCACTTGCTGAGGTATGCCAAAATAGGCGAATACTCTCCCGTCTAATGTGAATGCTGCTTTGCTGGCGGTAACCTCAGGAAGGGGTAGTGCGTGCTGCCATCTGATGAAGTGGTCAATAAGCAGTTGTTTATGTTTGTTTCAGGTAATTGTCCAACACGCTCCACGTTTAGCTTTCATTAGGGATGCCCTGCATGCATATTTTTCTACTGGGGTTGGGTACCAAGCTGCTGCTCTTTACTCGACAACTCACTTCGTGGCTTCTGAACAGCCTTCAGCTGTCGGTTGCTACTCCTGGTCAGTACCACTTCAGAATACGGCGCTGTGGGGTTTTTCTGATTCCTGTTGGGCCATAATGTGAGTGCTCCACATCACTACTCCTAGCAGGCCAGGTGCGCAGATGGCATACCAGCTAGATTGCTCCTTGACAATGATGCCTGTTGCCAGCACTCCATCTGCTTCGAGGCACATCGATGGTGACCGTCTGGCCTGCTGGCAAAACTCTTGGCTTGCATCGTCCAGTTGTTCTTTGCTTGATGCTTCATTCCCCACCATATAGGTGTAAATGAGAGCCTTGGGATGAAGCCCATATTTTTATGCTGTCACCAGCTTGCCTGGAGTGGAGGTGGTTTGGGGTGTTCCCATTGCGGTCACAGCAGCAGGGAGATCCATGCTCTATTCCATATGGGCGCAGGGGACCGGAGTGTTGGAGGAGGGGGCCTGTGGTGTTTAGTTCCACTATTACTTCTTCCTCGGTGAGTCGCACGTCTTTTTCTTGGACATGACGGCATTGTTTGCAGTCATCTTCACAGCTCCAACTTAAACCATCGACACTTACATGTTGAGTTCCTATGCGATGTTCCATTTTGTGCTTGAATTCTGAGAGTGCGTCTAGCCCGCGGGATACTTGGCTGGTAGGCTGTTTTCTTTGGCACAGCCACATGAGGTAGGTTTGCTCAGTTCTCAGACAAAAACAGCTCGTATAAGTAGGGACGGAAGCGCTACACTGCTTTAACTACCGCTAGAAATTAACGCCTAGTCATGCAATAATTGCGTTTGCCTGGGCCAAAGAGTTTTCTGTAGTATGCAATAGTTTTTTTCTTTCCTTTTTTCACCTGAGATTGCACTGCAACCACATCTTTGTCACTGGATTCTGTGTCTAAATTATACTCTGTTTCTGGCGCAGGGTATTTTATTACGGGGGCTGCGACCAGTTTCAGCTGCAGGTGGTAGGAGGCCTTCATGTCTTGTTGTTCCGATGTCCATGTAGCTTCCTTTGCAGTCAGTTGATTCAGAGGTTTGGTAATGGTGGATAAATTAGGTACGTACTTTTGGTAGTTACCGACAGTTGCCAGAATTGTTTGTGGTCCCTTCAAGCAGGTGGAAGCGGGCCCATAACTGTGCTTTTTCCAGCAAGGTAAAAAAAATCAAAAAGAAATTGATCTTGCAATCAGACAGTAAATAGTTTTTAACCCCTACAGATGATATTGTAAAGGATTTTGCCACACCCTCTTACCAGTCATAATCATGAAGTGCTTTTGCACAGAAGCGTACTCAACTACACATTGCTGGTTGATGAAGTCAAAGAGATTCAATGCTCAGCAATCTGCAGCAAATATTAGAAAAGTACCCAGCACACTAATAAAATGATTGCTGTAGGTATGGAATCGATATATTTGCTTACAAAAAGCTGGCTAGTTCATAATAGTGTAATAGATTTGTGTCCTCTATTAGCTAACACAACGGATTCTCCACTCCTCTCCTTCCACTCGCTTCTATCTCAATCTCCAACGACGTTAACAACTCACAGAGTCCTCGACTCAAACGTACTAGAAGTGTTCTCTCAATGCGTATACTTTATTATATTACAAGTAAAAGGGGTACTTACACTATATCAACTGCCTGCCCAAGGCACAGCAGCTCTATTTATAGAGTAAAAGGTACAGCTTCATTACCTTTTAAGGCACAAACGAATGATAATACATGATACAAGGAAATTGCCAATGATAATACACAATACAACACATAACAATAAAGCAGTCCAATCACGTAGCAAAACACATGGTGCGTTGCTTTGGGCACTTGTTGCCGCTCTTTTCTGTAGCTGGTAATCTTCCAGTCCTTATTAGGGCATGCTTGTACTTGGCCTGCTCTCCTGGGCTTCTTAGTTGTCCGATTTGAATCCCTGATTGGGGCATTAGGTAGCTTAGATCCCAGGCTACCTCTTCCACCCACTTTATATCCCGGCCCGGGGTAACTGACCCGAGGTAGACCCGGAGTAGGTTCGGGATAGCTAAATTTGATGTATACAGGGGGATAGCGACCCGAGGTAGCCGGTATCCCTTTTTCAGGGGATTCAGAGTAACCCCGGGGGAGGTAGGGCTCTGGCGGGGTAGTAACTCGTTATTAAGGGCACCAGGGGTGTACAGAGGGGGGGAGGGGGTTGGGGGTTGCCATCATTTACTTATCATGCAAATCTCCCACAATAGTTACCAAGGAATCACACAAAATGTCATTGTCATGTGCAAGAATCTACCCAGTCATGAACACATTGTCAAGATTTGCCATATTTAGAATACAGAAATGTGTAAATAAACCGTTGAAGATAAGATACAGTCACTGGCCAAGTCTAGACAGACGCATTGTAACTGAGAAAATAAAATTCTACTAAAG
>OX183131.1:19799023-19924005 GCA_945261195.1 Cryptosula pallasiana | reverse complement strand
AGCTAGTGACAACGACCTCGCTGTGATTGGCTGGTTTAAATTTTGCTAACTAAACTTTTTGATTATCTATTCGTCTGCTTGTTCATGTCATGTTCATGCTTATAATACATTACACCTACTTGATTGTAGCCAATGAACTGATTGTATTTTTTCAATTGTTCATTTGCATAATTTGGCACTATTGACTTCATAAATATAGCTTCATCGTGACTGGTTTAGCAGAGCTGTTTGTGCGCTTTCATGGTGAAGTTGTGTGTGGATTCTAGTGTTCACTAAGTCTGCGCACACGCTTTACCAGATTCTGGCATCATTGCATAGCCATCAGAAGGCCAGATTGACGGAAATCTGTCATACCAAAATCACCGAACTTCTCTTGCGTTTAAAGCTGTACCCACCCTATATAGAGCGGTACCGTCCCTGTATGGAGCAATGCCGACCCTGTGTGGAGCAGTATCGGCCCCACAGGGCCGACAGGAAGTGAGTCACTATACTGCCCTGAGCTGGCAAAATACAATATTTGACCAATTTTCCAAAACACTTTTTTTTGCATTTTTTCATGTCATCAGGGTATGTTACATCACCCCAAAAAAATTTACTCCTGAATTCCCACCTGAACTCGTGTTTTTTCGGGCGGGGCAAACCCCATATATTCATTATTACTATCTAATTAGACAGTCAAAACACCGTATCTGCTAATATTGTGTTTTGCTTGACCAATAGCATTGTCTTCTGGAGATTAACGCAACAGCGCAATGTAATACAGTGCTGACTTGAGGTTATTTAATGCATCGTAGCAGTTGAATATCATACTATTCATGCTAGTTGCATCCTTGGAAGCAAACAACGAACAAACAGTACACACTTGGCTCTTAAATTAAATCACAGTTGATTTTTTATATTTATTTTTCCGCGACACTTACTATTATTATGGATGCTGACAGATCAAGGTCTTGGCTGATATATAAAAATTGTCAGACAATTTCTTTTTGTCATCAGTATTTACTCCAATGGTAGTCTTTTTATTTTCTAATTGTTTCATTTTCCCTCGTCTTGGTTGTCAAACCAGTGGTGTGATACAATTGTGCCATTTTTTTTCCACAGACTTTCTCGTGATCAATTCTCAACGATAATAAATTGGTTGGATATTCCAATCAGAATTTGTTTAAATTCTTCTTGAATACAAAGCAGTTAAATGATGAGAACGTGTGATCACAACATTTAATCCTGTAAATTTCACCATCAAGTCATGAGATAAGCAGATTTTAATCTGCTCACTGGAACCTGTTACCTAGAATTCACACATTGTTTCAATTTCATCTGTTTTCTGCAAGCATAATCTTCTAAATCACAGATCGTGTGACTGCTGAGCTCAAATTCAATGAGCTAATTAGGCAAACAAAACACAACATCTCCAGATATTGTGTTTTGGTTGCCCAGACTCAGCATTAATAATATGGGTGAATAGGCAGGCAAAACAATTTATCTCAACTTACGCACAAAATAAAAATATTGAACAAAAATGGTCTTCACAGATGGAAAAAGCATGTCTGACTACCTTACTGCACTATCAATCTCATGTTGCAATCATCTGCACGAGATGGCTGACAGTTGAAAGTTTTGGATCGATACTCGACAATTTCAATATGTGGAGATATTGTGTTTTGCCGACTCAGGGCAGTATAGACTATGAACCAAAAAGTAACCTGAGAGAAACAGAGAACCATCTACCAGAGGTTACCACCCCTAAACCTAAAGAAAGACGGATTAAAGAGGCTAGAAAGGCTGAGAACGAAAGACAGGAAGCAGATATGACTGTTTTTGGTGCACTAACATGTAACTTCACCTACTACTACAGGGCGCCATTTACCTTTAGCCCCATATACTGTCTCCGATTCGTTATCTATTTATATATTCATTAGTTCACTGTGTAATGTTGTTATGTGATTGGATAAAGTACCTAATCACTTCATGTGAATCGCCTATAACAAGCAGAACTTTGCTCTAAGTAGTAAGTTGCAATTTGCCTTTCACTACTCGTTTTATTCTGGATGAATAAATGTAGAGATACTCGGCAACATGGAGTTATGCGTCTGAGCCGAGGGCTCTTTACTGTTTGTACAGTGGAGATACTCTATCGTACATCGGTTCGGTAAACCACCAACCCTTCTGTTGTAATAGGTTGAACTAACAACTGGTGGCAGCTCGCTACCAACCTTAGCCAGTGGATTTCAGCATCCAAAATCCACGACATAGGTGGCAGCGGTAGGATTTGTTGCACACCTTACTCAGCTACGTTATCCTTGCTCTGCACTAAACAGAAACAGCATCCCGGTCCTGTATTCACAGTACAGGATGAAAAACAGAAACTCCTTTAAAAGTTGCTGACTCTTTCCGACTGCAGCAGTGCTCCCTATCACTTGATTAACAGAGATTTAAAATAGGCGTCGACTCCCCTCCGCCTACAACAGTTTACCACAGCACTTGCTATTGAGTCTAAACTCCTTCTTGCGAAACTACACAGACATTATTTTAAGCATCACCAGACAATTTTTGGACAAACCAACACTGCATACCATTGGTACCGACCCTGCACCAGCCTATACTGACCCTGCGCAGTTTACACCGGCCCTGTATGGCATCTATACCGGCCATGCACCAGTCAATACCGTCCCTGCATCAGTTAATGCCGACCCTGCGTCTGCTAAGACTGGTGCAGCAACCTGTTTTACAGCCCCACTTGTACACTTTTGAGTTGAATGTTCCTCTAGTTGTAGCAATGGAGGCCAACAGAGCTCATAGTGCAGGCAGAGCTCTTGCTATTAACCTTGAGTTAACTGCTATGGATCATCTGACAGAAGCCTTGCAAGTTATCATGCGATCAGCTAATGCTTACGCTCATTCAACTTTCAAAGCGCCCTGATATGAAGGTGAAGGTGACGTGAAGTATTTCATTGCATGCTTTGTCAAGGTTACCGAGGCAAATGAGTTGCAAGTGCAGACTGCCATGTTGCACTTGCGTGAATCATTTAGAAGCAATGCATTGGAGTGTGGAAAGCCCACACACCTACAAAGGATATTCAGCGTGTTGAGAACAAGTCTGTTGTGACCCTAGAGAAGCTATGTCACGGCTGACTATTCTTCGAAGGTCTTACAAGACTTCCTTACAGAAACACGCAAAAAAGGTGAAGCGTCTGATAAGTCTGGGATACGAAGACCTCCCACCTAGAGCAGTGCCGACACATGATGCTTAACACTTCACTATAGGAAATGCATACCTGCAGAGGCATCTACTGGCTATTTAGCCAGTATACCTTGCAGATGCAGTGAGAGCAGACAATGAGTACCTGCAGATAAATACAGCCCAGGAAGAGCGCCCGACTCATGTGGGAGCAATAAAAAAGGAGACGGACGATGATGACGAGTGTGGAAGCGTTGTTCCTCAATTACTGTCTACTCCGGCCCCCCTAACTCTCCTGTTCAACAAGACAGTGTACAACCCAGCACTGGACAGGACCCTCTTCATTTGGTTATGGATACCTTGCAAACCTTAACGTAGGAGATAAAGTTGTTGAGGAAGGACAACTCCCCAGCTACTACTCCACCACTGGAAGCCGTTCCCACACTGCCCTGTTGGGGATGCTGTTGGGGCTGTGGTGGAGTTGGACATGTACAGAGAGCCAGTACACAGAAGTCTTGGCAGGCTAGAACTGGCCAACCATCAAGAAAGGGAAACGGTTAATGACTGCAGTGGAGTAAACTGCGTCTAGCTGTGATAAAGCCAGCCGTACACTCCCCCAGTGAGGTCGGCGGGTGGACTACACCCCTGCAAGTAATCCTGCCAGGTCACAGGCAACGGAGATTGTTGCAGCAGTCTGAAGCATCTATACCAAGCAAGCTATTTTTTATCTGGCGAAATGGAAAGGCGTCTAATGTCCATCCTAGTAGATTTAGGATGCACAACCAATTTTCTGTCACGGCATGCATACCATAGACTACTTCAATGGTTTCAAGACACCTTTCAGGATAGCGAACCCCACGGTCTGATGGCAGACAGTTAAAAATCCATCTTTATCGTGCCGCGCAAGTATCTCTACAGCTCCATGGACTCCGGACTGAGGAGAATTTTGTAATTAGTGACATTCATGAGGACGCAATTATAGGAATGTTGTTCCTCACCAGCGACAAGTGTATGATGCGATTCATAGAATCCACCATCATAATTGATGGCCTTGAATTACCCTGCACTAATGAGCATGGGAGGTTTTTTAGAGACAGTGTCATGCTGCTGTATGTAAATCTGATGAAACAGAGAAATTTGCTATACAGCAATTCACTCTTCCCCCTAGGTAGGGACGGATTTCCCCCAACCACACCCATTTTAGCAAAAAAAGCTGCCAAGAGACGTGCCCATACTTTGTGCCGAGGGGAGATGCACCTCTCCACAAAGTTTAATCCAGGTTCAGCAAAAAATTATAGAAGTTAAAGGGGAAAAGGCAAAAATTATCTCTACCCCTCTGTTGGCTACACCCCCTGCGGTCAAGGTAATGCCCAACAGCCAGGAGCAGTGGAGAAATCCCTCCAGTTGATAGGAAGCAATTACAGGCAGTGCAAGATGCCATATTAAGCAGTCAACTCAAGCGAGTGGAGAAAGCAACTATGATACGGTACTCAGAAGTTGGTGAAAAACTTTCAAATGGCTGTATATGCCGAACTTCTCACACCAGAACAGCCGTGCTTGGTGTCAAAAGAGCACCCACGGGCTTCTCTCCTTGCATTTGTCAGCTCCCGCTGTACAGTCAGTCAGATAACCGACAGAAGGTGACAAAAACTGCCCATATTACTCCCACTGCAGCTCTACTCTCTGTGACTACAGGTAGCATGAGTCAGAAATATGAGAGACCATGTAGCAGATGAGAAACGCTCATTCTTTTAGACAGCAGTGACCAGTGCACACCAACTGTTGACCAACCACCCTTTGTTGATAAAATGGCCGCCCTCCTGGATCTAAAGGAAGACGACGAGTGTATTTTGCTGAAAGCTGGACTAGTTGAGTACCAGCCGTTCACAGGCGTAGATGAGGAAGACCTGTTGGCAACGCCAACAGCTGACCTGATGAAGAAACCCACAGGTCGTACCCTGCTGCCGCTTCGAAGGAAGTTTTGCCTGAAATCGAAACAGGTGAGTTATCTGATTCACAAATGGCTGTGCGGGTATTTAAGCATAGTAGTAGCTGTGGTCCCCTAGCATTGCGCAGTGGAATTCCCTCAAGGCCCCAAACCCAAGGGCATCTACCAAGTAGTTTTGGTAGACCAATTTCCCCTCTGACTTTCAACTCAGGTAGTAGCCTCTATCTGGCACCAGAATTGAAACCTCCCAAAAATAAACAGATTGTGAGACTTGGTAACTCTATGCTGGCCTAGCAGTACATTATACTGACCCGGCAGCACTCTATGCCGACCCTTGATTACCCTATACCGGCCTATGGTGACCTTGCACCTAGTAAAAAGTTGCGAAAAATGGCCACAGGCGACAGCCACCCATCACGGCATCTTCAGAGTGAAGGAAACAGTGACACTGCTTGCACACCAAACACCACTCACACAGATAGTGTGGAGCAGACCTCTGTGTTGTTTGCACCTTCCCCCCCCCCCCTCCCCCCCCGCCCGGGGCTAAAGAAAAAGTCTTGCAGGTGAGCAAAAACAGAAAAAAGGACACCGAAAGTGCCGGTATTCTCCCCCAGAAGGCGTAGCTCCTTCTCCGTCCTTATTGGACATTGTTCAGACACCCTCTGAAGTAAAGAGGCCTGCTGAAGTGCAACACAAAAAGTTCAGCCCTCCAGCTTCCTCCTGCCACATATCAACGCCAGCCCACCATGCGTGTGCTAATCCTCATAAGGACGTTGTTATTGCGGTTGCTGAGTCTCTAGTAGACGCCAGGCTGAAGCTGGTTGTACGGCCTAGTGAAGACCACTCTTCCGCCTGTACTAGAGGAAGGAGAGCTTGTAGAAGACCATCTTACCCTAAAAGATGAACCCAATACCTCCTGGATCTCGTAAAGTATTGGGATGGGATGATCTGAGGACTAGGCGAGAACATCGAAGGATAGCAATGTTCAGAGCCATGCATTTTGGGGAAGTTGCAACTAACACTTGTGACTATGTTTAGGCCCATCATCCATCATCATTGCAGACTAGAAGTCACGGCCAGCAATATCTAGTACCCCACTGTCGGACCAAAGCCCATCAAAACAGCTTCTTCCTTAGTACAGCCAAGCTGTGGAATGCCCTCCCACCATCGAGTTCCCTTCTGGTCGGCCCCCCCCCCCCCTTGGCAGGTTGAGGCGACGGCGGTATTCCTGATCGGTACACAATGACGAACCGGAACGATTATTAGATTTATGGATACGCCACGTTGCTAAAGCCTTCACCAGAAGTTAGCGACTACGCAGCAAGTAGCAAGTAGCAAGTAAGTAGTAAGAGAAATCCAGCTAGGTGGTGTACTTTACGCTGGGTAACTACGACCACTAAAGAGTGCATTGGTACGATTATGCAAGAGGCATCCGGTGCTACCTGCTCAAAATGCAACTTCGAGGCCAGGATTACAAGGCAGATGAAGGTACATGTAGAGCAGCATTCCCTGTGGCATTGCTGCCGCTACGGGAGCAAAAGCAGGGATGCTGTTTATTCGCATTAGGCAAAGTTTGACATGCCTGGAGACCAAGTGCACCATCCGAAGACAAGCATAGTTCATACTGTGGACAGAGCCAGCTATAGCTGCTTCTATGAATTCGTACGATCAAGTAAATGTGCCAAATTACGCAGCTGCCAGCCAACTCAGAGTGGCCACCCCCCAGCTCCACCACAGACACCTGCCAAACGCATGCGCTCTCCTGAGCACAGCTTGGTTGAGCCAGTAGCCTCAGCGTCCTCACCAGTAACCACATCACTGATGGCCCTCAAACGGTAAAAGATACCAAAGTTAGCAAGCCAGGGTGACTATGACATCCCCTCTTGAACCTCACGGCGAGACAGTGAAGACAAAGGACGAGTCAGTTATACCGACAGTACTCAGACCAACCCTGCAATTTATGCAGCACAACAACCGCTTGGTGGAAGCCATAGAGAACTATGTATCCACTCTTGAGCAATCCTTAGAAGAACTATGGCGACTGATCATCAGTCAACTACTAGTAGTAATATATGAGCAGATCTCCCTACCAAGTGTTTTTTTGTGGATTAGATCTTGGAGTTTAGGCAATGGGTTACGGCGTTGGATGAATTCGCCGAGTTTATATTGTATTTTACTTGAGGGGTACTTGAGTGGCATTTGAATGGCATTTAAGTGGCATTCGAGTTTTGATTATTTTTTTACTTGATTTGAACTCATATGGCAACTAGATTTTGAATGTATGGCATTTAAGTTTTGATAACTCGAACTCATATGGCATCTTGAGAGAAAGGAGAGAGGAAAAGAGGAGAGAGGAGATACATCTACATTGAATAAATACATTGATTAAAAATGAAACAATATGTGAATATATACATTTATTGTATAATAAGTAGGGATACATAAAGAGAACATATTAAATATTGTAAGCTTGAAATAGTTCCAATATCATTTCAAATGAAAAAATGGATGATGAGAGATTTTCATCCGTTTGTATGTATCTACATATATCTGATTGAAAATGATATAATAATTCAGTAGTCCATTGTATTGAAATCAATTTTTGAGTGAGCTCTTTATTCCACACTTTTCTTTGAATTTTCTTTAAGTAATCATTAATACTGACAGTTTTTGACATTTTTACAACTGTTTGAAAATTGTTTTTAGTCATAAGCTTAAATATTTCTACTGAATTGTCAACGTATTTATGTGTAGTGTATGGTCGGTATTGTATCGGTGAAAGTTCTCCATGTAAAGAAGCTACAGTTAGCAAATGCTGTGTCATACATAATAATATAGCTTGTAATGTCAAGTGATATCCAATCTTTTCCTGTACTTCAACATTTTCTTTAATATAGCTATGATATATCTTTGGAAGGTAGTCTTTGATTGTGTATCTTTTTGAACTCATAATGAACTAAAATAAAATGTTAAGTATTAGTATATGATGATTAAACAGTGTTGTAAAATAATTACATTTTAACTTTTATTAAGTAATTTTTCTATTAATTCTTACCTTATCACCAAGAAATCAGCTGTAGTAGTTGATGAAATCAGTTGTAGCAGTTGATGAATCAGTTGTAGTAGTTGATGAAATCAGCTGTAGTAGTCGATGTTTTATTGCTGGAGAGAATGATTTCTATGCAGAGAGAGCTGTTCTTATATAGTATAAGCCACTCCTACTCATTTAGCTTATAGCCATTAAAAACACTCACGCGAAAACTCTATCAGAATAGTGTTATTCGCGTGAAATATCCCTGTTTTATTCGCGTGAAAATAAAAAATTTCATTCCCGCGAAAGCAACGGTTTCCATTCGCGTGAAAATGAAGTATATATTCCCGCGAAAGCATTGGTTTGTATTCGCGTGAAAATAAAATTTTTATTCCCGCGAAAGCAATGGTTTCCATTCGCGTGAAAATAAAATTATTTATTCCCGCGAAAACATTGGTTTGTATTCGCGTGAAAATAAAATGTTTATTCCCGCGAAAGCATTGGTTTGTATTCGCGTGAAAATAAATTATTTATTCCCGCGAAAACATTGGTTTGTATTCGCGTGAAAATGAAATGTTTATTCCCGCGAAAGCATTGGTTTGTATTCGCGTGAAAATAAATTATTTATTCCCGCGAAAACATTGGTTTGTATTCGCGTGAAAATAAATTATTTATTCCCGCGAAAACATTGGTTTATACTCGCGTGAAAATAAAATGTTTGTTCCCGCGAAAGCAACGGTTTCCATTGGTGTGAAAATAATTTATTTATTCCCGCGAAAACATTGGTTTGTATTCGCGTGAAAATAAAATGTTTATTCCCGCGAAAACATTGGTTTCTATTCGTGTGAAAATAAAATGTTTATTCCCGCGAAAGCAACGGTTTCCATTCGCGTGAAAATAAATTATTTATTCCCGCGAAAACATTGGTTTCTATTCGCGTGAAAATAAAATGTTTATTCCCGCGAAAGCAACGGTTTCCATTCGCGTGAAAATAAATTATTTATTCCCGCGAAAACATTGGTTTGTATTCGCGTGAAAATAAAATATTTATTCCCGCGAAAGCAACGGTTTGTATTCGCGTGAAAATAAAGTATTCATTCCCGCGAAAGCAACAGTTTCCATTCGTGTGAAAATTAAATGTTTATTCCCGCGAAAGCATTGGTTTGTATTCGCGTGAAAATAAAATATTTATTCCCGCGAAAGCAACGGTTTGTATTCGCGTGAAAATAAAGTATTCATTCCCGCGAAAGCAACAGTTTCCATTCGCGTGAAAATTAAATGTTTATTCCCGCGAAAGCATTGGTTTGTATTCGCGTGAAAATAAAATATTTATTCCCGCGAAAGCATTGGGTTGTATTCGCGTGAAAAAATGTTGATTCATAGGATTTAATCAGTGCAACTTTACCTATTTAAGAGCCACTGTTTTCACACAGAAAGCATCCAGTTCTACAACGACTAGCGGAGAAGCAACATCTACTAAATCTTTCATTGCAACAACTAGGAGCTCATCTTCTTTATAAAGGTAAGAGTAAAAATATTTATTTTTTGTTAGCTAACGCTACTAGGTTTATGACCTTTATGATCTTTTAAAATTAATTACGAAAAATTAAACAAAATGTTTTGTTTTTTTAGAATGAATACTCAAGACGAAGGAAGTCAACCGATGAATGAAGAAGCAGGATCCCAGCAAACCCTTTCCCCATCACCTTCTCCTATCTTTGATATGGCAGAAAGTCAATTGGTGGTTGATGAACCAGAATCCCAACAAGATTTTACTTCATTCACATCTCCTACTAACAAGCTGTCTTCAAAAAGAACATCGATGAGGAAACGATCTTTTATTGATTTGACAAAAGATGAGAATGAAACTGGCTCGAAGTGCAAAAAACTAGTTTTGACGGATGTTGGAGATGAAACGCTTTTTCGTCACACCAGAATACCCTTTCAAGATGCTGGAAGTAATGAACTAACCACTCTCACCTACAAGAGCGCTGGGTTAATAAACTCTCTCTCTCCAGATAGTCTAGAAAAACTTGAAGAATCCATGGAAATCCGAGAACTACCAGTACCAACAGTTATGGAGGTGTTGTCTGTTGAATTTCGTGATGAATCAAAGTGCACCATGATTTACAACTACCGAAAGAATAAGAAGATAACTCGGGTGAAGAGTGATGTTTCAACCGAAATAGGACTGCTTGTTAATAAAGCTAAGCAAACACGTCCAATTGTTTTAATTTATATGGGAGAAGGAAAGACAGGAGATGCGATTTTTCGTACTGCTGAATCTCATGGATGTAATCGAAAGATCAACGATCCATTCAACTCATTGTATGGCAAGAGTTTGAGACAAATACAGGCTTATTTCAGTGTTGCTCACCTACACGATTTTCCGACAGGAAGTGTTATAGCTTATGAGAATCCTGGAATGCTAAGAAAATGTGATACTCGTTGGAACAAGACTGCTGATGTTATAGTGGCTAATTACAGATGTATGGTGAAAGGAGAGCTATTGATTGGAGATCTTAGCATCCCTGCTCAAATAGCTTCATCTGTGGTGGCGGAAAAAAGTGGTGTAATCGTATTCAGAGGACTGAAACAAAATACGAACAACATGATTTCCTACGACATCATTCTACTCTCAGCTCTTCAAGCTTTCATTCAAGTCTCAGAACTGTTTGATACTTCGCTGCAGCACACCTGTCTCTCCTACTTTGATGAAAATGAAAAAGAGAATTGTCCAGAACAGCATATCAGAGTCTTAATCGATAACACAAAGGATGTGACTCGTCTTCTATGATGGTAAGTTTCATATCTATTTAAAGAAAGATCTGAAGTATTTTTGTAAAAGTAATTCATATAACTATGTATGATAGAGTCATTAGTTACTATGTCTTTTAGATATAACTAAAGAGCGTTCCTGAGGAAGAAAATGAGAAGATCTTATTTACTTCTTGCTTGAAACATTACAAAATAATAGTTTTTATAGGTTCTGTAGTGTTTAGCACAAATAATGAGATAAGTTGTATTTTATTCATTATATTTGTTATATCAAATAAAAATCAATTATAATAATTTATTTTAACAATTTACTTAGTAAATTAGTTCCTTGTATATGTACACCATCTATTCCTTCTACTGCATTATCTTCTATGAACTCGAAGTTAGGATAGGTCTGTATGATAAATCTCCGTATTGAGTGATCTCTCATCTCACTATCTCCTATGTCTCGTAAACTTCTAACAATTTCATCCATACTCCATCCTCTACTTCTCAGTAAACAAAAGTATACACAATAGTCGCCACATACAGTTGACAAAAAATTTTGTAGTTGTGTTTCATTACTTCGTATTGTTTCATATCCTCCATGAATACTTAGTATTTCATTTACATCCGGATAAAAGGAAACAGAACGTCCAAACGAGTAAAAAAAATCCACCTCTGAATCATTAGCGTACACAGCCAACCAATGCTCTCCGGGTTGATGAGAATAATGGGTGTTGAATACGAAACATCCTGTTGGAAAATTGCAAATTTGCTTCCAAAACTGTTCTCTAGCTCCAACATGAAACCCTACGCTTTGACATAAAACGTCTGAAGATAAGATCGAACGAATTTGTATGGTATTCATCTGTAACTTTCTGTTTAAAGCACTGCGTCACCTCCGATAGTTAATTGAAGAATGCTATCCATCTCCAACACACCGTCTTTTACAAAGTATGCTACCAGGGATAATCCATCCGTCGTGTTAGCGCTAAAACGAATTTCCACACTTGTTGTGACATTTTTCATAGAGTGAAAACCTTCTTTAAGAAAATCACCAGTCAAATCAAATCCATAAAGTGTAGTACCATCAAGGTATTGTTCTTTCGTAATACCGAGACTATCACCTTCAAGCAAAGTTCCGGTAGCGTGTAGAAACTGATGATATTCTCTTCCAAAAACTCCTCTAGCATAATTTGGTTCAAATCTCCTTCCAATTGGACAATCACCAACTCTCAATACAATACTATCAACACTAGCATGCTGCATTCTATATGGATTCAAGGCGAAACGTCCGTTCATTGCGTTGTGATTAACTAAACCTAAATAAATTTGTTTAGGTTTTTGTTTGTTTTCTTCCAAAGTGATGTCGATCTGCGCAACACCAGCACGAATTCCATATAGTTTTATCCGTTTTCGATCAACAGGATAAATGTAGTTGTGACCTTCCAATGCCAAGCTGAGTTGGGAGTTTTGTATTGTAGGATTCACCTTAACTTTACAAAGATGAAGTTCAAATTTATCAATTCTAATCTTTGCCCCTCCTGCAGGCGTCTCATTCGCAGCAAACAAAGCTAGTTTGCCAGAGGCACGCTCAAACTCCAGCTGCATAGTAGGACCTGGTATTATTAGTTTTTTCTGCTGAAATAATGCGAGATGAGGTTTTCCAGTTAATTCTATTGTCTTTCCACCTATGATTAGAGCTCTCCTCTTTTTCTTATCAGCGGTTTTGTGATCAGTAGCGTCTTTGCTAGTTGAATCATCATACAACCATCCTTCCATCTTACCTTGATATTTCTTTCTTTCTGCACTGTTTTCGAGTAGTTGTGAAAAGTAGGAGCGTAAACCGTAGTTGTTAGCGTATTCAACGGTGGTTCCTTCTATCGACATTTTCAACTCACTGAATAATGCATGCATTGAATCCCCCATCCACACAACTGCATCATCATCATTACCTGAAATATTGGTTCCATCATCTTGAACAACCGTGGCTTCAACTTGCAGAAACGAGTTGTAAAGATCTGTGTAATGTTCAGTGCTCCCTGACAAGGTTAACTCAATACTACCATAAGGATCTAACCTATCAGGTCTGATGACAACATATTCCGATCTTTCTACCGATATGTTTGTTGGTTCCGTAGCAAATACATCCAACGTTGGATTTATGTTGTAGGAAGAACCTTCCAACTTATTACCTGTTGTTCCATTTAGGCTAGCCATCTTTTGCGAGTGATGAATGCTTGAAGCGTTACCGCTTAATGAATATAGATATCAAGCTCAGCTGTCTTTATACCGGATTCTACTGCTATTAAAATATACCACGATTACCAACACCTCTCCTCTTCTTTCCACCTCTTGTTTTTCTCCTTTTCATTCTATCTGGACGGACTGCATTGAGCACATCTCCCCCCAGATCATTCAACTCTGCCAATCCCCTCTTCTTTGCTGACGCTGCAAAACTTTGACCATCGATGACATCACGCGCTACATTTCCACCTACAGACAATGCTCTTTTCCCCAAACTAATTGCTCCTCTTTTCAGCATTGGTGCTGCAGATTTAAGTAAACTTGAAAAAATACTACCAAGTCCATTTCCTCTCATATTAGGCATCACTCGTCGTCCGCTATACACTCCAATTCCATTTCCAGCTTGCATCTTGTAGTACTCATCAAAAAAATCTTTTGAATCCTCAGGGGTGTATCGTACCAAACTCATTATAATTCTTTCTCTCTATAGTGAACCGTCAACACAACCTTTCCACCATCAAATGGTATTCGTTGACCGTCGTCACTCGTTATAAGTACTTTAATCATATCACTATTTAGTGATGAAGCGTCAACATAGTGAGGATTTTTAAATTCTTGATACACAACACTATTCTTCTTTCCTTGAACTGGAACTACTCTCAATAAAGGTACATTCGTATCTCCTACCATTCTATTATCAACAATGTTGGAATAAACATACAGAGATGTTAAACCGGAATTTATATCAGGAGGTGTGATATTATTGTATCTACCACGAGGGTATGTAGTTTGTGATTCAAATCCAAAAATATATGCTATATCTTTGGAAAAGCTTATGGCAGTATCAGGATCACTGTTAGTTAGTAAAGCAGTGTTGGTGATCTTGTTGTAGGAGATGGCGAATTTCTTGTCTAAATCCATTTCATTCATTCTCTTTCGTATAATCTCCTCCAACTCCTCTATACTATCATATCTTCCATTACCGATTAGGATGAAGGACTTTTCGCTTTTACCGGAGACATTAGTCTTTTCTAGATATATTTTCCCTTCGGTAACATTTTTCCAATTATTAGAATAAGTCATATCTAGCAGAGCTACCTCCCATTTACCACCATTGATAACCAAATATTTATACAGTCTCACTGTAAATTCGGAATTGTTATTATCAGGAAACTCTTCACCACTAGAGTTTGAGGGTAAAGTTATCAGCATCGACATTTTCCCAACGTATGATGATTATATCAAGCGTTCTTTCCTTATAAACTATTCATCTACCCACTCGTTGAACTTTTCTCCGTATCCTAACCACTTAACCAGAATCTGTCTTTTACCTCTTTTCATTCTTCTTCCCAATATCTTTTCAATTCTGAAAATCGTGGGTTTTTTTACTTTTTGCAACTCTTTTTCGTAAAAGGTGCCATCAATCATCTCCTCAGCTAAATCTTTTACCCTATATACAACAGGTTTTTCATCAATAAGTACATCAGTGATTATAAAAATCTCAATCGTCCAATTCGGAGTGTATCCTCTTTCAAACGCTCCTCTTGCCTTACTTATTCTCACATAATCCCCAACCTTTAGTTTTGCTTCTTGAGTTAAACTATGTTCACCTCCTTCATACACACGATTCCATACGAGTTCTTGATTTTGAAAATTCACATCATTTGGTCTCATACCTATAGCACCATGAATTGTGTTGTTGTATGCATTAACCATTTCTGGTAAAGCATCAATGTATCTATCATCATCTTTATATGTCAAATATCTATATATCTTCTCTTTTAAAGTTCTGTTAAAACGCTCCACCATTGATGCCTTTATCGTTTCATTTTCGGTTGTAAAGCGCTTGATCTTTTTTTCCGCTAGCAGAGTCTTGACATTGACGTTGTCAAACTCTTTACCTTTATCAGATTGTAAAGCTTTATAATTTTCCCCTTCTAGTATTCTTCTCAATCCTCTTGCTACTACCGGTCCTGATTTGTTGATGAGCGGCACAGCCCAACCTTTTCTAGATAAAGAATCAATAGCAGTTAGTAAAAATGCTGTATTATTATTTTCATCTCTTCGAGATCGAACATCCATCAAATCTACCTGTAGCTGCTCCCCTATTCCAGCTACAATTGTAGGACGACGCTTAAACTTGGTTACAACTTTTTTATGTAACGTGTAGGCATCCTCACCACTCAACCATTCACGGATTCTTTTTTCTCCCTCTCGTTTTCTACGAGCTTTCAGTAAAGCTCTAGCTCCTCGTAGAGATGTATGTAATGCAGGATTGTAATACAACTCTTTTAGCGTGTCGATGTCCATAAATTAGTACCGGGAACGACCAACTTTTTCTTCTGAGTACGTGTTCGATGCGGGGATTTTCTGACAGTTGTGATTCCTTCATCAGTTAGCAGGCTTTTAAATCTACTGTAATTGGTATTTCCCGATTGTATTTTACCTCCTTCGGTTAGAACGTCTCGTAGTAAAGTTTTGGAAGTCCTAGGATTCAACCAACGTTCTCCAATTTTCAGTCTGTCCTTCTCCGAGTCGAATCTACCAATTTTACTCAGATTATTCAACATTTTGACAGCGATCGTTTGATCACTCTTTTTTTTTGTTAAATCAGCTGCTTTTTTTTCAAAATCTTTTAAATTTTCGCTTTCACTATCGTGCTCATCTTCTCCATCAGTAAGAAATGTACTTCCTAGTAAGGTTGTGTCTTCAGTATCAAACAACCTTCCTTTTATTAACTCCGTCCCAATATCATCATCATCATCAACCATTTTCACTGATTCTAACTCATTGTCTTTATCAACATTTGGTGAAAAGACATTAGGTTTATTATCAATAATTGTGCTATTGGCCAAAGGAAAAGTAGACTCTGTCTTTTTTTTCTTAATGAGATTCCAACTATCCTTTTGTGTCTGGTTTTGGTTATTTTTAATCTTTTTGACATCAGACAAATACCTACGTAGGTTTTCAACATTTTCATCTAACTTTTCGTATGAGGATAAGTCAGAATCATAAGCCGTTTCCAGTAGATCATTTCGCTTTCGCTTCATATTTCTCACTGTTATAGCTTCCATAGGATTATAATACAATGGAGGTCTGGCTTTCTCTTCCTTTACTACTGTTTTATCATCCTTTCTTTCTGTTAATCTATAGTATTCATCTTCAGTGAGTATAAAATTACGTCTGGAGAATGTTAAAGGCTGTCGATTCATCTTTTTATTGATGATAAAACAGATACAATAGGTGTTATAATAGCATCCAAAAGATTCCCTCTACCACTCTGAATCAAAATTTTACGCTTATCATCAACTCTCCCTCTACCACTAAGTTTATGTAGCTCCTTCTTGTAACGCTGCAACTCAATAAACTGCTCAGAATCAAGAGGAACATTACCTAATATAATATTTTTAACACTTTCTATCAATGATTGAAACAAATCTGAGTTAGCCTTTTCGACTATAGCGATTTTCCCTTTCTTACTCAGATCATCCAGAGCTAAAATCGCCATTCTATTTCGCATCATTCGTGTTGAGAGTTTCATCTTTATCTTCTCCCTCCGCCTAGCACACTTTTAAGTAACCCTGGAACTATATTGCTGATGATAGGTCCTAGTAGAGCGCCTAAAAATCCTCCTTTTTGCAATACAGCTTTCTTATCATCTAACGTTGATTTTCTTACTAAAGCGCTAATATCCTTCACGTTTCGCTGCAACTCATTATACTGAGATGATGTCAATGGTATCGTTCCATTTATAATAGCTTTAGCACATTCCATTAGAGTCATAATAAACTCCTTTTTGGCTTTGGCTATAACAGACTTTTGAATAGCAAAGGTTGTATTGTTGAGCGATAACAACACAGCTGCATTTTTTGTTAATTTTTTCTCCAAAGCTTTAGACATTATAATGCTTTCGTGTTGCGTCGTTGAATAACAAAATATGATTGAGGTGAAGTGAATAGTAATTGTATTTATATCCTTTTACTTGGGTACATATAATATCATAGGGAGAACTGATGTAAAATTTCCCAATAGTCTATGTTGATCATTCGTTTGTTGAGTCGTATCTATTCGTAAATAAGAGTATGGTTTCTTTGTCGCGTCTTCAAAAGCCTCTTGTACATATTTTATTTTTGATGGAAAACATTGTCGAGCCAAATAGGAAATAGAAGAAGCATCTCTAGGGTTTTTAAAAAGAAAAAAATAATGACTATTCAAGGAAATTGTACGATTTCCTTTTAAAAACAGATTCTGAACAATAAAAAACACACTTATGTTCAAATGATGACTATGTTTTGTATACAAAGCATTAGCATCAGCTTTACCAGAAACTTCATCCATGAGATCATCAATTATCAGCCATCGATTTTTACCATCTCTGGGAAAACTCACTGTTATATCTATCATGCCTTCATGAAAAATCACTCCTGATACATCATCAAAGGCTTTTTGGTAGGCTCCATAACAGTAGTGAATCTCTGTTGGTGGAGGGTGTGCTATAGTCTGACTAGCTTCAATCATTCGAAAAATCGCTTGCGTCTTTCCCGATCCTGTTGGTCCTGCAATCATTGCTGTAAAAGGAGATCGCATCCTCGGGTCATAATCTTCAGGTTTCCCATTCATCATAAAAAGATGTTCATCAATCAACAGTAGTTTCATTTATGGTTCCAACAGGAGAGTTTCTCGCTTTTTGTATTTTTTCCATAGCTTCTTCATACATACTAAACTCAGTAACACCTCCAAAAGTGGAAAGCCCTACGACAAATACCAAAATTATCATAATTATCAACGCTTTACGCTTCATACTCGGTAAAACATCTATCATATCACGTTCAGTACCATCAATAGTATCAACTTCATTCATCGGTCTCATCTCAACATCATCCTCTGTCGACATCTTAACTTCCAATAACCATACAATCTTATCACGTTTTCATTTATATACAATGTTAAAACTATCAAAAAAATCAAATGCCATACATGCAAAATCTATATGCCATATAAGTTCAAAATAAGTAAAAAAAATAATCAAAAACTCAAATGCCACTTAAATGCCACTCAAATGCCACTCAAGTACCCCTCAAATGAAATACAATATAAACTCGGCGAATTCATCCAACGTCGTAACCCATTGCATAACCTCCAAGGTCTAATCCACAAAAAAACACTTGGTAGGGAGATCTGCTCATATATTACTACTACTACTATCCAAGGAGAATGTTACTATTGCTAAGACCGACGCACGAGCAGTCACCCCGGATATGACGCGGCAAAGTGACAAGGCTAGCAACCGACGTGGGGATATTTTTTAAGAGACAGTAATTTTCTTGTTTATATCTACAGCTTATAGCGTACACATCCATCTCTCTGCACACATAGTCTTTGCAGACCTGTAATATATTTTTATCTGTAAACATATGATTTTACAGAACCTATAACTATGCTTTAACCTGAGTACGTGAGTTACTTGCCCTTCACTTATTCCCTCGTTCAATATGGTTTATTAATGAAAAGTGAATGTCTTTAATGAAAAGTGTTGTGGATTTTAATGTTCACTAAGTCTGTGCACACACTGTACCACATTCTGGCATCCATGCATTAGCCATTCGATGGCTAGAATGACGGAAAGCTGCCATACCAAAGTCACCGAACTTGAGTATAAAACTGTACCGACCCTGTATGGAGCTGTTCCTACCCTGTATCGAGCAGTACCTACCTCACCGGGCTGGCAGGAAGTGAGTCACTATAGACTATGGGCCACAAAGTAGCCTGAGAGAAGCAGAGAGCCATTTACTGAAGGTAATCACTCCTAAACCTAAAGAAAGACGGAGTAGCTACATGGGCTAGAAAGGCTGAGAACTGAAGACAAGAAACAGATATGACTGTGACTGGTGCGCTAACACGTAACTCCTCCTACCACTATGGGGCGCCATTTACCTTTAGCCCATATACCTTCTTATCCCATTTGTTATCTATTTATATATCTGCATTCATTCATTCATTGTGTAATCTTGTTAGGTGATTGGAGAAAGTGCCTAATCACTTCTTGTGAATCGGCAATAAAAGGCTGAACTTTGCTCAAAGTAGTCAGTTGTAATGTGCCTTTTACAACTCGTTTTATTTGGGATGAATAAACGCATAGACACTCAGCAGCACGGAGTTATGCGTTTGAGCAGAGGGCCCCAATTGCCGGTTGTAGAGTTGTAGATACTCTATATTACATACGTTGGGTATACCACCAACCCTTTTGTTGTAACAGGTTAAACTAAAAACTGGTGGCAGCTCGCTACAAACTTTCGCTAGTGGGTTTCAGCCCCCAAAATCCACCACAGTTGCACTAGCAATCTATTGTATTGTGGTGCAGCATTTTACTATGCTTTGGTTTTGCATAGGCTAATGAACAAATAATCTTGTAACTCTACACCTTATTATTTTGGCAGGTTGCTTTGCTAAGTGTTTTGGTGCTCTACCGAGCTCAGTACAGCTCAGTGCTACACTGTACCATATGATAGCCGATAGTGAAGTAGTGAAGTGGACACAACCTTAGGTAGTGCTTCCCCTAGTAAAATCCAGCATGGTACACCTCGGTACAGCTCGATACTGCTTAGATTGTGATGGCAACACTGTGTGATAGTATTGGGCAGGCAGGAGTCTTGACCTGTTGTCTCTTGCTTGCTCTCTAGTAGTTGTTTGGTTAAAGTGCTGGCAAACTCTTTTGCAAAATCAGAGCGGATTCCCTTAGATTTTTCTATCTCTATGCTTGGGGAAATCATCTGCACAGCCATTACATTATTATTTACTCACAGAATATTTGATAATGATAAGTATGTTAAAATTTGGATACTTTCAACATTATAAGAGTAGGAAATGAGTTGACTAGCTGTAAATTCCATCTTTGCTTATGCATATTCACCTGCTAATGTACTTCGGTGATTTTTATATGGTTTCTTCCCAATTTGGATATTTAGTTTGGAAAATCAAATATTTCTGCCACACGGTCTTACAAAACTATTGGTGCATTTCAATTTTAGGTACAGTACTTGGAACGACTACTTACTCTTTTGAATGTTATCTACTAGTTTTGCATGGTGAGACCTATATTTTCTCTGGGAAGACTTGCTCACGTGCAGTCTGTTCAGCTCCTGATGTTACAGCTATCTGGAAATCAAGTAAGTTTTCCTTATTTTGGCTGAGTACCTAGTAGTGCAGCAAAGCGACTACGCACATTGCAAGATTTTTAACCTTGCGAAAGTTTATCGTTGAATATTTTTTTGGGCTACCATTCGGTTGCTTGCTTACACAATTAGTCTGCGTTACAGACACATCTCAAACTGCAATAAAGTTTTACAGACAACCGTTGCTTTAATCTTTTTGGTAAGATTGAAAGGCTTGATAAAAAATAGAGCATTTGAAACACACTCTCTTCAAATGCACATTATTACATTTAAGGAGTAAGTCTTTACATACATGTGAGACAGTCACTTGCCATGAAAAGTGAGAACAATTCCGAAAAATATTGAGTTATGTGTTCTGTCAGTTTGGTATTTATTTTTTTCCTGGGTTCAAATTTTGTAATGGCAAGGAAAGTTCCAGTCTCTTCTATGCAGAGTTGCTGGTAGGCATTACGTTTAGTGATTGTTGAATTGGAAAGGATACCAGGGAGCTGCATTTGATTTTTTTTAAATTTCCCTTATCATCACCAAATTGTGAACATTTATCAATTTACACCAGTTTGTATGGGTTCTGTGTAATGAAACATTTGTGAGAGAAGACAACAAACGGAGAACAACACCAAGTTCAAAGCAGTCCTGAGAGCATCAAAAATTTTCGTTAGCTGAATGGAGAGATGTTTAAATTATTTTACTGGGCAAAGAGAGGTCTAGCTTTTAAAATCTAGACAAAAAACTAATGCATTCGTTGTTGTATTTGCACTAAAAGTAACAGTCAAAACACAACTGGCAAGAAAAATCATTCTAGGATTAAGATTGTGCTGTTTTTTTCACAAGAAACAAACAGCTAGCATTTTATATTCATAACCATGGAGTAGTGTCTACAAGAATTAGTCGTTTTCGTGATCTCTATATTTTTATAGCACTCACTTGAGTCAAAATCATAAGATAAACACTTCTATTTGACTTTTTTGACATTTACCTGCTGAAGCATGGACAACTATTAGCGGTGCTTTCAAAAGTATTGGAGAAGATTCTAGTACAACAACCTTTAACAGTGGACAATGCATTCCTGTTAGGTTCTGGAAGTTGGCTAGTGTATGAATCTGATTGAGGAAGACCACCGGCTTTTTTCGTAGCTCACGGTTTGTCATGGCATGATTCCAAAACTTGAAAGATTGTCAAAAGAACCTCACCACATGCCCTAAGCCATATTTGATTGCATCATAAATTGCCTTTTGTGGCATGCCAAAGTTGTAGGCATAGAATATGGAAGGCCACAGACACCCGCATAGCCAGCAGAAGTAGTCTGAAATGCGGAAGTGAACAAGTAAAGAAGCATGTATAGCAATATGCATTCATGGCAAATACTACGATCATAAGCTAATTGCATTCAGTCCGTCAGCTGGCAGGGAGACAGGCTTTGACTCTGAGAACTGATAGTTTTACCAAATTAACTATGCTGCATAGCTGTCTATAATACACGTCTTTTCAAGCATTGTTGGTGATCTTTTCGAAATTTAATGGTTGTATATTGGTAATTCTAATCTATTTATGTTCCGTTTTTTATGGAAGGGCAGATAACTACAGTGACTGCCAGAAGTTTTCAGGGTGACTTACTAGAGTTTTGCATAGAATACATGGCTCTGTATTTCCACTCGGTTTTCGAAGAATTAATGTGATTAAACACCTAGAACAACTATGGACCATTGAGTCTCAGACTTGCATGTACCTGATTGTTTATTGAAGGAGTCTGCTTCTTCAATCAGCTTAGTAGTCACTGCCACTTACTTCATAGTAGTTTATGAAGAAAGAATATGGCTGCTTGGAGCTCAAGTTAGTTTTTTGTCTAGTGGTGGATTGATAATTGTGTTTGTGGAGCCATCAAACTTATCAACAATATTCAGAACATCGCTTAAGACTGTGATCCCAAGTGACCATTGCCTGTTTCTTGTAAATAACTTGCTGACTGCTTGGATATCTCTTGAGAACGAAAATTTAAAAGCATTTTTGTACCAAAGACAATAAGATAACTTGAAACCTGCATCAGTACCTTCACAACTCTTGAAATCCTGTTTTTGTAGAACACAGAAAAATTGAGAAACCCTCATCGAAACTGGCATGCTTGCTTTTTCCATTTCCTTTTGTTATTTCTTCGGCTGCTTCAAACTATCCGGTTTTTGCTATAACAAAAAAACACGCAGATCTTCAAACTTTAATCAATTACCCGCTACCACTAAAGAGTTTAAACAGACTTTACTATTTTCACTCCTCCACTGACACAAAGATAAAAATTAAATTGCTAGGTGAAATAAAGAATGCCTGCTATTTTTTGTTAGGAAATTATAGATGATACAGAAGTAAAAAATTATTTTTATCCAGCAGTAAATTATCTATTACTGGAAACCTTTGGCAAAATGTTCATGTATGGTGTTTAGTCCCATTGAGACACAATCACTCAGTAGGACAAACAAGATGCCTGTACAGTGAGAAGATACCTTATGCTCTAGTTTGCTATTGGTGCTGCACTCCATTAGCCGTTTTTTGACTTGACAGTATTTTAGCTGGTTATTCAAATGTCAATCCGAAGTTTTCATAGAAGTACATGTATTGTAGTACAATTTTCCTCCATTTGGTCACAACTGCTACTCCGATAGGCTAATTTTGCATCTGCAACTCCCTTTTCAGAACAACAACAAGACTAGTTTTGAAGCGTGCGTTTTATTGCTAAGAATAAAACTGAGTTCTCAGGCTCAACATATACGATATAATATACAACCAATCAAATTTTACTATAACCATAAGACAAAATAGTGAATACTTTAAGTGTGTCGTTATTGATTGTTCAGCTGGTATTTGACGATAGGGTGGACAGACTCTGTGTCTGACCTTTGAACCTCTTATGGATCTGTGTTACACTTGTCAAGAGTTGTCATTCTTTTATGCTGTTAGGAGGAGGCATCTCGTACTCTTCTCTTGTTCTTTACTTGTATTTATGAGCAACTGCAACTTTCTTACCCTGTGCCAGGTAAGCGTGACTTGTCAGAAAACTATTACACAATATTCTACAAATTCCTTCAACTTTCCGTGCAAGAAACTACTGAAAATAAGTGTGTATCAGAGAAAATTAACTGTTCACTGAGGTTGTAAACACTCAATACATTTAGTTCAACAGACTGAAGACTTTGCAGCTACTTGTCAGACCGTCAGAAAGCTGCTGTTATTTACCAAGCTGTGGCAATGTAGTCAAGTCTATTCAAATGTCGAAATTTGCAAAATAATTTACTTCTGATTTGGCGATCAGAATCATTAGCAAACAAACCATTGATCTCGTGTTTTGTTTGCAACCATACACTACCAACTGTTTAATTTACAGACTAGTTGGCTACCTGTCAGATGGCAAACATCTAGTTTCGGTGATCTACACAGCACTCTGTTTGTTTTTTTTATTTGCCGCTGGGATGAGTAGGAATTTACATTATTTTGCTTTATCAAGCTTTTTTACATGGCTTTTGGGTTTTACGTCTAAGGTAACTTTCTCCTGGGAAAAAAAACATGCATAACACAAGTATAGTAGTTACTAACATACAGATGATCTAGTTATGGGAACCTCATGCTACTAAATATTGATTGACTGACAAGTTTGCACAAAAAAGTGCCGAAAACGACCAGCATAATTATCAGTTTTTAAAGTTTGCAGTTTAATGTGGCAGTTTGTAGAATATTTGCTCAAAAACATCTGATTAAGTTGTCAGAAGTTTTTTTAGCACAGCTTTCGATGTGAGCAAGTATCACGAATGATCTATAAACAAAGCAAATACTTTAATCAAACAGCGTTGTGTGAGACGTTAGTTGAATGAAGATGGAAATCTCTCACCTGTTCCCTGTCATTCTTTCAAAGTTGAAATGGCAAAAAGATTATTGTTTTTTGCCAACAGAAAGCAAATACTATTAACATTGAGCAACAAGCAAAAGTATTGATGCCAACATAAAGCTATTGAAAATAAGTTTTGCCTGCCTTGGCTATTGTTATCAAAAGACTTCAAGAGTACTGCAGTTCTACGAAACTCAGTACTTACTGGACCACAAATATATCAGTATTGTGGATGTGTTCGGTTTACCCCTCTAATCTGGACAAAACTGGCAACTACCGATTGTTATACTGACTGTTGATATCCACAGCACCTGGCGATCTTGACCCTCTGCCCAAAAACTGCTCAGTTGTTCTTCTTAACCACACTCTCAATTGATTTTCAGCCTTTATATAGGCTACTAAGGGCTATCCCAAGTTAATTGTACTTATTCTGAGGCCTTTAGGCTTAGCCTGGGCCTTATGGGCTTATGTTAACTTTCCTTGGATTTTTACCGAGCTTCTCTTGGCTCAGGGCTACCCCACACTTGCTTCAAATGACTCCAATTAACCTCTGTTTAGTCCTCAACCAAGACCGGAACACCAAATCGTATAGTTGCCAAGTTTGTTTCCAACAAAAAACACAGTTTAATGCAAAAAAAAGTTATAAAGCCGAGTAGAGTGCTATCTGCATCCTTAACATCAGGTTTTATGCAAGAAAAACAAGACTACACTGTCCCATATGAAGATAATACTATTCAAAGGAGAGGAAAAGTCTGGTACAATGAATAAAAAGTATGTGTCTATAAAGCTACCTTTTGAAGCAATCACTACATTGTTCAACAAAGGCAGCTATTAACTATCCAAACATCTAACTGTTTTGGGAGATCAGCTCCTTTACACCATACGTTATTCTTAAACATTTATTTGCTGCTTTCTCATCTACCTGTCACTGCATATCTGCGATGGCAAGCCTCCAGTCACACTCCAACATTTGTTCTCACTTCCAAAGGGTCTTCCCAACTCTCACACATCTTCAGTATTGTAATTGATTTTACATAGAGTGGCTGCCACATCAGTTGCAAGTAGCAAAATAATTTAGTATTATTATTAGCACATAACAGCAAAACCCACCACACTACGATGTCAGCAGCTGAATATAATATCATCACAATACTTTAAACTGAGCTATTTGACCGACTGAGGATATGAGTTTCCTTTTAGCAGTGCAGTGGGAGGAATGATACACTAGGTGTATTCACGACCTTGGTCGATGAACATGTGCTATTAATCATATTTGGGATCCAAACGCATCAATACAGGCGTTTAAGTTTTATTATATAATAATAAGAAATAATAGCCATCAATGCGGATCAGACAAGAAGGCATAAAATTCCAATGCGCATTGTTGCGAGCATAGTTATTTTTACACGTGTAAGCAATTCATCAGCGACGGTTATTGTGTCGTTGATTCCTCATGGGTACTATTAGCATGATGTATTAATAAGTAGCAGATAGTGGTAGCGAGTCAAAGACTAAATTGCTTTACACTTGTCCGGTTGACCATGTTAATTTCAAAACAATTCTTTCTTGATCAACTATAACATTAATTTTTATTGTTTTAACAGAATAGCTCTGTGTTTCATTATTGTAATCAATCTATTTCTAATATATCAAAATTGTACATGGAAATCATAATAATTAATAGTAATAACAAAATTAAACAACATATACAATAAATAATAACATATACCAATGAAATAATAATAAATGATGTTGAGAGTGAACTGCTTTGCAAAAAATGTCATCAACTTGGGTAAACATTAACTTTTATGTTATGATTCGCTAGTGTTCGCGACCTACGAGTATGCCCCGCAAGTCAATATTTTGTTGCTCGTGATGATGGGTTTTTGCTATCCATCGAAAATATTGCTACCGATCCATTCGCATTAAGTAACTTGGGAAAATTATTTTTTTTTAAATTTATTGTACAGATCGATCCAAGTTCCAAATGTACCTTCTGCTTTGAATGACTCTTTGAATCCGGTGGTTACTAAACATGCATTTACTAAACCTATCAGTGAAGTAGTAGTCAAATCAGAAACTAGTCATGGTTTTAGAATATTTTGACGGTTACTCTTTGATTTAATTTTGTTGCTTTTTATCTTCTTTGTACCTATTACTTTAAATATTTAAATATTTTTACTTGAATGACAACAATTTTGCTGAGTCAAAGGAAAACAGTTTCATTGGAAAACACGGCCATTAGTGTTTTGGGCACAAACAGAATACAAAGCTGCCAACTGGCCTATACGTTGTAAGTGGTAATGTAGGAGCACTTTTCTGTCATGGAGCCTAATGATAAGGTTCTCCTGGTTCCAAGTGTAATTTATTTGTCACCTGTTCCCATGAGAACTTGTGAGGTACCTTTTTGTGTGCAACATGTGTTATAATTTAATGTTGTATGATGATTTAGACGAATGGGACTGATTAATTTATAAATACAGTATGTATGTTTTGTTTATCCCGAGGGTTTTAACTGTGTTTCATCGTTGGATTAAAAATGTGTAGTTACTTTTATAGTTTTATTACAGAGTATTGAGTGATAAACAAGCACCATATCATTATATAGTTTTCTTATATAAGACAAAATAATAAAGGTTTTGTTATTGCATTCTGTTATAGTTTACTTGTATAATAGGTAAAACACAATGGATAAAAATTATATAATAGTTATTATAAAGTTAGAGTTTTGATAAGGGGTTTGCACTAGTAAGGGAATAAAGTATACAAGAGTTTAATATAGTATTTTTAATATTGAAGATAATATCATAATGAATGTCAGTCTAATAGTCATCATCAGTCCTGAACTCTGCCCCAAAATCGATAAGTTCTGCGTGTATTAAATCAGCAATATCAGCTTTAGCATCTGATTTTGATATCTCCTCTTTATATTTGGCTTGACAACTATTTTGTTCCCACTCAGTGATGCTGGATGAAGAGAGAAAGATGAAGATGTGGTATGTATTCACATTTTCACTCATTTTATTCCTTTGTAAGTCATCACAACCGGGACACATTTTTTAGCTGCTTCGACATGTCTGTTTGGTGAGAGAAGTGTTCTTAATTCTCTTTTTAATTTTTCCAAGATATAATGGATGCAAGTTACAACAGAGTCTTCTCCATCAAATCGATGAGGAATGAAACTTTCAACAACATCAATGTAAGAAAAAATCACACACTGTTTGAAATTAATGAGATAACTGATGTTAAAGCTGAGTTTGAGCTCATCCTTGGTTATCATTCTCAATTGTTTGGCTTCAGCAGAGACTTCTCTCAAAGTTAAGGTTTTTGTGCTGATGCATTTGAGATTGTAAGAAGTGGTATTTTTTTGGGTCACAAGGTAATTGATCTTTGGGAAGATTGAAGTTTCGAACTCTTCTGCTTAAACAATCTACTCTCTGAAGGTCTCCCGCATCCGAGTGGCCATAATAGGTGAAAACGAAGTAATTACCATATACACCAGTATTGCAATCGATAGCAACAATCTCCATCACGGTTGGGACAGCGAGTTTTTTTTAGCTTTTGAAAAGTTCCGATCTTCTGCAATTCGCTCGCTTTCCATCCTTTGAGAGACTTAGCCATATTTAGAAGTAGTAATATATGAGCAGATATCCTTACCAAGTGTTTTTTGTGGAATTAAATCCCGTGGTGAATGGAATGGGTTACGGCGTTGATTAGAGCAGCCGAGTTAATATTTTATGGCATTTATTTTTTTGATTTTTGTTTTAAATAATCTTATCTCTCATGGCGTCTTAAGTGTAAATAATTTTTTTTTAGTTTTTATATATTCATGTATATATGTATAACTATGTACGTATTTATGGGTATATTCATGTCTACATTGAATAAAAATGAATCGTTTTATGATGATATACATTTATTACATAATAAGTAGGGCTAATACTTTATTGTATTTAATGTACATATTTATGACTATATTTATGTTTACATTGAATAAAAATTAATCGTTGTACGATTATATACATTTATTATATAACTAGTATATTGAATGTTAATACTATAAAAAATCTTGGAAAACTTCCAACATGATCTCAAATGAAAAAAATAGATGAAGTTAGGTATTGATCTATTTGTATATATCTACTCATGTATATATGTATAACCATGTACATATTTATGGCTATATTTATGTTTACATTGAATAAAAATGAATTGATGTATGGCTATATACATTTATTACATAATAAATATATTGAAGGCTATAAAGTATCTTGGAAAACTTGTAGAATTATTTTAAACATAAAAAACAGATGCAGCTAAATATTCATTTATTTGTTTGACATTCTTAAAACTGTTTTTACAGTAAATTTTGGGTAATACAAAATACTATAGCTTGTAATGTCAATTGATACAACACTTTTTCCTGGACAATTTCTTCTTTGATGTGCTGTTGTTATATCTCAGGGAGGAAGTGGTTTATTCTGTGTACTTTTTGATTCCATAATGAACTAAAATACAAAAATTGTTTAGTATATAAATACTTTTATCGAATTTGAGTTATACTCTTAGTTACATTGGATAGTTTACATTATATAGAAAAGGGAAATAACTCACCAAGTTACATTGTTTAGCTTGTTCTTTTTTGAGCATAATTTTCACCAAGTGCTTTTGATTCTCTCTCATGTATCTAAAACAAGCAAAAATTACTTGCTATATAAATAGTTTTATCATAATGGAAGTGTTAGTGGCATCAGTTAGTTTACATTAAATAAGAAAAGAAAAAAAATCACTCACCGAGTTGTAGTGTCTGACTTGCTCTTATGGAGTGTAGTTTTCACCTGGGGGTTGTGGTTCTCGCAAATACGTAGAAGATGCATTTCCACTCCTATTGAAAGCAATAAGACCTTGTTCTCGACAACCTCATCTGTAGTAAAGTATTTCATCTGGTTGGAATCATCAAGTTTGTCGGATAGGTTTTGAGCTGTTTCTATCGCTTGCAACGCTGTGAATGTGATTATATCATGTCGATGATGACCGAATCTACTAACTTTGCAATTTCTTAAAAGCATGACTCCTGTTCCAATCCATTTGACCTCGCTAGCATGTTTTTCAGGTATATATAGAACTCTCATCATCAAACCATTGTATTTCAAACATCTGTAGTTCACCAGTAGCGCATTCATCACCATTTCTCTATTAGGTAATGTTAACTGAGTTGATATTTGAGGAGATTCAAAACTGATTACGCTTCCAACAGAAAATTGAGAGAGTGTTGCAATAAAAACCATGCTGATCAACTGACTAGCTGTTTTCCTTTTTATTAATCTGGTTAGCTGTTCAGCTTGCTCAAGGGAAACATTAGATGGGAAGCTGATTGGGTGAAAGATTGGTTGTTTTTCTGAATCGAATTCCATAAAAACCACCAGTTTTGGAAAATCCAGCTTTGTTGGAGTTAATTTGTTGTAATCTTCATTTCTCACCATGGACCTTACTTGTCGTCTGTTGCCAAATGTTTCGACATTGTAGTGGATAATGCTTAAGTTTTTATAGACATCCTCAGCTGGTCTTTGGATGGAGATTATCTCGAGAAGCGATGGTGTTGGATTTAAGTGGAGCGGTTGAAACCTGCCAATAATTACTCTTTCATTGATATGGCAAGAGTTGAGCATACTAGCAGCATTTTTCGACAAGCAGGAAAGATTTGAATCAGATGGTTCTCTCAAAGTCCAAGCATAGTCAATCGTTTTATCTCTATTTAAATCCCATGACTTTGGTCGAATTGTTCTCAGTTTCCCCCTCATTGTAGGTGAATCAGGAGGGATACTTCCTTTATCGGCAGAGTATGGTTCGAATGTTGCGAGGTATGAGGCATTGTGGTCTTTATCAATATTCAAAGTATTCAGTGAGAAGTTGAACTGGAAACAAAATAAAAAAAACTAGGTAACCGATGGTTAGATTTTAAAAAAATATTTGAAAAGAATAAACTAACTAGATATTCATAAAAAACACATAACCAAAACCTAAATAACTTCTCTGATACGTTATAGTAAAACTAGGTGATCTTTTACTTATAACAACAAATGATTAAAACATAAAATTAACTTTCTGATGCATTATAGCAAAACTAATTGATCTTTTTGTCAATACACATTGAATAGTTATTTGGTAATTTTCACCTTATTGACTGAAAGTTTTTCTATCGTTTCAAGTAGATGTGCTAGTTGCAATGTAGATGTAGTAGATGTTGCTTCTTCGCCTTCTGTTGTTGAACTGGATGATTTATGTATGAAACCCTCAATTCTTAAGAAGTGGACACTGCACTGATTGACATCTTCTAATCCCCTATTTTTTATGACAAATATTGCTCTATTCCCGCGGAAAACAATTTGCAATGCTTTCGGGGGAATAAAATAATTATTTTCACGCGAATAAAACATGAGAAACAATCCAATTTTTCACTCAAATAACAATCAATAAAAGTCTCTTTTTTCACGCGAATGCAACAGATTTTCACGCGGATCAAAAAAAGTAATTTAATGCCCAAAAACATATTTTTCGCGTGAAAATAAAAAACAATGCTTTCGCAGGAATAAAATGATTATTTTCACGCGAATAAAACATATAAAAATAAACAAAAATTTCATGCAAATAATGATGAATAAAAGTCCTATTTTCACGCGAGGAACAATAAAAGTCTACGCGTGGAATAAACAATTTCTTCACACGCATAAATCAGTTTATTCAGTTTGCTATATGAAATTTTTTCGCGTGAGAATTTTTATCAGTTTCATAACAGGTTAATCGGTGAAACTTTTACTATTTAAGAACCGGTGCTCTTACACAGAGGTCATCAATTTCAACATCAGCATCTGAAGAAAGAGCCTCTACTACAGTATTTACTCCAACCTCCACTAGAACTACTACTAGCACTGTCTGTAAAAAGGTAAGAAATATAAGAAAAAATAACTAGTGTTGCTGAAAACATGATTGTGGTTGGATGTAAATTTTAGTTATATATTTTATTATTATTTCAGGATTTTAAAAATAAAAAAAGTACTCCTTCTTCATCATCTGAATTCTATAGGAAACAGCTTAAGTTCAAACAACTATCCGTATCATTCATATAATTCAAAGAAAAACAAGACTTTATTTGTGATGTAAGAATTTACATTTTGTTTCAATTGTGATCAATTCAAATGCAAAAGCATTTCTGAAAAACATGATTGTGTACTATTTATGCCATCAAAAATGTTGGATGTAAATTTTAGTTATATATTTTATTATTATTATTTCAGGATTTTAAAATGGAAAAGTACTCCTTCATCCGAATTCTATAGGAAACAGCTTAAGTTCAAACGACTATGTGTATCATTCATCTAATTCAAAGAAAAACAACTCTTCATTTGTGATGTAAGTATTTACATTTTATTTCAATTGTAATCAATTCAAATGCAGATGCATATTGAAAAAAAAGTGAAGTCAAAGTCTTTTTTTTTATTTTTTATTTTTTGCCCCGAAGCATTATTATTTTTATTTTAAAATAACAACGAACTAGGTCAGAGGGAAAGAACTTTTCAACAAAAGCTCCAACTCGAGTAATAACTGTAGCTACTACTTATATTGCATATAAATAATGTGTCGAGTATCAAACAACAGATATGTAGCGAATTCCATTTATAATGAAGAAAAAGAAATGAAAAAAAACCGGAATCGTTTTGAAAATACTGAAGACTCTATCGGATGGATAGATGATAGTTTACTCATTACTACCCCGTTGTTTTTACAACAAACGTTTCCTGATACTACTGCAATAACTTATGTCGTCGCAACTTATCCAGATCATCACAGCAGTCTTTTGTCATTATTAAATTACAAAAAACTATTGCGGAACTTTCCCCGAAGGACTTTTTCAAGATCATTTACAATGAACTCTCTTTTTATGAAAGAGAGACTTTAATGCTTGATGAAAGTTATCGAAGAAAATCATTTCTTACAAACTGGAGACGAGTGGGTAGACATAGCGGTGAAAATATGGCTGAAGCTGGTTTTTACAACCTTGAAAAAGACAACGCTGTTCGATGTGATTTTTGCCAAGGGGTATTACTAACCTGGAAGGATGAAGATGAACATCCAATAAAAGAACACGCTAAAAGTTTTCCGTTTTGTCAATTTTTTTGAGGATTTAACACTCAAAACCATGTGTATAGACCCAGGAAATTACTTGCAGAACAAATGAAAAGCATCTCCATTGCCAAAAGTTATACGATAGAAGAACAAAAAACTAGAAGAGGAGATTCAACTGCAGAAGTGTTACCTCGAGGTATCTCGATTGATCGTGCTGGTACACCTAGTTTTGCGACTGAAACAGCAAGCGAAGACAGTTTCAAACAATGGAAGGGTAAAGTTTCCATGAAACTCCTTTCCGATGCGGATTTTTACTATACTAAATTCGGAGATAGTGTAAAATGCTTCTTTCGCTCGGGTGAACTTAAATAATGGAAAGAGAGTGATCTACCATGGGAGGAACACTGTCGATGGTTTCCAGACAGTTATTTTTTACTCGGGAGTAAAGGTGAAGAGTATGTTGAGGATGTTTATGCACGAACGGAAAAAGGCAAAAGGTGTCAGCGCTGGATTGGAAAATATCGAGAAAAAATGAAACGAATAACACAGAGTGATAAAACCGAAGAAATGAAACTTATCTGCAAAAAACTAGGATACAGTTAAAACAGTATCGAACAAGTCTTAGTGTTAAATGGAAACCTTTTTGAGCGAATAGGTTTTATGATTGAAGCCTTACACACTTTTGAAAATGATTTTACATCTGTTGAGAATTCGAAAACAGAGTTAAAAGATGATGCTAAATCAATTGAATCGTTAAAAAAAGATAAAGATCAGACGAAGCAAAGCAAACTCGCTCAATGTGTGTCTGAGTCACATGAAAAAAAAGTATTCGCAAATCATATCTCTCTCCCATGCGGTCATCTCATTTACTGTAGTGAGTGTAAGGAAGAAGCATCAGAATTAAAACATTGTCTGATTGACGGTTGTCAGGTTGAGATTAAAGAATTTATGAAGATTTACATGGATTAGCACAATAATTAACCTCAAAAAAAAAGGAAAAAAAGATGAATGGTTAAAATGTTTGAGGATTAAATAGGTGTTTCAATTTGAAAACGAATCATTCAAGTTTTGTAATTCAACGGAATAACAACAAGTATGTTGTATGTTGAAGATTTTGCTCATCAAGAAGCTTTTAATGCTATAGGACCTAAGACCTTTTTGGCTGAGGTTCCTGATGAAATGTTGAGGATTTATTTTACGGAAGAATGTGTATACTGTGCACTAGGAGGAAGTTTTTACAAGCAAGAAACCAATATATCACTACTAAACTGTCCCTGGTCACACACTGATCACCAATGTAGCACTTGTGACAGATATGCTAAATGATTGAAGGTGCTGCACCTACCAAACAAGAACTGGCTGATGATGCTATCGACTGGATTGACAAAAGACAAGTTTTGAAAAACGATAAAATGGGTTTTTTGGTGCATGATGAATGGATTAACGCTTTTATGAATTTTTCATCCAATCATTTGAAGTCTCCCTTTATGTTAACAAATTTGCGAGCACGATTAAATCCCTACCTATTACCTGCCAGTTAGAGCAAACTGTCTTATCAACGTCCAAAAGATAGATTGCTCGCAATAGCAGAAGGATATCCATATGCTCATACTCCTGATGAAGAAGAAAACTCAGTCGATGAATAAAAAAACTCAGTCAACTCGATAAGAACTATTGATTTGACAAATACATCCAAGACTCATAAAAGAAGCACTACAAAAAATCCTGCTTCATTTATCTCTGAACTACAGAAGAAACATGAGTGGGAAAACTCAAAGATTCAAGTCAATTGCTGTATTGGCTGATTTTGTTCCTAAGTTCATAAGGAGTCACTTTGAACACATTCCTTCAGAGCGTTTGAATCCTCTTTTTGTTCAACACATTACTAAAGAAGTATTTTATTTTGTGATAGGATTCAATCTAGCTCGTAAATCGATACAAAGCACATTTTTGAGCTGTATTTGTATTTCAAGAGTGAATCCTCTTGAATGCTTAAACTGTTTTAGGAGCTTTGATCCAAAAGTCTGCTGTCCAAAAGACAAGTTGATAGATTTTGAGGATCTCAAAAGAGCGATCGAACTGATTGATGTGAAGCAATGTTTGGAATATGCTGAACTAGGTGATTTAATAGATATTTCGATTTTAAAAGGATTGACTTCTCTTCACTGGACAGGATCACATGTTCTTTTGTCTCAGTCTCGATTGGAGCCGTACTCACATTTCGGCAATCACTTTGATGGAATTGTTTCACATCTCCAAAAGCAGCTGAGAGAACTGAATAAGCCACTAGTTGCTTACATATAAATGGGGAGAACATCAAGAAAAAAAGTATTTAGCTCCCAACATTGAAAGCAAAAACATTTTGAAAAACGAGCTACACATTTATCTTGCTATTTACTCTAACATTTTTCAATGTTAGTGGAGTATTTTATACCAACAAAATTGATGCTATGGAAAAAAATGATCTTTTTTTCAGTTTTTGAAAGGAGTCCATCGAAACGCTTTTTGGATCTGCAAGAGCAAAACTTCTACATATACCCTGTCTTGTAATACTCCAACAAAATACACTCTGAATGAGGAGGAATGTGTAATAGGAGTTAAAAATAATACGAAAGGACTTATTCAAAATACAAAACTATTTTGGAATGAGGAATTATGCACATTCGAATACAACACTTCACGTTTGATCTGTCCACTAACAAAAGAGTTTGAGACATTCAACTTTGCATGCATGCGATGCAATCATTCGATCAACAAGGAACCAAAACCAGCTGCTATCATCACTGACATCGATGATATCAAATGTGTAAATTTGTCATTTTCGAGTTTTGAAAGTTTGAAGTCTGTTCAAAACAAGATTATCATCAGTATCACATGTCAAGGGGATAGCAAAGACAGATGTGAAATCCCAAGGTTATGTATACCAAGCTTTAGTTGGAGCATATTAACCGAAGAACACTGAAGTTCAAGACAGTTAACTCTGGATGATGAAAGCATAAACTAGGTTAAAAAGTCTCACTGAATAAAAATGGAATACTGAATCTATCTTCTATTATTCCCAATCCTAATCAGTTATTGTCTTGCGGCAAAGATACATCCATTCAATTTATCTCATAGAGTTTCCAGATGTCATCACGGGGTTCTTAATATGGAAGAAGTTCATTCAGCAACTCGTATTTTAAAACAAACTTAAAATATTGTATGCGTAGACTCACATGTCTCATGGAAACTGCCAGCCGACGCAGAAGCTGTGACAGACACTACTTTGTTTGCAAAACCAATGAAACTTTAAATTACATCCGTTTATACAATGAGGGATCACAAACTACAACTCGGAGAACAACTCCAACAACGACAACCACGTCCCCAACGACAACCACCTTAACTTCACATACAACGACGACAACAACTCCAACAACGACAACAACCACAACCCCAACAACAACCACCATAACTCCAACAACGACGATGACGACAACTCCAGCAACTACGACAACAGCTTCAACAACGACAAAAACTACAAACAAACCAGTAGTTCCATCAGATCGAGTTCCATTAGAGCAGCGAGCGCTTATCAATTTCGCTTTGAATTCACAAATGACAACAATACCTATACCAACTTCATCACCATCAATTCCGTCTGTTATACAACCTCTGGCTTACGTTGATTTAATTTTGGATCGTCCAAGTCCTACAGACTCTATTATACACTATTATGAAGAAACCGAAACTACTACTGATTGCGTGTGTGATAGACACATCATATGCAAAAACAATTCAATAGCAATTACAGCTTCATCACCATTGGTTTATAGAGTTTTTATTTATAATAATTTGTAGGATTTTTCAGGACTTTCTCTGTCTGTAGCGGAAGATAGTAAACGTAAACTTGAAAAAATTTTCTCATCATCATTGAATCTGAATGTGATGATATTTCTTGTAAAGTCATTAAATACTTTACAAATTAGAAGGTTTTTATAGACTTTAACACTATATGTTCAACCTTTTAAACTTTATTATGGTATATATTTTATTACATTTAACAGTAAGCAAATAATGTAATGTCTCTTATGTAATAATAAAACTATAACAACAACTATAGCAATGTAGATAGTACTGATTGAAAGTGTGCTAGATATAACATATACGAAAACAATTCAGTAGCAATTACAACTCCATCACCATCAGAATAATACAAAGAGAGAGAGAGAAAAATTTACACTCAAGACACCATAAGAGATAAAAATTATATAAAACAAAAATCAAAAAATAAACGCCATAAAATATTAACTCGGCTGCTCTAATCAACGCCGTAACCCATTGCATTCACTCCGGGTATTAACCCCACAAAAAAAAACTTGGTAGGGAGATCTGCTCATATATTACTACTTTTAGAGCTTGATTTGTCTTTGAAAGCATTTCCTTAGCATGTTGCTCTTCACTGACTTGTTTTGTAGGCATAATCAATTTAGGTATAGCTCGTGTTTTTGCTGGTGACTCTTTTGCCACGGGATATTTTCTCTTAGGGATTGATTTTGTTGTTTTGACTTTGCTTTCTGTTGGGTATATGTAAATGAGAGTTTCTGAAATTTCATCCACAGTAATCTGAAAAACAAAAAACAATGTTTGTCCTAATTTCAAAAAAATATAACAATATATGCTTGATAATTAAAAATAATAAACTAATTAGAATAAATTACTTTTTTCTCGGACACAAAAAGACAAATTTTGTCATCGCCAAAGAAATTGTAGGCTTGAGAGCGTGTCAACTAGGGTTGATGAACAGACCTTTTTTAGAGTTTGAACTTTTCAAGTACAATTGAAATAAATAATTAAAACTTAGATGCTAACTATCTGACACTTTACAATGTAACCAGTTGATTTTTACCATCTGATGGCAAATAATAATCATTTAGTAAACTTTGCCTTACTGCTGAGAGTCCTCCTAGTAATTGCTGAGAATTGTTTTAGTATTAGTAGTAGAGGCTGTAGTAGATGATAGTTTTTCCAATTTTGTTGCTGGAATGGATGGTTTCTGTGTAAAAACAATGTTTCTTGAATAGTCAAAGTTGCACCGATTGACCTGATGTTACAAGACAAACAAGTTGTCTTCGCAGGAACATGTGCGTATGGTGTAAGAATGATTTCACGCGAAGAATGTTGTTTTTCGCAAGACAACCCTTTACAACATATACAAGAATTTTGTGCGAAGAGAAATTTGTTCTGTGCAGAACACTCCATATATATTATAAATGGATTTTGGAGCAAACACAACATTCTTTAAGCAAAAACCTTGTTTTTTCCTGACAAACATTTATGTTTTGTTGTTGCAAGAATGCAGTTTTGGTGCAAAAATCCCTTTACAATATATATGAAAATTTTTGCGCAACCAATTTTTTCTCTGCGCCCAAAAATCCTTATCTGGACTATAAAGGGATTTTTGAGCAAAAAAACAACATTCATTGCACGAAAAAATACATCAATCTTTGTCAGAAAAAGAGACATAGTTTTTCACGCGAGGAATGTACATGAACATGTAAACACAAAGAAGAAATAGAGATTCAACTTGAAAATGCTTGTCAAGAAAATACAGCTGCTTCTCAAGTTTCATTGTCTACCGAAAATACTGACACCATTAGTAATCAGTGGGTTTTTGAAACAATAAACAATAGTACTGGAGTAATTTTTTTGTTGCAGTTTGTACAGAGTGCTTGATTTATGGAAAACAAATTATGTATTATCATCTTTTATAGACGAGAATCAGCGAATCAGGCAATAAATCTGATAGAGAGAGATAGAACTCGAGTCCTTAGTAATCAGTGAGCTTTTAAAATAATAAAAAAGTGCTGGGGTGATCTTTTGTTGTACTTTGTACAGAGCGCATGATTCAGAGCAGAATTATTATGTGTTATCATCTCTATTGTAGACAAGAATCAGATTAGCAGGAGATAAATGTTAAAGAGAAAGATGGAACTACAGTCAATTGGAAATGGTTCGAAGAAAATTTTATTTGTTTTCGAATGCCAGATGAAACAATTAATCAGATAGGATTGGGTGTTGAAGGCTCAGGACCAGATGCTAGTGGAATAGTCTAAGATATGGAACCAATTGTGGAGGTTGAGGTTGAAGAAAATGATGGAAATTGAAGATGATACAGTACTGAGGGGTGAAGAAGATGATCATTATGTTGAGGAAGAAGAAGGAGAAGAGGAAGAATAAGATGAAGAACAAGAGATGAGTGATTCAAATTTTGAAATACCTAGTCGAACATCATCTCTAGGTATTGTATTACCCTACTGAATTTTTAACAACAAACACATACGAATCACTAACAATCTTTGTTTTTTCAGATGTTCAGTATTGCACAAAGAACTGCAGTAAAATAAAAGCTTCACAAAAACTCCAACAGAATTTTGGACAGAGCTATACCTCAATGAATATCGAAGATTCATTGGTTTTGACATCAAAATAGAGTCGACAGCGAGAGGTTACAGGAATAATGGAAATGGAAAATCAGTGAAAGAGTCCAACTTGCTGGCTTTGGAAAAAAACATTTCAACTCCAGATAGCGGTGTTTTCTCCAAATGAAGACAGGAATGAGAATGGGAAAGAGTAAAGTTATTGGAGGTGAGCTAATTTTTCCCATTCCAATCAATTTGTGGAAATAAAACACAACGTTTCAGATCAACATCAGTCCCCAAGCCGTATTCGGTCTTCGTCTCAAGCTATTAGAATGGTGATACGTCTCAGCAAGATCGGTAAAGAATTCATCAAGCTGTCTTTTGGTTTCAATCAATCAAGCTCTTGGACACACAGTAGCATTGCTGGATGATGAGTGAAAGCATCAGAGTTCATCCCCGTTTTTATTTTCCAGTTTACAACCTACGCTACAGTTGAATTTTGCTCTCAAACTAAATTGTGTCCACACTTTTTTCAACAATTTCAAAACTCCGGATCCATGATAGCCCTTTTGGTAGACATCAACATGGTCTCTCGGATATCCATCTCAAAGTCTTATGTTTAAAAATTCTTTGGCTCTACCCGTCTGTGTTTGATTTTTATAGCACCCCAATATCTGACTCTCAGCTCATCGCATTGTCCATCATGGGAAGTCAGAGGTGTGCCATCGTCTGCAATACCTAGAGACGATGTTTGACTAGGTATTTCAGTAGTTGAGTCACTCATTTCTTGTTCTTCTTATTTTCCTGCTTTTTCTTCCACAGCACAATCACCATCTTCTTCAACCCTAAATATTGCATCATTTTCGTTTCCCATAATTGGAGCATTCTCATTTTCTTCAACTATAGCCTCCACAATTGGTTCAATATCTGCAACTGCTCCACTAGCATCTGGTCCTGAGCCTTCAACACCCAATCCTATCTGATTAACTTTTTCATCTGGCATCCAAAAACAGATAACAATTTCTTCGAACCATTTCCGATTGATTGGAGTTCCATCTCACATTTGGAACTCAAATGCGAGATACGAGGAAAGCCTCCATCTGGATCTTGATATCGATTGTTTTAGTCTCTTTACAAACTTGGAAGGATACACCAAAGATTACAAATGTTCAATGTGTTTTACTTGTTTTGACAGATTGGGTAATCTGAAAAGACACAAGTGCTCATCCTCAGACGCATCAATCACAGAGTTTTTTTGGAGGTGAACACAAAACCTAGCGCTAGAATTTTTGATAAGCTGCAGGTTCAGTTCCGAAAAATATCAGCACAGATAATACTTTGAGATGCTAACTGTATTTTGACACGCACGACATTGAGTGCTCGCTACCTGAATGCGTTGACAATATAGATATGGATACCACCGGATACCACCACCTACACTAGGGAACAAAATCTCTTGAGCATTTCCGTTCATTCAACTGTACCAGGTTTTGAGCTAACTTGATTTATTATCAACAACCGTGATAATGAACAATGTGTTAAAATATTTATTCAAAACTTGGGAAACAACCTTAAAAAAATAGAAAAAGAGGTACATCGATTGGAAAAAATGAAGAAAAGTGTTCGGGGGAATTGTTTCCCAAACAAAAAAATTCAAACAAAGATCAGGAGCCTCCAGCGTTCTGGATGACCTTATAAAGTACATGGAAAAGCTTCCTATTCTAGGTTTTAATTCACAGAGCTATAACATCAACGTGATGAAAGGACTTCTGCTGCGACAATTAAAATACGTCTACTACAGAGTCTTTGATTTTGTTGTAAAAAAGAAGCAAAATGCCTGTGATTGGTATAGGTTCTTTTTTGTTTTTGGATTGTACAAACTTCATCGCTCCCGGATACAACTACGAAATGCATTTCAAGCATTCAAACGCGAAGCTGCAAAAAGAATTTTTCCTTATGAATGGATGGAAGACTTGAGTAAACTGCAAAAAAAACAACATCTACCTCCGAGACAAGCGTTTTACAGTAAAATATGACAAAAAAAAACAGTAACTAAGAAGAGTACAACACTTGTCAGAAAACAGGAAAAGATGAAAACATGAGCACGATGAGAGATTTTTTAAAATGATACATCAACTTAGATGTAAGCCCATTCGTTCAAGTTTTGGAAAGACAAAAGGCAATTTACAGAAAAAAACGGGATCGGTATACTGAAAGATTGTATATCTTTACCATAATTGACAGTTCAAAGGATGTTTTTAAACAAAGCTTTCTAACCAGCTCCTCCACAGCTTTCGTCATATTTGGATTATCATGAACTCAATAATTCTTTTTGACAGACTCTCCAGGTTGTCTGATTGACAAATGCAATGCGGATATTTATTCCCTGATAAAGAAAACATCGTTGGTGGACCCAGTCTGGTTATGCACAGATATCACGAAAAGGATGTAACTAAAAATAAAGAACATTGGCTCTGAAAAGAAGCAAGAATTAGCAACAGGATCTATGAAGTTGATGCAAGTGCTCTGTATCTATGGTGTATGATGCAGTTGATTCCTACTGGATATCCCTAAAGAAGAAAAATGGAAAATTCCTTTGTTGTCGATTAAATAAAATTTAGCAATTCAGCGGGTATTTGGCTACAGTTCCAAATGTTTGCAAGACAAATCGACATTAGATATAAGCACAACGAAGGGAAAGTCTCTCTCGGACAACGAGAACTACCGGTTGATCGGATTTTGTGTTGAAAACCGACTTGTTTCTCAGTTTCATCGATGTTTTTGGCACAAAAAACAAATGATCTTTTAACAGCGCTAGAGGTCAAGAGTTTTAGCCTACTAGACAAAAAATCAATGACACAGCTGTATAGAGATACGATGGAAAATAACGGGTATCTCCGAACTCTAGGTTACGCCGTCATTCGATTTGGGAGTGTGAGTGGATGACTCGCGTAAAAACTGCTACATATCTACAAGAATTTGTCAACTTATTTTACGAATAATTCTATCCCAAAATACTTGAAAGAAAACCAAATAAAAAAGAGTGGTGGAGAGAGTTCAATGAGAAGATTTCTTTAGATTTGTCAAATGTGACATTGAAGTTCCTAAGGAAATAAAATATCAATTTTCCAAAATGCTTTTTATTCTTAAAAACACGATGTTGAGCAGAGAGCACTTGAGCAATGAGATGATAATCTTTGCCGAAACATTAGGATTCCTAAAAACCCCCCAACGCTTACTAGTTGGAAGTATGTTTGGAAAAAATATATTGCTGATGAGTTCACTGTTAAAGGGTACTTGAAACAGGGATTAAAAATCACCAAAGTCTATCAGCTGATAAAATATGTACCTAGAGAGACTTTTGAAAAGTTTAGAACTTCGATTCAATATGCTAGAAGAATGGGAGATATGGATTCTAGTCGAAAATTACTTGCCACCACCAGCAAGTTGGTAGGAAATGCAGCCTATGGAAAAACAATCACGGACAAAAAAAATTTTCTTTACAAATCTCAAAGATGTCGATGGTTTTCAAAAAGCTTCATTTCATCTCAAAGTGAGCGAATTCGTTTCTATGAAGGAGATAGCAGATGATTTCTGCAGAATCATCAGCGCTAAACAAATGGTACATTCGAAATCTAATTCAAGTCAATACAAAAACTACTACGTTCTTAAAGATTACCCTGTTAACCATTATGTCAATCATTTCAGCTACAGTATCTATGAATGTTAAAGTACACTTTTGTTTCTCTGTACTACGGTATGCCGAGCTGAAAATGTTGCAGTTTTGCTATGACTTTATGGACAAGTAAGTAACATTTAATTTTAAACTATTAAACTAATAGTCAACTTAAATGGTAGACATAACTGTAAATAATACAATCAATTTTTTTATTTATAGATATTTCGATCGAAACGATTTCCAGTAAGTTGAAATGGATACATGTAGTGCATAGATAGCTTTGAGTTGATCATTGGAAACATTGGTAAAAGCCGAAAAGACAGTTTGATAATGATTACGGCAATTAGTTTCCACAACCATACTGTGATAAACATACCGATCAGTCTTTAAGGACTAAAACAATGGATTCAGAATGGAACATGAGTGATTGCTGTGAAAAGTGCTAAAACATGGAAAAATAACACTTGCGTTGTTCAAAAAGGAGTTTACGGGAGATGGAATTGTTGCGCTCAACTCTGAATTGTACCACTGTTGGGGAGAGAAGGGAAACAAGTTTAGTTCCAAAAGTTTAGATAAGCGAAGTAATGACTTCAAAAAACACAGTTGTCTGAATGTATTGAGCACAAAGAAGTTGTTTACACGAAAAGGTCGTGGTTTAATAATAAAAGATGGAAAAATGTTAACGTACAGTCAAATAAAACGAGGGCTCATATACTTTTACACTAAAAGATTAATGTGTTCTGATGGCGGATCAGCCGAACCTACACCGCTTAGTGAAGAAACAACCCTTCATCCTAAAATTAAGTTTTTTAAAATAGTTACTATAGACATATTTTTAATATGATAATCATTAGTCAAGTCCATATTTATATACTCGCATGGATGTGGTTATGAATATAGACACGAATATATATGCTTGCAAACATAAACGAGTATGTATGAAGATGTACATGAATTTGTATAAACAAATAGCTCAATTTTTTCTTGTAGTAAAATTGTACTAATAACTATACATTGTTATTCAAACAATCAAACGCAATACAAAACCCCGGTATAAACAAAATACACATACCATATTTATAAACTAATCAATGCCGTACATATAAATTATCATACAAGATTAAATTTTCCCATCTGGTGCACACAAAAAGGTACCTCACAGGTTCTCATGGCTACTGGTGTCAACTAAATCACACTTGGAACCAGGAGAACCTTCTCCTTAGACTCCATGACAGAGACCTGCTCCTACATTACTCCTGTTGTAGATACAGTTGAAGGTGACAAAAATTGTTTTATTATTGTATTGATTGCAGAAGCTTCTAGACTTCATATGAATAAAAACACTCTGTAGCAGGGCAGCAGTTGAAAAGGAGCCAAATCGGCATTTGTCGCACTCCAGTTGAATAGAATTCAAACAAAACCATTTTCTAAACTATTGAATCAATAAAGCTCCAAACTCACTCACATACAGCTTTCTTTTAAATATCACAGCATTAGCTGTTTGAAACATCTTACAAGTCTCATACTCCAATTCAAGTCCAAAAAAAGTGCATGCTCAAGTTTACTTTTGGAATAAACTTTGCATGCCGAAAGTTAATTTGGGAATAAATAAAAGATAAAAGGTTTACAGTCTTAGAACCCCTTTCCCCAGTTTACAAAAAGCTGCGAAAAGACAGTTTTTCTGGTTTTCGAATACCTCTTTCTTTGCTTACAAAACTCTACGCTTCTTGCATGAGCAAAAAAATTGTTTCAATAAAGTTTTTTTTGAAGCACATGTATTCATAATGCAGCATAATAATAATGCAAATGCTTGTATGTTTTAGAACCTCTGCAGCCAATAAATTTCACCATGAATGTAGAACCTGCCACCGTAAACCATACTCTGATATCTGATTGGGTTGTCAGTGATGAAGGGGTTCAACAGAGCTTTTTGATTACTCTTTGCTATGGAACTGATAATTGTACAGTATTCCATCAAGAAGAAGTGGAGGCACAGTCACATAATACCAGTTACACTAAAGTCCTTGAAATAAATCAGACGTTATCGGTTGGATGGTACAAGGCGATGATTGAATCAATTGCTCTTGATGACTCCAGTCTAACAACAGAGTTCATCTTTCTAATTCGTAAGTGAAAAATCATATGTCCAATATTTGAAGGAAGTTAAACTTGTAGTTAAGAAGGAAACACGACTTGAACCTGATTGCTCAATCATAAATACAACCCAACAATTTAAGTTACAAAAATGTATGTAACATATTTGACTTTTCTATTGAAGATATTCTAATCTCAGGGTGTTAAGTTTCTATATAACCCGAATGGTGAATTCATTTTGCAGCTGAATTCAATGAGTCAGTTCCAGTGTTTGAAAAAAGGTTTATTCGTAACTTTGGAAAAACCTAATCATTCAAGTCAAAGGCATTTTTTCTATAATCAATGCTTGTAGCTATGTCTAGCTTCAAATAAAATAGCAGAAACAAAAGCAGTTACATAGCTGAGAGAGAGAAACAAGTAGAAATGCCTTTAGCTTAAAATAATATTCTGGCTTTGCATGCATGTCCATGCGACATCATAACACACGGGTTTCCCTTTTCTTCTTTCAATGTCCGCTGTGACCATTCGGTCTAACAATATTTCATTGTTAGAATGCAGAACTATTTAAAGCGTGCTCAGTTTCTCGGTCTTTTATACCTACTGAAAGCAGAATAAATACAATTGCCAAGTCTCAACCCATTTGAATCATAAATTGAATGATGATGGAATGAATAGGACTAACTCATTATAGTGTTTGCCACAGAATACCTTGTTGCGAGACTATGATTATCCTTCACAGCAATGATAGCTTGATTGAAAAATCTGAAGAGAAGCAGGGTCTAGTCAGTCTAGTCTAGTCTAGTCTAGTAAAAACATAGCTCATTTTCCTGCAGCCAAAATACTGTAGTAGACTTTTGTTTAGTACCAAAAGGCTACTAAGCTCAAGTACTCCCCCTCTCTCTAGCAGGAACCCCACTAGTAAGGCCAATGCTAATTGTCCAATTGACTTTAATAACTAGCAAGGAGAGCACGGGGCTCAGACCAACTAGACTGGTTGTTCTGATATAAATACATTCATCGCACTCTATACTGTTATAGGGATGTAGTCCGCTGGAGTGAAGTGGCAGAAGTAGATACAATCGTACAAATGTAAAGGGTATATACAGGCTCCAGCCTTATATAGGCTGCAGCACAGGAAGCTGACATTGTCACAATACTATAACATGCTAATAGTACAAATGCAAACAATCATGTTCACAGGAGGTGGTTTAGACAGATAACGATGCATGGTTAAGTATAAAACGAATAGAAAGATCATTGCAAGTAGTTGAATAGATTGGGTGCCCAGTGATGAAAGAGTGGAGTTAGGTAGAATGTCGGTTGTTATGTGCTCCCATCTTCTGGGTAATGCTGGGCTGTACTATAGCCTTATGCCCATATTCTTGGCTTTTGTGGGTAAATTAGTTGAAAACTCGCCTGCTGCAGCTTAACAGGTATTTTTGAAATCTTAGGCTCAGTTAGTCAATTGACTCCGACCCAGTGAGGTTACTACCAGCCCAATAAAGGTCACAACAAACCCAGTAAAGGTAATCTCCGGGCCAGTGCTCTTTCATGTTTGCAGTACAGGTAGGCAGCACTAATTGCTCTACGGCTTGCAACACATAGACTCAATAGCCTGTTGCTCATGTGTAATCAATGCCATATGGAGTCTCTGGTTTACAGCGACAACCTCTAGTAGGTAAGGGCCTGCGAAGCTAAGTGTTTAGAGTGTTTAGTGCCTATCGTAAAGTATTTGACAGTATATCCGGAATGACAATTCATGCAGGGGTTATAGAAATAACTACTTAGTTTTCTGGAGATGGACAAAAGAGGGAATTGATTGTTGATATCTTGATGGGCATAGTTTCCAATAAAGCCGGTACAAATGCTCGATTTACAACACAATCATCATCCAGACGTTCGTTTCTGTTTCATTGTTCTAAATCTGTCTTTGAAGGGGAAACATCAAATTTCTTTGAGCAAACCCTACTTGTTTGCTTTGAAAAAAACACCGAGATGCTTCTTGTGTAACTGATTGCCCACAGAAGTGCTTTCCTTAAAGATCCAAATACAAGCGATAGGTCAATGAACAAGCAAAGAGCAAACCTGACTTTTTTATTTTTCAACGGTACTCAGGAAACGAATGATTGGCGCTGATTATAACAATTGTTGAGTTTTACCATTCCATCTTGTTCTCCGTTCTCAAGTAAAAGAAAATGAACAAAGCTCTCATCTGAATTATTTCATACATGTTTGGATAATTGAGCAAATAACTTAATAATGCGGTGACTAGGGCCTTGCAACAATTAAATGAAAAAAAATGCTACTGCGTTGTTGTCACTCAAAGGCGCATCCATCACCATCAAATCATCTGTAATAGTTGATGAAAAAAATCAATTTGATTTTGATTTGAATAGAGAGCAGTAAAGTTTTGTAAGTAGAACTATCTCATCATCAAGGTTTTAGTATAAGCAGCAACACAATGTGCAGATGACAAAGTTAACCTGGTGAAGAAATAAATGACAGAAAAAAAATACTTTACCCCAAAAAGACCTACAGTATCATCCACAACGTAGTACCAAGCATTTATCGACTGTTAAAAAATCTTAAGCCAGCAAATACTCATCCAGACCCAGAACAGTTCATTGAGGTTCAGCGTAGCAAGTGAAAGTTACTACAACTATTAGGTAATTGAAATGTTACTCAGAAAGTTGAAACAATAACTCGGACTGGTAGAGTAAATATTTCAAGTGCCATATTCACTCCTATTGCACCACTTCTAGCATCAATAAATTGGTGACTCTTCAATTATTAAATTTTCCAGACATTCTTTCATGCTCTAAAAAATGAGCACAATAAATAAACATAACAACGAATAACAACCAGCTGATAGCGGACAAAAGAACTACACCTTGACTGTGCTGCAACTATGTGGACAACACAATAAAAAATAGGCATGAAGCAAAGGCACAATTCTTAATGGAAACTGAAGCCAATATCAACACGCAAAGGTGTTTGAATGATATCACAAAAACTACAAATAATCAACCGTTTGGAGCGGTTGTAGTATTGTTAAAACTTTAAATCAGCATATTTTACTTCATCAAGCCTTTGTCAATGAACGTCACATTGATATGTTTCATTCTAGACTTTGTACTAATAATTGTAAAGCAAGTCATACAACTATGCTTTGTCTAATCTACAACAAAAAGAAAAACCAATAGAAATAAACGTTATGACAATAGGGATAAATGACGTAATAAAGGAAAAAACTGTTATGATAGTGAATTAGGTATTTGACTGGCAGAATGAATTAAAAATAATAATGATGAGTAAACCTAATGAGTAATCAGACTTGAAACTGTTTAAAGTTTTTTGCTAACATTTGCTACCGTAAACAGCTGTGCGCCGACTCGCTAAATTTCCTCGGAACAACAGCATAGGATATCTGCAACTGTTTTCTTTGGGGATATCTAGTAGGCATCAACTGCATCATACACCTCAAGTAGAGAGCGTTTGCATAGACTCTCCAGGGCAGGTTGCAGTTTTTGCCACTATTCTGAGCCAATATTATCTAAATCTAATTTGTTTCTTTTGGTGAGTTCCAAGACTCACCAAGCCAGGTCGTCAAACGATAGTATTTTTTCGTCCATAAATACATATCCATTTAACATTTCTCAATCAAGTAGGTTGGATGAGACTGTCAAAATGATTGAGTGAGTTCTTTAAAATCAAAAAAGGAAGAAAGCCGCAAAGGTGACGGTTGGGGAGCTTTGTTAAACATCGAGCAGCTTGCCAAACCGGTGGCAATACGCCATCTTTCAACATGTCAATGCCGAGTTACCTGTAGATAGATCTTTGTCTTTCTATAACTTGCTGTTACAACTAACTTGAGTACCACTTATAAAATTCATTAATAGTGCTTGTGTTCACTGTTTTCCGCTAATGTTTTGCTGTTTCAAAATGCTGTGAGCAGCTTGTCTCGATGTTCAATGTCTCTGTTGCAGGCAATTCAAGTATTTCATCCACTCACATGGAGAAGATTCTTTTGCGCCTTAGCATTTTTATGCTTTGCAACACATTTAATTGGTGTATTCTGGTGCAACAAAGTTCGTGCATTTCAAAAACCAAAAAATTTTTATGCCGATCACTGCCATCTCGCTATATTTTTTTACCACGGAAGCAAAATCATTGTTACAGAATCATTTTCAATTGTTGTAGCAAAACTCATTTCATCAGTTTGGTGCTGTAGCTCTGCAAACAAAATCTTAGAATAGCAACCCTAATACATGTAATCCCCCAATTCATCCGAGTCACTAGAGACACTGAGTTTTTTTCTAGGCGGCTTTTCTTAGAGGCAATAGGCGAAGATTTTTAGTCGCTTGATGATTTTTAAAATGGCTTATTCTTGCTTGGGCGTATACATCATCAATGATGTTTTGTAGACATTGAATTTTTTTTAATGCATTTTCTATCACCACCATCAATGTTTATGCATAACAGTGTCTCAAAACTGGTCAGAGTTAAGGAAACAGAAGCCCTGTGAAGTTTTTAGTCACGAGTGTGAAAGGTGGTGTCTGTACCTTTATTGCCCTAACATTCGGGCAGCAAACACTTGATATCTGATCTCGTGAAACACCAATAGTATTTCAAAGGCTCATATACAGTAAAAATTATGACAAACTTTTCTTTGACTCATCAAAGAATTGTGGGGGCATGTCTGTTTTCCACCCCAAGAAACTCCATAGTCATCGCAACTGAGGTTGAACTTCCGTGACAATTCATGTTGCTGAATCCATCAAAAGAATTGAACACCTTTGATGTGTTTAGGCTCTGGAGTATCCTTACAAGCTTGTTATGTAATGAGATTGAACTGGTGGTTTTAAATATCCAGATATCGATTTTTCTTGTATCGTTCGTTGGAGGTGCAAATAATTCTTGTGGTCTTGTCTTTGTGTAGAGCAAGTGAGCTTACCTTGATTTGAAGCGCCTTCCAAAATCAGTCAATTCGAACAATTCGACTCTTTTTCTCCATGCTGGATAACAAAATGTGTGCTGATGGAGATGGGTTAAGATGACCAATGAATTCCACATATTGCTTGAGGGGATTTTCACATTATTTTTTTGTGGAAATTTATTTGATGCTCTCCACCATTTTTCATATGTACAGATAATGTCAGTGGCTTTTGATTTTCAAAGGTGCTCATATGAGTTTGCTGCTGAGAGTGTGGTCGGGTAGATTTTCCAAAGGCATGCGGACTTGTCGCATTCTGATCAATTTTTCAGAATATAACATAAGGGTTTGTGTTCAACATCAGAGTCAATGTCTCATATTTTGTCTTCATCTTGAAATATTCGCACTGTGATTGGTCTCAGCAATATTGCGGAAATACTTTTCTATTTGTTATTCAGAATCCACCAAACAAGCTTTCGGATAGACGGAGTTCACCATAGTTTTTGTTGTAAGCCAGCCAACAAAAAGACCTTCACCAAAATTAACTTTGGGAGCCTATTTACAAAAAAAGACTTTCCTGCTCTACCCCTACCAGATCAGAGCTCCCACCTAGCCTCTCCAACCTCTTCTTGCTTTTCTCGGCTTGAAAAATGAAATTCGACCAGGAGTCCTTCCTGGCGTTTCTAAGAACAACTACAATTCTAGTTATACAGTATATAATATGGTATGAACTATACCCCCTCCCCTCCTCACACGCGCTTTTTATCGTTTTATTATTAAAGGCATTCTTCTCTTATGGAGAAAAGTTTGTGAAGGATTTCAGTGGCACATGTCTCTTATGAATCTAGAGGTAACTCTGACTGAAGCAATTGGTAGACAGACTTCCCAATGTGATGACTCAGAGAGCTATCACCTCAGAGAAAGGCGGAAGCACCTCACCCGTACTGCAGACGCTATACCAGCTCTGCAGAACATATACTGGCCCTGCAGAAACTTATACCGGCCTTGCAGCTTTACCTACTGGCCCTGCAGTGGCTTCTACCAACCCAGGCGTGACCTGTACTACCCCTGCAGTGAGATAATGGATCTATGGCTGACAAAAACTGAATACTTTTTTGTGTAGTAACATTCCTTGCCACTAGACACCTGACACATTTACTTTTATGCACCATTATATGCATTGTCCTGGTGATTGGTTAATTTTCTTCCTGTCGTATTGTTTTGGTTAGACTTAGCATGATGCAATGCACTTTCTGCCACCAGTCCATAAGCGGCTGGATTCTTGTATGTTCACTGCCATTTAGCAATTATTGCTATTTCTTTCGATATTCTAGGTAATAGCCTCCCTCGAGCATGATTTGTGGACAACTAAATGTGTTTATTAGATAGAACTATGCATAGTTTGACTGAGCTGAGTAATAACTAGTTGTCAAATTGTTATCAACTTCTCCTTTTCATCCGGTGGGTCTGACCGACCCAGTGTTACCTCTCTGAGACAGGTGTTGTTTTCCTGCTCCATGAACTGCGCGCTGTGGACACCTCTTCATTAGTGGGCGGTAGTGGGATTCCCACCGTCACGCTCCATTTCATCGTAAAAGTGATAGGTTTTCAACTAGTTAATCAATAACAAAATTATTACTACTATCCAAGCACGTGGCATAACATCAGTATGAGCATCAATTGCTGCAGTGTTGATGTTGGCGCCACCAGTGCTGGGGTTACATGACTGGACAAAATAGCCACTTGAACAAGAGACTACAAGAATAACCTAAGAAATACAGAGGCTTGCATCCAGGACTATGTTTCCTTGAGATGACAAGATTTGCCCATCAAAGGGAATAAATACCTCTGAGATCTAGAAACAGATGCAAACCGTGATACAAATTGTTCTTCCTAATACCAAACCAACTTGATTGTTTGGTTTAGGTTAGCTCCGCTACCCAAGGCTGTTCATTGGAGCAAAACCCATTTTGTGTCCAGCCCATCAGCTTCTGTTTGAAGAAGTAGTAATGTACACTGTTCAGCACATGATGTTTTTTTCCGAAATCCACTCAGAGCTTTCTGTTTTATAGTTTATTCTGTTTTAAATAACTATCCATTTGTTTCTCAAATACAAAGTATTAAATTTTTACAAGTAAAGCTCAAAACAGTCCATGTAATTGGCGTTTTTACTCTGCGGGCAGTGGCAGATAAAGAAATATATAGAAAGGGAAGTCGATAACGAAAATAATAAAATCAATAAATTTTTCAAAACGAGAAATGTAGAGCTTTAAGTTATTTATAAGGTGTCTCAATTAAGTATAGTAATAATAATTTACCAATAGTATATATATTATTCGTTTCAATTTAAATAATACTGACAACAGGCATTATAATAATCATTATTTGTCGAGAGCGCAAAGTAAAAACTAGGTTGCCGATTGCAGTGAATGAAAAGTAAACAAGAAAAAATGTTTAATTGACGGCTGCGGAAGTCAACTACTCTTGCACTGACAATAAAGTGGTATTCTCCTTATTATTAATGTAAGTTAAAATTGGCATAGTTTTCTGCAACTTTGCAAACCCAGCTACAATCTGAAAAACCGTTGACCTGATTGGTGGACATATTTACTACAAAAAGCAGAAAAAAAATCTTGCCCAGTAAAACTGATGCAGCGGTGACAATGATAATAATAGTAATAACAATAATAATGGCGATGGCGACAACGGCGGCAACGGAGGCGATGTAGGCGACGGAGGCGACGACCGCGAGGATGGTGGCGGCAATGATGACGACAATAATACTAATGATAAATATAATGATGATGACAATAAAGATAAATACAATGATAATGATAAATATGAGGATGACGATGCCGACAACAACAATGACGGCGGCGACGGCGGCGACGAGGATGACAACGAGGATGACGAGGACGCAGGCTGGGCCGACAGCAACAACAACGACGATGACGATAATTGTGAAAATATGAAAGCACATTCCTACTGTTTGATAATGAAAAAACATGATAATTTTAGGGGTGGACAAAACACTCTCACATACCCTATGCCTTACCCTACCGCCGAGAACCTCTACCTCTAGTCAGAACTCCTACCTCTAAACGGAGAGCTTTACTAAGCGTGCACTTTTAAGTTTAACTTATCTCATGAACTAAAACAATATTGGAGAAGAAAATAATTATTTCTAAATCAAGTGGTCTCAACAGATTCAAATTGAAAGAGTTTATCAAGTTTTTCTGGCAAAAAATTATGAGGCTCGCTCTTCCTGTATCATCATTTTGAATCAACAATAACAATAGTTTTCAACTCTCAGTTACAGTAATGTGACTGAGAAAATTGTCTGACTATCAAAATATAAATAACTTTGTTTTTTGAACGAACCAGTGAAAATAATTATCAGCTATTTTAAAATTAATTTTAGTACTTTGTTTAAGACTATTCAACACTTTTCAGCTCCAAGAAAAGACAACTCCTCAAGTGCCAGGATTTTTGACTACAAATGAGGCATTTCAGCCGTAAGGTATGGCATAGGGTATGTGTAAGGCACATATCATTATCATCATATGTTGTTAGTAAGTTTCTATGCAGTTGTGTTATCTTTTTCATTAGAAACTTAGATTGGTAGCTGATAAAAAACATGTCACCACTTCTCACAAATATGTTTATTGAATCTTGAATCCTCCTCTGTGCAAAAGTTTTTCTAAAAGCTGATTTTAACGGAAATTTTGAGTTGATCTCTCAAAACATTTTTGGCATACTCATGGGCGAAGAGAGGGGGAAGCCTGATCTCCTAAGGCTCACCGTCCAGACCTGCCACTGTCTGTATATCCATCACAGTAATTCTCTCATCTGTTTGCGTGAGCAGTGATAGAGTTGCACACACGCACACACACAGTATTCGGTGACTTGCTCATTGTCTTTGATCAGAGCAATTGATAATCAAGTTTGGATGAGCTTCTTCTTAGCTTTTTGTGAAAAGTAACAATAAAATGCTAAATCCCTCATAGAGCAGTTTTCATCATGAGACCTGAACCAAGGAATCAGGTTGATTTGTCCTAATGACTCCACTTTTGTACCACAAGGCTTTTTTGTTACATGACAACATAAGATATCATCATGAGCTAGTAATTGTATCCTTGTGTTTTCATTGATCGTAATTTGCACTATCGGCTATGTAGTCATTATTTGCGCATACTGCTGGTGATATTCTGAATAAAGTTATGTTTTTTTCCTGTGATTCCGACTCTATGAGGCATTTTATTTGCATTGATCATTGCTCTAGTTCTCACTCTTGTTCATTGCTCTTCACATGATCTGGTGCTCCTGAGGTTGCTTTGCTTACTGTGATCTCATCTTAAGGCCACCTTCCTTTGTGGTTGCTTCCCTCCTCCTTTTCCCTGCAATTCAAAGCACTAGTTTATCATTTATTAAAAAAAAATATTGTCATACTCATTTAATCAAAGGTTGAAAAATGGTTCAATAACTCATCTGAAAAATTGGTAAAAAAAATTATCGGTCATACGGCTCAGGATTTAGCTGCTCTACATTGATTATTCAGTACTTTTACAGTACTATAAACTACATTCATCTGTAGGAATAGTTTGAATTTTCCAATAAAGGTGATGTTTGTTCTTGATTGACAGTTACATAAGTATGATAAATGAACTTTGAATATTATTCCAATTATTTTGGCATCTCTGCTGAAGAGTAATTTGGTGTACTAAACCAGGTAATGTGTGAGTAACAAAGTGTTGCTGTGGGATTATATAAATTTTATAGCCGCTACATTTAGTTTGCTGAGTCAGCATTGCTATCTCTGCCAATTCTCAGTCCAAAGACATTAAAACTATCAATTACCACCCGAGCGCTCAACTAACCAGCACCACCTAGTTTTTACAGAACTCATCTCAGCTGAGACATAACTCACATATAACTCCCTGCCAGCAAGACCTCATAAATGAATAAAGCTTTGACATCTGTAGCAGCATAAACACAATTAATCATTTTCAGTCAGCAAAACCCTCTATTGCATAGCATGACCTATTTTTACAAAGGGGAGAAAACTTCATTTAAAGTAGCCTCTTCCTGTTGGTTCAGTCCTTGCGGGCACTTTCACTGGTCCCATGACTGCCAAACCAACATTTGGTTCATTTGGTTTCTTGGGTACATCAGCGTCTATTGACTGGTCATTTTGTCACACTCAGGATAGGAAAATTTTCAAGTGGTATCACCTGTATTGAGAGATATTTACATGTGATTTCTAGTAGGCTCACCAAACTTGTAGGGAAGGAAAGGATTTTCAGCATTGTTATGGGTATGTAACATTTGGGAGAGAGTGCACTTTGCCGATAGGATGTGATGTTGTTTGCAAATAATTTATATATGAGGGAAAGTGGAGCGTGGAAAGATTTCAAACTGCACAAACATTGAGAGAAGGAGTAATTTATCTAGGAGGATGACGGGCAATCAGGGTGGATAGAGGGGTCAAGTGGGAATACAAAAGATTGCAAAAGGTTTTTGATAATTGTATTTCTTCATTGTATTACTGTTCAAATGAACTGCTCACTTCAGATTAAAATACCAATTCCCCAACAAAGGTCTATCAGGTATAATAGCCTTTCAAATCCATTGCTAAAACTAAGTCCATTGAAACTTTAGGTGAAATTGGTTTTTTGTTAAGTGAAGTAGACGTATTATGCATGTTTCTACAAAAACTTGACAAACCATTAGCGCAAACAGAAAATTTTCCACACGCTCAGTTGACAACAACAATGTAGTCATAGTTATTTGTCAAAAAATGTAATACATGTAAGTAAAATCTGTTGCAAATAAGAAACAAAATGATATGGTCAAGCCAACAAAAATCTATTCTCAGGATATGCACTCTGTTTGCGCAACACTTTTTTTCTAATAAATCGATATATTGCAAATGAATGGATTATTAATAAGCCTTGTATCTATAGTAATAATGCTATTTTACTTTCAGGTCCTGAGAAACCACAATACAAAGAGATTGAGGTTTATCCTACTATAACTGGACACATCGTATCTATCCTCTGGCACACATCTGGTGGACCGGCAAACATGTTTTCCATTGAAGTTGTTGCAAATGAATCTGATTCTTTGGGAACAACAACAGTGGAGTTGAGTTGCATAGATGATCTACTGAACCTATGTGCCTATAATATCACCACAAACTCAACACTGATAGAGGGCTATTATGTGATGAGATTGGCTAAAATTGAGAATGGTTTCATTAGCGATAGTGAAAATATTTCGTTTTTGGTTGGTAAGTATTTAGGTTTTTAATTTGCACATTTAGGTTTTTCAATTTGCACATTCTATGTTTCTAGCATACAATTATTAAAAAAGAAAGCAATACCTAATTGAAAAACTTGCTTCATAGTTTTAAATCAAAAAAGTTTAAAGATTATTTCCTTTAATCACTAGCTAATCGAATGATATGGCCTCTCTTTAATCACCACTTTCTCCATGAAGTTTTATGACTAGACCACAAGCGTTTTGCCAATGCGTTTAAAAAACCTATAACAATTGGTTTTGACCAGCAATATGACAGTTTTATGAATTCTCCTGTTCTTTGACTTTCTATTGCTTCCACCAATTAACAAGCTCGTCGGTCAACCGCTTTATTCAATGAAGTTCAATTTTCGAAATTTTATTAGGATTCGCTTATACATGATATGCTAATAAATCTGCACTCATACAAATCAAAATTCTCTTTTCTCTAACGAGAAATAATAACATACTGAATCCACCTGTTTAAACTATTTTTATCATATTTTTAGTTCCGAGACATAATTTAGTAGTGACCATATTAGATCAACCAACAACAAAAAAATTAACCAACTAAACGCACAAATAATAACACAGCTGAAAAGAAAACACCACTTTGAAAAGACTACCAAAAATTGAAGCAAAATAATGTAACAAAAGAGTTAGAACACTGCAACAACAATCTAGCACTGTCTGCAGAGAATACCGAAAACTTCGGAAATTTTTTTTCTGGAAATAATTACTGATTTGATTGTTAGCAAAAATAATGCCCATATTGTAAAGGATTTGCCCGGGTGTTGGGACAGCACCTTCACCGGACCACAGAATAAGAATAGCTGTCCGTACTATTGGGCACTAGAGCTGTGTTGGTAGCGTAGCTTGCTAGTGTCAAGGGACACAACCTGTTATACAGTATCTACTAACCGGTAGTATTACGTCACTGTATACGGTAATTAATCAATCTAACTGTCCCGACTCGAAGACTTCCTGTTTTTCTTGATACAGAGATCCGCTTCCCAGCACGCAGATCCGGTTTCACTTTGTTTTTCAATTATTTAGCAAGCATGTGTATATTTTATAGCCATCGTGTTAGACAGATTTGTGACAATTTCAAAAAGTGTAACGTAATCTCTAGGAGTTTAATTCTCAACAAGTAATCTTGCTTAGCAATTCAACGACAGTATAAGAAGAGTTGTAGTGATCAGCGACAATGTATTTAACTGTAAATATGCAAAACTTACAACGAGAGGTGTGAAGAATTGTAAATAGTCCTCAATATTAGAACCCACTAGTACTTCCAGTCAAGACTACGAGGATGCACAACGTTACACTAATGCTTCCAGTGTATCAACTCAACACAACTACTATAAGAACTCTGCCTGCTAGGCAATCTGCCCTAATACTTATCAAGATGATATGTAAATAAAACAGTTGAAAGTTACAACATGCCGTTGGATAATACAAAACGGGCGCAGTGCTAACCATAAATAGTAGCGCCAAAACACAGACATGTATAACAAACATAAAGACTAGCTGGCGCTTCTCCGCCAGGTTAAACGTAAATAATTGATCGAATAGAAAAAAGATGGCAACCGGAACAGTTCGGCTTGGGTTCCCTAGCTTGATCTTGGCTGTCACGTCTCTACGATCTGTAGGAACAAACGCAGTTTGGATTGCTAGGCATCCAGCATAACATGTGTTCAATAAGGTAAGACAACTTCTGGCACATCTGGCTACAAACAGTCGCTCAAGCAATTCCATTACATAGGCCCCTCCAACTATCGTGCATCAGGACGGATAGTTAAACATTTTTGGGTGACTGTGGGTGGCGGAGGAGCAGGAACCATATAGTGTGGGTCAAATACAGAGGGTATATACAGGAGCAGATGCAAAAGAGTACACGGGAGAGTCTCGAAAGACTGTCGACATGCGGAACCCTGCAGTGCAAAGGAAAGAGATTGCACAACCGTACTGCCCTTGGCACAACACCATGTGCGCTGGCAAAGAAGAGAGATTGTATGGACTGCACAACCCATGACACAAATCAATGTGTATTTGAAACCACTATATGCACATCCGGCAGAGGGAGTGAAGGAAGGAAGAAGATGGTTTACACAGCTGGGCGGACTCCAATTTCAGTGAAACGATAGAGGGCACGACACCATCACTGCGGAAAAATAAGAGGGGGCACCTTCTCCATCTGAAAGGTAAACCCTACTAGTTCGGGGGAGGACGAACAGAGCTTTGAGGCGACAAACAAGGAGCGTAGGGTGGCTCAGATCTAGCTGAATGGAGGGCCACCACCTCAGTTGCAGTCAGAAATGTAGGGCGGAAGACAGCTACATCTGCAAGTTGTAACACGGGGGTAGGCTTAGAAAGAATTGCCTCTACTTTCTCTACAGGTACTGCAGGATTAGCAGTGGCAGTTGCTGTAGGCACAGTCCGTCTCTTGGGAAGTGTCAAACCTTCCATGGGGATAAGGGACCAGGTATCTACTGCATGTACTTAAAAGGTGGAAGGTGCCGGCTCAGAAGAGGTATGACTGTAGAAATTTTGTTCAGCTCAGGAAACCCGGCCAACAGCTCCGCTCCTCCCTTCTTCGACGGCTGTAACTTTCCCAAACTCTGCATACGCTCATGCTCCTTGGGGCTTTGACAAGGCTGAACATTTGAGCAAGGGCTGGGAGTGAGGGAGAGAGAGAAAGGGGGAGAGGGGGAGAGAGGGAGAGAGAGGGGGTAGAGATGGAGAGAGGAGAGAAGGATAGAGAGGGGGTAGAGAAGGCGAGGGGGAGAGAGGGAAAGCGAGAGGGACAGAGAGTGGGGGAGAGAGGGGAAAAAAGGTAGTGGAAGTGGGTGGGGTAGGGTGAGGGACAAGGGGAGAGGGAGGAGTGGGAGGAAGGGGATTGGTGGAAGGGGTAAGAAGGGAAACATGAAGTTGGAGAGGGACAGTGAAAGTCAGAAAGAGAGTTGGGAGCGGGACAGGACAAATGGGGAAGGGAGAGGGGAGAAGGGAAAGGGTGGGGGGAGGGGGAGAGTGGAAGATCCAGGAGAGAGTTAGCTGGTTAGAGTTTAGTGGTTCACATAGAGAAATATGCTATATATATGGGAAAAAAATGTGACATATAAAATATGTTGGTGACTTTGGCTCCTAGTTATACCTGAAGCTCAACCTAATAAGTAGGAAAGTGCACTTTCAGCGCACAAATTTTGAATCTCAAACGGAAATTGGGAGATATTCTTTTGCAATTACATGCACAAGTGTGTGATGAAAATCTAATGTTGTCGCAGTTAAAACTTCATTCATGCTATTTTTGAAAATAATAAAGCTGATGAGATGGGAAACTAGAATTGAACTGTTATATAGGGTTTACATATTAAGCACATTTATTGTCTACAAATCCATGCTCTGGGGAAACAATTGCCTAGAGATTTTAACAGCAGTAGCAGTAGCAGTAGCAGTGCCAGTAGCAGTAGCAGTAGCAGTAGCAGTAGCAGTAGCAGTAGCAGTAGCAGTAGTAGTAGAAGATAATTGACAATGGTCATACAGAGAAGAAGCCTTTTATAGCGTTGGTTGATATGAAGTTAATTGCATCCCAATGTTACAGCCAACAAACATCGAAAGAAGTACAATGACTGGATAAAAGCCATGAACAGAGCGCATAATTAAAAGTACATGGTGCTTAATGACAATAATAAGACTATGGGTATGGTATTCAGTCTTAGCAGCCTTAGGTCCATGGTTGATGACATGTACATGTAGTGAGGTGCTACATCTGTCTTCATCATGTGACAGGCTATTTCCATCGCTTTAGCCACTGGGCCATCTTGACATCGACTTGGTGCGGCGTAGCATATCTGGTAAGGGTCACTGTAGGGCCGGGTAAGGTCACTGCAGGGAAGGTATGGTAACTGCAGGGCCGAGTAGTGCTCACCTTTCCTTCTTTTGTGGTGAGTCTCTATCTTGTCACTCTGTCATCGTTCAGAGTCACCTATGTCATAGTAAATATGAAAAAAGGGCATGTTAAGTTGCTAGCATCCACCTTTGCTGCAAATGGATCAATGAGAAAAACCCAGAGGTTTAAATCAAACCTGGAAATATGTATATTAGTATATTTTTTGGATAAAATGTAATGTGTTTTTTAACCTACAGGTCATTTCAGTGTTGAGAGTTTGAGAAGGAGTGTTTGAGTTTCTCATAAACGCCTCATTTAGTCTTGTTTTGTACTCAGCTTCAAGTATGATCGTAGGGTTTTCTAATCACTGGTATACTTAGATTCACTGCCAGAGAAATAGTTGAATGTACGTGCCAAGTTCTTCTTTCTAAACTCCATGTGGTGAAATTGTGGGTGCATTTGGTAGTTGCTACCCCCTGTAACAATGAGGCGGCGCTGCACAGGCGACTGTCATCAGTGTACTCATATCCAAGGCAGAGATAGAGGTCCCACAAAAGCAGAAGTGAGACAAGAGGTCGGGTCACCCTTCTTCCCTACACCCCTGCCCTCTGCTGCTGCTCATCCCAAAACCCCCATGTAGCTGCCATAGACAGAGGACGCACTATGCCCTCAGACACTGATCTGGTACAGGCCCATAAGGAAATTACGCACCCAGTAGCTACAATCTATGCGGCTGTGGAGAGTAACACTCCTCTTTCCAAAGAGCAGCTGGAGACTGGTAGCAGTGAACTCAGAAAGTTGAGCCAGAGACAACCATCACACAGGAATAGAGCTGACGGAGTGTTGGAGCTACATCTAGCTGTCGGAAACCGCTCCTGGTGGTACGCTGTGTGTCCATACAGCCTAAGGGGTATGGTGATGTGGGGAACGCATTCCCTTGCCCATGCTGGTATCCAAAGAACCACTAAACGCCTCCAGTTGACTTGGTACTGGCCCGGCATGACAGCTGATGTCCGGACGCTGGTTTCCAGCTGTGAATTCTGCCAAAGAGCAAAAATTGGGACACTTGACCTAATCCGGGTCGGCAGAGAATGTATGCAGGCAGACCTTGGCAGAAACTAGTGGTAGACCTAGTAGGACCACTGCCAGAGACAGACAGGGGCAACTTATGGATTCTGGTACTGACAGACCACTTTACCAGGTGGCAGGATGCCCTGGCAGTTCCAGATATCACAGCTCCAGGCATGGCCACTGCTTTGGACGGACGGGTGTTTTTCTATCTAGGCATACCGGAGCAGCTCCATACTGATCAAGGGGCGCAGTTTGAGTCCAGCTTGATGAAAGAACTATGTTCACTATGGAACATAGGAAAAACGAGACCTACGCCATACCATTCACAGGCAAATGGAGTTGTGGAACGCAATAACCGGGTGTTAGGGGGTTCATTACGCTCCTTGCTGCTGAGAAGACAACCAGAGGAATGGGATCTAATGCTGCCACAGCTCATGTGAGCTTTCAGAGCCACCGCACATTCCGTGACAGATGAGACGGCAAACTGCCTGAGGCTGGGTGGAGAGATGAGACTCCCAGACCAAATCGCCTACCACCAACCCCTAACTGACCATATTCCAGTTCATGAGTACGCTCAAGCTCTCACCGAAGCCTTAGAATAAGTATATGATACCTTGAGAGAAGAACACAGTCAGATCCGGAATGAGAAAGGTAAGGAGCCTTCCCTGTATGCTCCAGGAGATCAAGTTTGGTTAGAAAATAGGAGGCTTAGAAAGGGTGAGAACCCAAAGTTGGAGCCTAAATTCGTTGGCCCATATGTTGTCGAGGAGGCATATTCCAACCACACTTACCTCATTTCTCGGCAGGGGCAGATATCAGTACAAAATGGAAGCAGGCTCAAGCCCTACAGCAGTTGCACTGACCCTAGGGGGCAGGCTCAGGCTGCTATAGAACCCAGCAGGAAACCCAACATGAGGGGTGCAGTGAGAAGGCAGAGGAGACCAGTACCAGTAGATGAACCAGAATTACCCCCTATGTTACCCCCACCAGTGGAGCCTGCACCCCAGGTGGTGGAACACCCGGTACATCTACACGTAGCAGATAGTCTACCAAACACCCCCTGCGAACAGCGTACAATTTGGGCAAGATCTCCAGGTGCAAGAGCGGAAAGCAGATAAATTACTCTAAATCCCTTCCTGGCTACACCCCCATAGCAGAAGGGAACTCCCCCCCCCCAGTGGTGGAGTAAGCAGCAGACCCAGGAGAAATGTAGGCCAACTCATTTGGAGAACAGGAGAACGGTCTAAGCCAGGCAACCCATTCTTGGACTCAAATGGAGCCCAGAGTCCAATTCAGCCGACCCTCCCCCCCCCCCCCCTAAGCTCCAGACAAAGTCAACTTTCCCAGAAAAACAGAAATCAGCCGGATTTCTTCCGGTAGAACTCCATCAACTGCTCTCTTAGTGTGGCTCACAGGAAGTGAGTCAGGCTTTTGCACGTGCAGCTTAGCTTTGCAGCCAGTCCATGGCAACCAGTGAAGTTGAAGTGAGCAGACCTACTCTGTTCCTCCAGACCATAAACGAGTATTTACGAGCAACAAAGATGGATAAGCTGCTGCCAGATCTGCTAGATGAGAAGGAGCTTCTAACTTGGCAGATTTCGAGCCAGTGCTCTCTACACGAGAAGAAGAGCTATTAACTATGCAAACAACTAAGTTGAGCCTGCCTGCAGAAGAGCATAGCAGACAAGCAGAGAAAATTGAAGCAGAAAATCGGATGGACTCGCCAGACAACAATGAGGGTGGGTACAATCAGTGATCCTCTAGCTTTGCAGTGTGGCTTACTTTCTCCAACTAGTGAAGCAGACTACCCGCAACTCCCTAAGAGGAAGACAGTAGCGGCAGAGATTCCCCAAGCCCCACCAAAATTTCCAGCCAGATCACTGTACAGTCAGTGTTTGAAACAAACTGTCGCAAACAAAACTATCCAGTTACAATCCCCGGGCCGGCTGTCATTACCCCTTAGCCAGCTGTCACCCTTACAGGGCAAGCAACCAACAGAGAAAGGCCGGCAACCAACCGAAACAGGCCGGCGGCTACTGTAGACGTTAGGGAATGTGCGAAAGCACAAACCAAGACAAGTAGGAGAGCTTTGTAGCAGAAACAAGGCCGGGCAGAGGCCAGTAGGGCTGACACTACCTGAAATATTGACGGCTGTTCAGACCCTACCCTGCCGAACACCTGGTGAGGGAGACCTCTTCTAAGTACAGAGCTCCAGTTATTGTTTCAGCACAATGTTCCAGTTGTTATTGTTCCAGGGCAATGTTTTCCATTGTACCTTCATAAACAAAATATATATTAATCTTGGTAAGGGAATATCTTACCAAATTTTTGATGATGTTTTGAGATTAGTAGCGACGGCCGCTAATTAAGCAGAGTATGTGGGGGGAGTTGGTAGTTGCTACACCCTGTAACAAGTTGTAGCAGTTGTGTACCCTTACCTTATGGTAGACAAGCCCAGACAAGCATAAACTGTTTCTAGCAGAGACCACTGCTAGAGAAGGCAAAGGCTCCACCTACCAATTTACCCGATTGGACAATGAACGATCCTAGCAATATTACTGGTTAAGTTCTTACATGCTTGAGTGAACCTGTTGTTTTGTATATGGTAACAGTTTGTTATAAATTGTGATGTTGGAGCCAGTGAGCTCAGAAATAAATGGCCCTTGTACTTGCAAACATCGTTCTATTTACTTGTAATACTTGGAGTTGCAGTAGTCTCTGGCAGGCCTCTATACCAGTCAGGACATTTGGAACAGATCTTACCCCGTTATGCCAGTATTGACTGGGTAGCTAGGGAATTACACAAGGCTTGCAACGCAGGAGTTAAGTCCTTGCACAGCCAGTAGTAGTTGTGTCCAGTAGCGGACGGCGAAACCCGTTACAAAAGGCCTATGCAGGAGCTGACATTATATGAACTGTTAAACCGCTTGTGAAAATTAACAGCCTGTTTTGACAAAATAGACTGAGATTTCACCATCAAGGCAGTTTTTGTGGCAATCTAGAAATACTAGGATATTTTTAAGTCTCCGACAGTTTCTATTTCTCAACTTTAGATATGCACAAATGTGTTGCTGATGTTCATAAATACAACATCAGTATTCCTGGTGATGGAATTATTGAAGATGAAGTGGAATATCAACTTAATTGTGGGGAAAACAGTACCGCAGTTTCAGTTCTCGGTAGTAAAGGAGTTTGGAAATGTATAAATGGATCATGGGAGGAAACGGCAGCATGTGAAAGTATTTGAGTTTTACTTGTTTCCATGGCAATATGACACACTGAGTGATTGCTTTTTTAATTTATAACAAAGTCAAAGGTCAACGCAGCATGTTTTTAAGCTTAAATGAACTTTACATTGTATTGAAAACCCACTATTTTCAATGTTTGATGATTTTGCAACGATCGTTTTTTGGTTTCAGGGAATGAGATAAAAGTTGAGGATCCTCCGACTGCAAATTTAGGTATCATGTTTACAGCAATCTCTGCTGCTGTTGCAGTAATATTGAGGTAATTATAAGCCTTTGATTTTTTTGTGCGCGACAGTTTTAAGAACTGATTAAAGTTAAACTGAAGTTAAAAATGTTTTTCAATAAAATGTATTCGTGGATCAAATATTTTTTCTGTGTAAAATCATCTGTTTCGCTATTTCTATTTTAAAAACTGTTTCATGATTACACTGCCTACAGTTGGAGAGGTGGAACCTTTATGCACCAAGTAGAGATAATTTTGTAATACAGTTGGTAAACAGAAGGCCATAAAACGTTTCGCAGCAGGCAAAAAAACTTTCCTTCATGCCTCTAAAAAAACAGTTACTCCCTTGCTGCAGTTTTTCGTTCGGCATACATCTTGAGGTGGACAGTATTTTTAAACATAATATACATATATATCTACTATTAGCTAGACAGGTGCTTTTTATATTTTATCCATATTTTATTATAGCTGCTTCGAAATGTAGTCCTTACACAGTATTAACAGTTGCAACAACATCTATTTTGCAAGTACAACATTACAATACTTACAATATCTCCATACATTGCCAGAAACATTTTGTTATTATTTTATTATTATTATTTGGAAAACAAGATGGCTGCCCACTTTGCACCGCCATGTTTATAATCTCAAAGCATCATACATAGCTTCACAGATATTATACTCTTTTCTGATTGGTCATCTATTATACTCTTTTCTGATTGGTCATCCCTTGCAGCCAATCAGCTGCCTGCATAACATATATAAGGCCATGTACATGCTCAATAAAGCCAGTTTGGAATTGTACTCCAGCTCACACCTTCTCTCTTATCAGTGCTCTGATAGACAGAACTACACGATAGACTCACAGGGTTATTCATGTGCTAGACTAAAACTTTATAGCCAAAGTCTGGGTTGGACGGCCATATTGTACAAAATTTATCATAAACACCAAGTAGCTTGATAATATCTAGCGGAAGCTTCTGCAGATATTTAGCTAGTAGGCAAAAACTTGCCCTAAGCAACTGAGGTAACTTAGGCTGTGTTCAGTCAGGTTCCTATAAATAGTAGAAAGGCTGTGTTCAGTCAACTACCGCATTATTAATCAAAACGTTGCTCTCGGATCTAGCTGTGTTCAGCTGATCCCCCAGTCGTGTAATTAGGCAGTGTTTTGCCAGTTACTCTCAGGCTAGACAATTACGTGATATCTTGCGGAAGTCCTTGCAGATATCTAATTGCTAGGTATTGTTCACAGATTCAGCTGTGTTCAGCTAATCTCCCCGATGTGTAAATTAGGTAGTGTTCTGCCAGTTACCCTCGGGCTAGACAATTGAGTGATATCTTGCGGAAGTCCTTGCAGATATCCAATTGTTAGGTATTGCTCTCGGATTCAGCTGTGTTCAGCTAATCCCCAGTTGTGTAAACTAGGCAGTGCTCTGCCAACTACTCTCAGACTAGGCTTCACTCAATTGAAGGTCACTTACTCCTACCGTCAAGGGACGACCCGTACAGTACAATCTTTCAAGTGGATTCACTACAGCTGGATACAATGTTTGATTTTTCGTTGCATTTTTATTATTGAAACCAGTGTGGCTGCATTAGTAGTATTGTAGGAGCAGATTCCTGTATGGTGTCCAAAGACAAGAAGGTTCTCTTGGTTCCAAGTGTCTTTTGTCGGCACCAGTTACCACGAGAACCTGAGAAGTAGTTTTTTGTGTGCACCCGGTGTTAAAATTTAGTTTTTATTTTACTTTTGTCTGAACTGAGTATTTTTTTGTAGGGGCTGCTTATAAGTTAAGATGTGTGGGTTGAGTGGTTTATAAGCATTTCATGCATGTTTTGTTCATACCGAGGCTTTGTATTGTGTTCGATTGTTGGATTAGCATTACATAGTTATTGATATAGTTTTATTACAAAAAATAAAAATCGAGCTATTCAATTTCATATTCATGTCCATGTACACATCTATGTCCACTTGTGTCCTAATACATGTACATGGATATTTCCATTTATTCTTATGTCCATACTTATGTCCATATCCATGTGATTATATAATGATGTACTTGACTAATAGTTATGTAATTATGCATACAAAGACCATCGCATTTGAGTTAAAGTTGAAGATAAAGGTTTTTTTTATCTTTTCACCAAAGTCTGGTAGGTTCTGTTGTTACTCTATCAGAAAATACTTGTCTTTTAGTGTACAAATATGTGAGCCCTTGTTCTAGTTGTCTGTACAACAACATCTCTCAATATTTTAATATGAAGCGACGATTTTTTCCTTTAAGTGACTCCTCTGTGCTCAACACATTTGGATAACTGTTTGTTTTAGTAGTTAATCTGCTTGATTAAACCTTTGGAACTGAGCTTGATTCATTTTTCTTCCAAACAGTAGTAGGGTTTAGAGACGAGCACCACAATTCCATCTCCCATAAACTCCTCTTTGAACAACCCCATGTGTTCTTTGTCCATGTTTTAGCACTTTTTCCGCACTTTACAGGCATGTCCCATTCTGCATTCATTGCTTTAATCCTCAAAAGCACATCCCAATGTTTGTCATAGTATGGTTATGAAAACCAATCGGTTTATTTGATATAAAACTATCTTTTCACATCCGCTTTCACCAATGTTTTTAAATATCCGTTCGAACCCATGTATCTGTATTCATTTTATCGTACTGGAAATCAGTTCTGTCAATGTATCTATAATTAAAACGGTGGTTGTATTCTTTACAGTTATGTAAAGTGATTGACATAATGATTAACAGCGTAACCTATAAACACAAAATAGCGTTTGTGTTGACTTCAATTAGATTTAGAGCTTACAATTTGTTTAGCACTTTTGAGTTTGTAGAAATCCTTTGCTGTCTCTTACGTGTAATTGAAATTATTCCCCGAATACCAATTGAGGCTTTTCTGGAGCAACCGACATGCTTGAAATTTGTATGTTTTTCCTTGTCAGTGTTTGTTTGGCCATAAGCAGCATTTTCTACCAACTCACTGATAGTGGTGAGCAATTTTTCACTAGGATTCATATATCCGATTCTCCTATGATCTGAAACCGATGTTTCAAAAGCCTCAACAGTTTTTCTATCAGCTTTTACACTTTTTACACTTTTGTTTCAAATACCAATTTAATGATGGTGTAATTAGCAACATTCTCACTCCAAATATGCATCAGACTAGTGAGCACTCAGGTTTTTATGAATTCCCTCGTTTCGGGAAAGACTCTCATCTCATCACTCAAGTGCTTGCTACTAAACATTGTGTTTTTAAAAACTTGAGAAATTTTGGAAAGTTTATCCTTCAGTTCTTTGGGAAATTTTGTGTCAAATTTGCAAAATTCAAGGACATTTGCTGATTGAACTCTCTCCACCACTTCTTTTTGACTCAGTTCATTTCAATTTATTTGGGATGGAAAACTTTTAAACTGTGCCAAAAAATCTTTGCACATTTATTTGAGCTTTTTCACGAGTAAACCATTCATAGTCCCAACTCTAACCAGCGGTGTAACCTATCACCTAAAAATACTGAGCATCTTGCACCGGATCTTTATAAAGGTTTGCCTTTGATTTTTGTCTAGCAGGCTGAAACCCTTGACGTGAAGCGTTGTTAAAAGAGCAGCCGTGTCCAATCCAAAAAAATCTATGAAATCTATGAACACCCTAGTGCTCAGTTGAGCTGAATCTATTTACTATATGTTGATTGGAATGTAACGAGCACATTACAAAATCTATTACAATACCGTGTTTATAAACTACTCAACCCATGATCAAAATTGCCATACAACTCCCAATTTAAGCAACCCCTGCACAACAAATCTTTAATTCAAACGGCAAAAAAAACAAAAAAATTCACTTCTACAACCGGGTGCACACAACAAGGTAACTCTCAGGTTCTCATTGTAACGGGTTCCAACAAAAATCACTTGGAACCAGGTGAATTTTTTTGTCCTCAAACACCATGACAGGTATCTGCTACTGCATCGCCACTAGCGCATAAGAAACTTCTCCTAGTTCAGGTCTAGCAATCAAGATATTATTTTTTGTACAGATGTTTATTTCAAGTTGTTTACCATAACCAATATAGTGGTATGTGAAAGTTCTATAAAGTTGTAGTTTGGTGGGAACCTGTATTATGGAATACAAAAAGATAAAGGATAATAAAGTTGGATGCAATGTAAAACATGAACATCCAAAATCTCCATCGACGAAGCCTGGCACAGGCAGTGAACGTGAACCTTCAAGGATACTGAGCAGAGCTTATATGAAATCGGTTATCGAGTGAGTTTTTTCTGATCAATTGTGGTGCTATAAGTTTTTGAAATAATTTTTAAAACGATTGCACATCACTTCTCGCACACATGAACAACAATATTGACAATCAAATGAAAAATACTCAATTTTCCTGTTTTTTTTCTGTGTTTTTCTATCTGATAAATTTTCTCCTGTTTTTATGGGTAAGTCATCAAACAGCTGAAAACTTTCTTATCAGTTTTCTTTATGCTATTTGAGAAAAAATTAGTATGCAAGGATATGTAAATCACTCACTATTCAGTTACTTTTAATTGTTTTTCCGAGAAGGTTTATATTTGAAGCCTATATGCACAACAAATTTCATACTCACGGCTTCAACTGATTTTTGATAGGATGAGGCAATAATTTTAGGAGAACGTTACTTGAAATTTTCATCGCTGTCTAAATATAATTTTCTGTATTCAACTGGCTGAAGTATTCCATCATTTATGAGTGATTGGCAGAGCGTATCAAGTTACCTCCTACTACGTGGTTCCCAATTAGGGATTGTGCGCACTCACCATTCATTTCAAGTAGAATAAAAAAAGGCATCATGGAGTTGATTTGTTAAGCCAGTAGCCGTACCAGAACAACTGTGCCATGAACAATTTTAGCTATAATTTTTAGCGTTGTTACGAAAACTAAGGATTTTTTACTTTTCATTGAAAAAATAACTGGGAGGTTCAAAGTGATGTATATCAGTGTTTGATAACTAGTTATGTCAGCAAACTACAAGCTACTGGTTATTGGATTATCTTCTTTGAATGCTAGTTACCAAGTGGAAAAGTTATACATTTTGATTAAACAGCTACGACATCCAACACAAAGTGTTCAAATCATTTTTTGACAGCTGTATCTTGACAGTGGCTGCTTTTACAGCAACAACATTTTGCGTGCTTGTTCAATATGTTTAGTCTCACCAGTAGAGTGAAAACTAACCTTGTTAAAAAGCTTTAAGGAAGTTTTACATGAAATAATAAAGAAAATAGTGGAGTTTTTTCTGCTCTATCTCCTATAAATCCGCACATGGTTAAGTCATCAATTACCAATAAAAGTATTTTCATGTAAACTGATTTCATTAAGTTCTATTGATAAACTGAAAGTTATCTGTGCGCAAAATCTTTAAACAAGTTTTACACGGAAGGCAGAACAACTTAGAGGATGTTCCTATAGACTATTACCTATATATTTTAATGTGGTCAAATCATCAAACCATTCATGAAACCTTTTCCAGTAAAAAATCACTCGGAATCACCAGTCTACAAATAAAGATGTTGAAGTTAACATTCAAAGTCACGACATGCCACTGTACAAGTCTAGCAATTACTCATGCCTACCTCAGACACAACAATGCCTATAGCATACAACATCACTTGCGTCAGTCTCTTTCTCATAACCTTAAAAGCTCTAAACTATAAGAGAGTTCATGGGCTCACTCACATTCTGAATCAGTCAGATCACAGGTCTACTCTGAATCGACTGACAAATAAAAGAACCTGAACTCAGACGAATGGTATGATGTAATAGGGGCAATATAGATCTTTTACAATAAAAACACCTAACATTCTAAATGTATTCATCGTACAGCACACCAAAAACTTTTTTTCAACCACAGCAGGATTTTTCATTTCATAGGAAATGTACAGGAGTATCCATCCCCTTATATTGGGTTGGCCGATTACATGAAGTCATACATGAATGGATCAATCAGGCAGGGTGTAACATCTCAGCAGCAACAAATATAACCTATCAACCTAAGCATATGCTGCAGTTTTTATTTATTATTTCATTGACCAATCACATGATCAGGAACTCTAAGGTCGACATTTTTTGATGTCCATTCTTTAGCTTGTGGTCTCTCCTGTGACAGCCACCTACATGGTCTCGTAAAGTTGAAGTGATCGGAAAGTATCTTTTACTACATTAATATCCTGCAATATGATCCACAGGCTCTCTGGAGTCTATACTGTGTCAGGGTTACCCTGAACTTGGACAGTTTCCATGCATACTGTCAAACTTTTTTCTGATCCCTTTATAAAGAAAACAGTTTACATTGGATTTACAGGCATATATATTTATTGTTTTGGGGTTTCTACTGACAAAGATAAGGTGTACAGCCTCATTGGGAAAGGGCAATCAGGGGAAAGTACTGGGCGCCAGGGGTGTAACTAAGATGCATTGTTTAAAGCTAAGATATATTGTAAAGAATTTTGTAGCACCCTTACCGACAGCTAATAGAGAGAGATAGGGAGGGAGGGAGGAAGGGAGAGAGGGAGAGAGGGAGAGAGGGAGAGAGGGGGAGAGGGAGAGAGGGAGAGAGGGAGAGAGGGGGAGAGGGAGAGAGGAAGAGAGGGGGAGAGGGGGGGAAGGGGAGAAGGGGAGAGGGGGAGAGGGGGAGAGGGAGAGAGGGAGAGAGGGAGAGAAGGGGAGAGGGAGAAAGGGGTAGAGGGAGAGAGGGAGAAAGAGGTAGAGAGAGGGGGGAGAGGAAGGGGGAGAGGGGAGGAAGGGGGGGGGGAAGGGGGAGTGAGAGAGAGCGGGGAGGAAGGGGGAGAGAGGCGAAGGGGGGAAGGGAAGGGCAGAAGGGGAAAGAGGGAGGGAGGAAGGGCGGAAGGGGAAAGGGAGGAGGGGGGAGAGAGGGACAGGGGGAGAAAGGAGGAGAAAGGGGGAGAAAGGGAGAGGGGGAGAGGGGGAGAAAGGGAGAGGGGGAGAGAGAAAGATTACCCAGTGTTGTATGTCAGGCAACTAATAAGTCAACAGGCAACCAGCCTAACGTATCAGAACAAGTTGAAGTTTTTAATCGCCTTATTGTAACACACGGCTACACAAGCAACCTTCTTGAGTAATTGCCATCACAGCTCTGCCACTCTGGGCTTATGTTCAATATTTATAGATTATTCATGCAGTTAAAAATACACCAATATGATTGGCTTAAAAAATGAGCCGCTAAAACGCACATGTAAGCATAGGTTACATAGAAAATAACACACAAAAGCGGGCACACTGTCGCACATTTCCAAAACAAGCTGTCGAATTGTAATCTGGATAACCATCAACATTTGAGTGGTCATATGACATTATGGAAAACTCCAAAATGATTTAAAAAGAAAAACAGTGCATTCAGAGAATGGAAGTTTTCCAATTAACTACTAGTAGTGTAGGAAGGGCTTGATTCATTTGCTGCAGTTTGTAGTGCTATCTACCAAAATACTCCCAACGTTTTGGTCAGTGCATCCCCTTAACTCATCTTGCATGCAGCTAAAGTACACTAGACTGAATCAGTGTCTAGAGCAAGTAATTTCGCTTGCAAGCTGTTAGTGCAGAGGCCACTTATGTAAATATACCACATAGGTCGCTTCAACTATTAGTACTGCCGGTACTTGTATCAACTTATAGTTCTGAGTCCGCTAAATCCTAGGTGCTGGATAGGAAGAGTGAGCTAAGCCTCCTTACGAGACTGTCCACTACGTTTAAACTGTGTAGTCCGTAAAGGAAATGAAAATACCATATGCTCGCTTCAACTAGCCCACAGAAGATACACGTGAACCACAAAGGAGAGGTGTAGGCAAAACCACGAAACCCTTTGCAAAAGATTGTGTGTGTCTTGGGGAATAGACATCCTGCAGCATTGGCAGAAGGAGTGAAAGATGCATGGGACCCACATGACTTACCATTGTGACAGAAGTCGGGTGCACACATTCACGTGACTAATGAAAGGGTTGACACAACCCATGCAACTCTCAAAAGGGTGGGCACAACCTATGTGATTAAGGAAGGGGTGAACAGAACCTATGTGACTACTGAAGGGGGGAGGGGCGCCAGCCTTAAAATAGTTTGCTTGTTGCCTTCTGAGCCGCATCCTGTAAACCAGCTACTTCTCCCATCCGGTGCTCTGCTTGTACGCGCACCTCGGTGATTTCTGCCTTGGTGAGAGTGCCCATCACTTCCTCCATCCGGATGGTCTGCAGCTGTTGGTCAAGTTTAGTAGCGCCCTGCTTGATAGCGGGAGCCCATGTTTTCCAGTTTTGTAGAGAGCAAACTGGCAGATCCACCCCACAGGGTGGGAGTTTTTTCGGGTGGGAGCACGGAGGGAGCAGTCGATTCCGGACCTTACGAGTTACAATGGGAGTGCAGGCTGGTGAAAGGGGACACTGCTTGAGACAACCATGGCTTGGAAACTGGCTGCAACCGCCGTACAAAGCTTCTTTGGTATGTTATACCAGATAAAGGGTAAAGCCATCAGAGATACGATCGTTAATCATGCAGAAGAGAGCCCCGGAGAAGGGGTGCAGCCATAGCTGTAAGGCCAGCCTCTGTAGGATGGGAAATTGTGTAGGCACACTGAAGTTTTATAGTCTGAGTGGGATGACGGGTGCCAAAATACCCTAAACTCGTCTGTTTGTGTACCTACAGAATGCAGTCTTACTCTCTCTATCTATCACTTAGATGTACCCGATACAATGGTAGTGATCTATGTCCGTAAACTCCGGGCTCTTCTTGTGTCGACAGATTACACTGTCCCGGCTTACACTGAAGTTTGGCAGCGGCAGAAGTAACGAGTGTAATGCTGGTGTATGTGCACCGACAGCTGCCACCTGTTCTCTGCAAGATGTTTACAGAGTGGGTATGCGCTATGCCATCCCCATTTCAATTGTCTCCGTATGCTTGGCATTTTCTGTGCTTGGGGTGATCCACTGCAGTAGCCTTCGAGCACCAGCAGCCTTTTCTCAGATAGTTCAGGACCACCATCTCCGACTCAACGGTGGATGAGGAAGAATGGGTGGCAGCATCGTCCACCAGCCTGAAAACTGGGATGCAAACGAGCGCAACAGTCCATCCACAGGCAATAGGGAGGGAGGAGGATTGGTTCGTGTAGGTGCAGAGGCCAGGAGCAAGGCAGGTGTACTCACCCTCTTTCTGCACGAATCAGGCCAGTCATCAGAATATTTTCATTGGGTTATGTTTGACTTGGAATAGTGGGGGCGGCCTTCACTGTCAAAAATAGTGGTGCAGGCGCACAAGGATGGGATGGTTGTGAAGGGGAAATTTCATCACTTAATGGGCCCAGCAAAGTGCTTTTCTCATCTCGTCCTATTGGACACTATCTCGCCCAGTGTCTGCATGAGCTCATGTGTGACCACAAAAGACAACTGAGTGACAGTGGAAGATTGTTTTTAACTGTGACTGGGCTCAAACTCAACTCCAGGTCATCCTGGTCAGGGTAGCGGGGCATCGAGTCCAGGTTCAAGCATCTATGACCCACGGGGGGTAGGGAGCCAATGGGAGAAGGAAAGGTGACAGCAGGGTTGGAGATAATCTGACTATGGGTGAGTGTGCACTTAGCTGGGGCAGTGGACATACTGGGGTTTGAGGAGGCAGTTGGGGGCGAGGGGGGGGGGGTAGGTCGAAGGGACTTGGTGTACTTCCACTCGATTGGGGGAGTTTGCTTAGAGCAAAAGGGCCATGGGAAAAGCTGTGGAGGCCCACCTGTCTCTCCGTCAGTTCCGACTCGCTCTCAACTACCAGCGGTTAATCCTGTCTTCTCTCTTGATCTGACCAGTGTGCCCGGGTGTAGAGGCAGTTATCTGCACAGGAAAAGTGCGTTCAGGCAAATCTTCAATGAAAAATTCTATGTCGGGATCAGTAGTAGTACAACTGGACACTCCTAAGAACTGTGTAGAAATGTTTTCGGACGTGCGCGGCAGGCTTGCTTAATCTCGACTAGAGCTTGTGCAATTAGCAGGCACAGGTGGATGAGTAATAGGTGACTGGTGACTAAACTCAGATTTATAAAACAGAAAACTAAAATCAGAACCAGCACACAGAGAAAGAGAATCATGAAGAGTAAAAGAAAATTTGTGCACATTATCTGGCAACTTTGAGAGATTTTCCTACTTCAGTAAGAATAAAAGCCAATCATCCCTAAAACTCTGCACTAAAAAAGATATTTAACAAGAATGGGAAGGCAGCTTTGCAACAACAAGCTAACTGAACAAAGCAGCATAAGGAAAGTCAGCGGAGTCTATGAAGTCATCACAATCACCCTGACACAAAACACAAATGAGCAATATCTCTGTAAGCTCTGGATACAACCACACTGACTGCATACATCTCAACAAAAGGTTTTCGAGGAGGAGCCAGCTGAACCAAACAGATTTTACTTTTTGATTTACCCATGTGTACCAATCATTTTCTTGTACCATGGGCACCCATTCAACGGTTCATGTCACTCCTGTTCATTCAAACTTATTTTTGAACCTTGTCATCCAAATTTTCATGCGCATTTGAGAATACTCACCTAATGCTTGACAGGCCAGAACTGTTGTTATATTTTACGTTGTTTGCGATCATTAAATCTACGATTTATTAAGTTAGATCCTGCAGTGTGACTGGCCACATATTCAACAACTGATACCTATGGCAAAATTTAGGGTTATCGAAAACAATTAAAATATCCCTACTACTGCTATTACTAGTCACCTGATTGGATACTATTGACAAACCAGTGGCAACCTAGCTAAACAGTAAAGAGCTGAGTTACAGCTAGTGCGCTTGTACCATATGAAGCAGGGTTACTTGTGGAATAGAGAAGTTGTGAATACTAGCAACATTTGTGTGTCAAAGCTTATGCAAAACCTTACAAAAAAGCAGGTATATTTTATATATGTACTATATTGCATAAACTTTGAAACACAAATGTTGCTAGTATTCACAATTTCTCTCTTCCACAAGTAACCCTGTCTTGTATGGTACAAGCTCACTGGCTGTAATTCAGTTCTTTATTGTCTAGCTGGGCTGTCATTGGTTTGTCAGTTTCATCCAGTCTGGTGACAAGTAGTAGTAGCGGTAATGTTTTAATTTTTTTCGATAAATTCAAATTTTACCAAAAAAACGAACATATTTTTATATATGTAAAGATTTGAATAAACGTTGAAACACAAATGTTGCTAGTATTTAAAACTTTTCTGTTCCACAAGTAATATGTATATGTATGTATAGACATGTACATCACAACAGTTGAGTAAATTAGTCTTAAGGATAACTTATTAGTAATGGAGTTGTTAGAGAACTCAGATAAGTGAAGGAAAGCCTTTTGGTATTGCGTTGTCAATTCAAAGTATCTTTTTGAAAATTGATCAATTAAAAGTTTGCAAGAAGTCTTGCTTGTTTTATTACAAAGAAATAAGTAAATATTTGGTGATCTCTTGGCCCTACAAGCTGTTGCCCACCACTCTAATCCACTGAACTTTAATATGGCCCGCCAGTTTTAACTTTCAATGTATTTAACTGTAAATTTAGTATATTTGCCCAAATTATAGCCCCTAGTGTAAATATAAGTTCTTCTATTTTCTGTTAAACACTGGTAGAGATTATTACAAGCTTTACTGGAGTTGTCCTCTATGAGGGACACAACTTCTCAGAATTAGATAACCAGCAAACACCGAAACCGTACTACCTAGTGCAGCTATACCCAGGAGCCAAATATAGAATATTCTCTCACAAGCCAACCCATTGGAGAGGAAGTTAGAGATTTATTACAATCAGCCTGTTTATCATGAGCCGAAGAGATGCTTATTTTATTCAGTTGTTACTTTGTATTGCGAGTGAAGATATGTTACTGGTTCTTTTGTATCAAAATATTCCTAAACTTTTTACGTGTACATGATGATCGTTATTTGGTTGGTTATATGTGATGGTTGGTTGTTACCTTCAGTCTAGTTCAAGTATATGTCTAACTGAAGTCAAGTCGAGGTCTAGCTTTGGTCAAGTCAAGGTAAAGTCAAGGTCGTGTCAACGTTTAGTGTGTTAGAAACGTGACTAATATAAAGACGAAATAGATTACGGTGAAAGTTTTGATGTATCTAGCCAGTCCACTGTAGAGCGTGCCTCTTTCTTGCCCTGATACACTACCGAAACAGTAAGATGTGCTGAAAATCTCCACACTGAGTAATCATGGTCATTCCGCATTTTATGAGATATTCCATGAGAACAACTAGTGCTAAACAAGTTTTTGTCATCAGAAAAAAAATTTTTTTGTCTGATATTTGTTTCAGAAAGGCTAGCCTCAGAGAGCAATGGGTTGAGCCAGATGTTCCTAGAAGCTCTCAACATTCATTGTTACAGCAAAGGCTTCATGACATAGGATCTGGCAAGAAAATTAAAGTTAAAAAGCAAGTATTGAGGAAAGTTGGACACCAACAACATTATTGAAAGGAGCAACTTACAATCGAGATATTCTATACAATGTGATGTGAACACTCACACAGTAACATAATAAGTATCGCTCAACTTCAAATATCCTGCTTCCATGCTTTTTGCAATTCACCTGAACAGTTTTTAACATTACTCTCCAAATCTCCACATTATTTTCTGATATTTATTTCTGTTTCAGCTGAGATTGATTGTTCGACTTTCTTTACTTGCAAATTTTTGCTCCTATAAGTGCAACTCAATAGTTTTTGACAAAATTTAATTAACTTATCTGCGTCAAAAGACTTTTTAAAAGACTCTTGATTATCGAACGGTAATCTTGCTCACTGTCTCAACTTTCATTGTTATGTTTTTAAGCCAGTCACCGTAAGCTTACCAACAATACATTCAAAAATTTAAGTCAAATTTCACTGTATCACATTGTAGTGTTTTTCCTCCTTCACACTACAACACAACGGGATCCACTTGCTCAACTTTAATCAACTGATGTAGGGACCGCGCCCCAGACGAATGATACAGAGTGCCACTTATCAATAATTTATTTTACAATATGCTTAGCAATATAATGTAATAGACTTCTGTCCTCTATCACTGACACAACAAAATCCCCTCCTTCTTTTCTCACACTTCGAGGTCTATCCCAAATAGATTTTAACAACTTGCACGGGGTTCGCCACCAAGACGCACCATACAGAGATTTATCGAGTAAATACTTTATTCCATAATCTATTTAGCAACACATTAAAAGGGTATTTAGCAAACTCCTCAAGACTTCTAACTCTCACAATGCACAGCTGCTCCTTTTATATGAGATAAGGGGCAAACTCATTACCTTATTAGGCATAGCCAACAACATAATTTAATACAAAAGATTTACAAATGATATGACTTGGCACACAATACAATAACAAAACAAGCCAATAAAAATACATGCACATGGTGAAATAGTGTTGGTCTATGCTCCCCGCTCTTTTTAGTGTGGTGGTACTCTTCCACTCCTCATTAGGAAGCTCCACTTCCTAGTCTCTGTTCCTGGTAGGTGCAAGGCACCGGTCTCGATACAGTAGTAGTAATAAGGGAGCAGATCTCTGTCATGGAGTCTAGGGATTAGAAGGTTCTCCTGGTTCCAGATGTACTGGAAATACTCCCCTGTTACGACACGAACCTACGAGGTGCCTTTTTTGTGCACCAGTTCTTTAAAATGAATGTTATTCTTATGGTGTTGAATGTCAATTTGTACGATGATTTGGATGTTAGGTGTATTTGTTGGATGTTTTGGATGATATCCTGTTGCATTGTTTGGGTGTCCGGTGCCTGAGGTGCCTTTTTGTGTGCACCAGGTGTTTTGTAATTAGTTCTGTCGAGTGAGGTACCTCTGTGCTTGCACCGGGTGTTTTAATTTTTCGTGTTGTGTTTAGTTGGGCAGGGGTTGTATATTGCAATTCTTCATGTCCTTATATTTTGGGGCTGGCTGATTTATAAATGTCTGGGTTTATACTGAGTTTTGCATTGTGATTTTGATTGTTGTATTAACGTTATATAGTTATTGGTATAATTTCATTACAAAAAATTTGAGCTGATTTCTTTATACATAACCATGTTCACAGATACGTATTTAGACACAGGTTTGTATAATAATAATGATGAGGATGATGATGATGATGGTGATGGTGATGGTGATGGTGATTGTGATTGTGATTGTGATTGTGATGGTGATGGTGATGGTGACGGTGATGATGGTGATGTTAGATTGAGGGGTTTGAGTATTGTATAGGTTCCATGTGTGCATAAGTTGTTTAGAATGTATGGAACTTATAGTGTAGAATGTTCGTTAAGACGATGTTTTGTATGTTATGTGCTGTGTTGGAGGTTCTCCTGGTCCATTGGGTAGCTGAGGTGCCTTTTTGTGCACCAGGTGTTTGGAATTATTTGTGTTGGATGAGGTACATTCTCGTTTGCACCAGCAGTTTAGAATGTATGGAGTTTTATACTGTGGATTGTAGATTTAGACATTGGGTATGTAATTCTATATGCCTTTTTGTGTGCACCAGGTGTTTAGTTTTTTGGTGTTGCCTGAAGTACCTTTTTGAGTGCATCAGGTGTTTATATTTTCGTTGTGGTCTGAAGTACTTTTTTTGTGTGCACCAGGGGTTTTAATTTTTTGTGTTGACTTCTGTATAGTTACTGGTATAGTTTTATTTCAAGAAAATTTAATCTGTTTCCATACATAATCATGTTAATAGATACGACGAAGATGATTTTTCAGCAACAAGTATTGGAGCTGTAGAACTTTTGAAGGTGATTTCTACGTCATTAATTTTGAGAACCATTCTAAAAAAAATAAATAACAAAGACTAACAAATTTTTTGTTCAGTTATAAATAGTTTAAATCTAGTTGTTGCAGATGAGAGAAAGACTAAAACAATTATTTATTAATGATAACCTTATGATTTCCAAGAGTCTTAGTTGCTGCTGTAATAGATATTCCTCCTTTGGTCATCTACAATTACTTCGATATGATCTTGTCTAGAATCTTTAAAATGTTTACCACCACAGTTTTTTTATTCAAATGAGAGTTCAAAGGGGGCATCATGACTACAAAAGACAACAATCTATTGTTACTTCCAAAGGTGAGTTCTGTGTTATTCATTTTGATAACCATTTAGAAAAATGAAAAACAAAAAGTTCCTTTTTTGTTCAGTTATAAATAGCTAAAAGTTAGTTGTTGCAAATGAGAGGGAGTAAAATAGTTATTTATTAATACTTACCTCATCTGATGGTGAAACTTGATGAGCAACTAATTTCTCTTCACAAGTCTTTTAAAGTTCAATCTTAGTTTCATCATTGTATGCACAGTCTGTAATTTTGAACCCAATGCGATTTCTCACAAGTCAATCCCAGTCCACCTGTATTCCTATATCACTATCCTCTTACATTCCATTCCCCCTCGTAAAAGTAAAAAATTATTTAATACAAGTTGAAATACTGAACTAGTTACCCTAAAAAGGATGACCACCTAATTTTTGTCGTTTTATGCCTGATTCATCTCTCTAGGCTCATGCGCTTTGACAAAAATCATCAAATTTTGAGAATTTTCTTTAAATTCAACTGTTGGTGTTACGGAGTTGAAAAGAAAAGCATCAGATCCAACAACAGCTACTCTATCAGTAGATTCTTAAAGCTAACTTTGTACCTGTGAAGAGGTAAAAATATTTTTTGCTTGACACACTTTTATTACCATTTCTTAAAATTGATATTTTTGCTTTTTAAAAACACCAAAAGTAAAACTCAAAACAGAAAACTGATGCAACTGATAGAAGGAAAAAAAATTAATTTTGATGTATGTAGGTACTTTTGAAGAATACTGGGCCACTACACTAACCAGAATACGTCAATCAAAATTGGACTTGTTTTGCGAAAATGCCGGAAATTTTTTCAAAGAATAATATTATTAACTTTTTTACAAATCAAGCTAGCACCTGAATTTTTACACCACTGAATAGAGAAATTCAACCGCTATCTTCCGATACAAATAACCATAATAGTAAACATCTTTTTAAAAAAACTATTTCAACCCAGCTCAGCAAAAAAAAAGTTTTTTCTCTCACAAAATCGAACATGGCGTGGTTGACATGCAATTTTTTCCACTTAAAGCGACAGAATTTCTTTAAATAAAACCCAAAAATAGAGGGGGAGTCTGTTCTACACAATAGTTTAAAGATTTGTATTGTAGGTCTACTAAAATCACTAAAAGTTTTGTCCGAAGATTGTTGCGAGATGTGTTGTCAGGGAGGAATGAGAAAGGACAACTCCCGGCGAGCTATCTGGTCAATGAGCTTGAAAAAGTGGTTTACTCTCATTCCTATGTTATTTAAACACTGATACGTTTATCTATTTATAAAAGCACTAGATAGACATGATTTCATTAACCCAATAACTCCGACGCAAATATATATCGTATATGGTAAGTGGTAACAATGGAAACCAATTGCCTCAGATAAATTTGTATTTGTCAGCGCAGGCTGTAAAGTCTTGAGAGCAATCCATTTTATATTTAAAGAGATAGATCATCTCCAGCGCAAAAAAAGTCTATCCCATGTACCCTACATAATAATAATAATAGAATCTGAATGCATCAGATAAAATTCATATTTATCAGCGTCGACTGTAAAGTCTTGAAAGCATTTCGCTATAGATTCTAAGAAATTTCCCATCTCCGGCGCTAGCAGTTGAGCTCGCCACTGTGTCATAATCATAGTTTTTATTAAAACTTACCCTTCACTGAAGATTTAGTAGCTCTAGTAGATGTTGGTCTTTGAAATTCTGGTATTTTTGTATGAAGAGGGTGACTCTTATATCGCTCAAGTTGCATCAGTTATTTACAGAAAAGATTCAGTTTGTTCAGAGAGAAAATGTTGTGTTATTGTTGGGTACGCCACCAGCAACAACGCCATTGACAATCTTTGTACAATTCTATGCTATCATTCTATGCCTTTTCGTTGTATGTTTTTGTCATAAAATATTATTATTAGTTACTAACATTTGCTTACTAGTGTAAGCAGTCAACCATTCAGCTACAGACAGCCCACTATTACTTTCTGAACAATTCATTCGCTACAGTGTACCAATTAACTTATACCAGGCATGGCCTGCATTCAACCTGTTATATTTTTTGCCAAGTATTTTGTATTGCCTTTGTAGAATTATTTGTGTGAGTAAATCTTAAAGCAGAGTTAACCTGACTCTCGCAAGCTTCAGATGATTTTCACCCTGCACAGACAAAGACAACTAAACTCAAGTGGAAGATAGCAAAACTTAACAACAACTTGGACAGGTCGACTATCAGTGCGGGCAACAACCAGTAAAAAGTGAGCTGTCAAATCGACCTTCACCGCAGACGGCCGTTGGCGTGTGATACCAGAACCTTGTTTCCGACTCTTCGCAATTACTCCTTTCGGACGGAAAATCAGTGGAAAGTGTGGCAGTCAATTCGACCCCTCACTGTGTATCGCTCACGAGCATACTGTGATGGACTTTACTGACTACATACAGTGACCACTACTGTGCAGAGGTCCCCCTGTTGGTGGCTACCACAGGCATGTCTCCAATGAATACAATAGACAAAGACCGGAACCTATAGTAATGATTGTATTGCCTGAACAAATGATTATTACTAATAATCAATCATACCGGCACTGGGTGTTACTTCCCCGACCCTGGGTAGCTATCCCGGGTCGGCAGCAAGGTGGCCGCCAGGTTGAGAGTGACGAGACTCAGCCTAAGAGCCTCCATATGCAACCTAGCGAAGATATCTAACTTTGGATAGAGAGAAATGTGGGCCAAAGGCCAAGTAACTTACAAAGACAATACTGACCAATCACTGGCCAAGTTAGCTATGGACTCCGCCTCTTACCTATGGGCGCCAGTGCGCTTTAACTCATTTAACCTTATATGATTGGACAATACCGCTTGCTATATCGATATATTGCTACTACATACTGTTTAACTTCCAGACATGCTTCCTGTGCATGGCTGGAACTTTCCATAACTCTGCCTATAAAAGGCAGAGATTTTACCATACTCATGGCATTACCTGATATGTCATAGCATGAGCAGTTCCTCTTGTCTTTGCATGGATTGCCACTTTATTCTGGGATGAATAAAGGATATATTTATACACTACTTAAACACAGTGTATATCTGAGCCGATTGGTCGCTACCGTTGTTAAGGTTGGTCAATTACTTTGCAACACTTTGATTATGCCATCCTGGCACAGGGTCACCTCTGAGTTGAGGTAGACTGTAGATTGTCAGGCTTGCAGTGGCTGACGGTATTGTTGTGGCTGAACAAGACAGCGCGTCTACCAGCACAACCCACTAGCAGAAGGTAGTGGATGTCAAAATCCGCTACAATACAACATTGCAAATTTTGATCGCTGGGAATAATGAGCCGACCCTGTTGCCTGCCAGCAAGATGAAAGCTACCAACTAAAACTGGACCAAATAAGTATCATGTCTTGAAAACTGTACAGGTGGCAAGCTACCACAGCTCCACCCTAAGTTCCTGTACATTGTATATATATATATATATATATATATATATATATATATATATATATATATATATATATATATATATATATATATATATATATATATATATATATATATATATATATATATATAGATAAAATCACTTGGAAAAGTGTAGTGCTGACTAAAAAGTGACTTGTATTATACTACAAAATTGTTTCATGGTACTAAACTAAAATGGGTGTACCAATCTTCAGGTATAAAATAGTTTAGTTTAGTACCATGAAACAATTTTGTAGTATAATACAAGTCACTTTTTAGTCAGCACTACACTTTTCCAAGTGATTTTATCTACCCAATAGCTCATATTTCACAATATTAGAGCACTTTAGTAAAACGCTTCTTATACCTGACTGTATATATATATATATATATATATATATTTATATATATATATATACACTCTTAGCCACTCATGCAAATATTATCCTTTTATTTTTAAAATGTTATGGATGATCTTTCTGAAGAGCTCCTTTGCACCGATACATATCCAACAGGAAATAAAATGAAAAACGGCAAAACAACTCCTAAGAGAAAAAAACTGCTTCAAAAAGACGAGTAGTAATGAAACGAAATGAAATAGTGAGAAAACAAACTACTTCCGTTGATAAGCAAACAATGGAGAGTGCAGCTATAACTCATTTAACAGTTGAATGTCTCAACAAAAGGAGAGCTAGGGAATTAGAAAAGTCTAAAGGTTCTCAAGTGATTGACTCACCAAAAGTTCCGGTTTGCAAAACATTTGAAGATCTTCCTATCCCAAGCATTATGCGAGTGTCCGGTGTGATACATCCATCAAGTAAGGAGAAGTGTAGATATTCTCAAGTCCGCTATCATGATCCTTCAGATATAAATGAACTCGAACCCAAAATACTTTTCTGTCCAGTTGAAATAGCTAAAAGCTTCAACTGTGATAATTACCCCCCTCCGTTTAACGTTGTATATTTGGGTAGAAAGGGAAAACCGAAAATGAAAAGTGTTCTTTGGGATGATGTCAAACGTGTTAGCAGATATCCTCTAAGCAATAAAGAAGCTGAAGAGGAATCACTATATTTGAGTACATTGACTAAAGATCAGCTCAAATGCTTCTCGAACATCAAGACCCTCAATTGTTTTCAACCTGGTGCTATTTTCCCTTACCGAAATGTTGTTGATAGATTCGTTCCTCATCGATTTAAAGGAGGGGAGTCGAATGTAATTTGTATCCGTTATACCATTGAACAATGTGGAGAAACGCTGATGAAGATGCTTGCCATACCAGACAAATATGCTTCAGAAGCTAAACAACATGTTCAAGGTGTGATGATCTACAGAGGAAAAAAAACCCAGGGAAAACTTAATACGGAATACGATCTTTCATTTTGCTCTTCATACAGACTCGGTCAAATTTATTGGAGACAACATTGTGATCAAGCAAAGCACAACAAAGAGACATTAAAAATTGATGATGATGATCTTGAAAATTTTCGACGTGGAGATTTCGATGATTTTGAGACAGGATATGTTGCTGAAAAAAAGGATGAGACACATGATAAAACTCGGTGAGAGTTTTTCTTTTCTATTTAATAAATTCTAACCATTGTAAATAATACTTCGACTCAATTTAGATGTAGTTGTAGTTATTTTTACCCCAAATAATTTTTTGTTTCAGCAATAGATAGTCTCTAATTCAAAAGACAAGTTGGACAATGTGACTTGGTGATTTATTTCCCTTTTCTATATAATGTAAACTATCCAATGTAACTAAAACTATAATTTAAATTTATGTAATTACTTTAAATTTTTGTTTAATCATTCTATACTAATACATAACTTCTTTATTTTAGTTCATTACGAAATCAAAAGCACATAGAACAGAAGTCTTCCTTCTTAAGATAATATCAGTACATCAAAGACATCATTGTAAACGAAAAGACTATGTATTAATTTTTATTACTTAGTATTTACTGACTGTAGCTATATTATGTAATAAATGTGTATGATCATATATTGATTCACTCTAATCAATGTATCTATTCAATGTAGATATATCTCCTCTCTCCTCTCTCTCTCCTCTCTCCTCTTTTCCTCTCTCCTCTCTCTCAAGATGTCATATGAGTTCGAATTACAAAAAATTATCAAAACTTAAATGCCATACATTCAAAATCTAGATGCCATATGAGTTAGAATTATGTAAAACAATTATCAAAATTTAAATGCCATACATTCAAAATCCAGATGCCATATAAGTTCAAATTAAGTAAAAAAATGATCAAAAACTCAAATGCAACTCAAATGCCACACAAATGCCCCTCAAATGACATACAATATTAACTCGGCAAATCAATTCAACACCTTAACCCATCGCATCAACCCCGGAATCCAATCCACAAAAAACACTTGGTAGGGAGATCTGCTCATATATTACTACTGGTATCTTCTGTTGTTGGCTCAGTGCAGGATCTTGGCTGGTTTTAGAATTCCTCTGTTATGGCAGCCATCTTTGACTGAACCTGAGTCACCATACCACGTTGACAGGGGTCAATACCGGCTCTGCAGGGTCACTACCGGTGCAGCAAAACTTTGCTACCGGTACAGCATCTTACAGTTGGCTGTGGGCAGAACTCTAGCGCATCAAGTGTGGAAATAGTGTAGTAAACTGTCAGGTTACTATGATTGTGCACGAAAATCTACCACAATAAGGAAGTATGCCAAAAATCAACCTTACTCAAAATTCACAATATCAAATGTAGGCTTATTTTGTTGATGTTAAATTTGAATATTCTGCCATAACAGCAAAAGACATAAAACAATGGTGATTACACCTTTTCTTGCAAACAAACATTGAAAAATTAGTTTTGAGAGACTACCAATGTCTGCATAACCAGTAAGCTTTCTATCCTACATTTACTCAAGCAACAGTCTACTTTAATTGTACATGTAAGTTTATCTTGTCTAGCAGACATTTCCCACTTGGAAGGACAGTGACATAGGAGTTAATATACCACCTATAGGCAACTCATGCATACTCAATGGCTGCGTTTGCTCGGAACACTTTATTATTGGAAAGTCTTTTTATTTTACTTTTTTAAAACTATCACATAGTGGGTGATACCACAGAGTAGGTGACAATTTTTTACTCAGACTCTCTATAGTTTTCAGTAGTAATATATGAGCAGATCTCCCTACCAAGTGTTTTTTTGTGGATCTGACCTTGGAGTTGAGACAATGGGTTACGGCGTTGGATGACTTCGCCGAGTTTATATCGTATTTTATTTGAGGGGTATTTGAGTAGCATTTGAGTGGCATTTAAGTGGCATTTGAGTTTTGATTATTTTTTTACTTGATTTGAACTTATATGGCATATAGATTTTGAATGCATGACATTCAAGTTTTGATAATTTTTTTACATAACTCGAACTCATATGATATTTTGAGAGAGAGGAGAGAAGATTGAGGAGATATAACTACATTGAATCAATATATGATTATATACATTTATTACATAAAAAGTAGGAAAATATCCTTGTATAATATAGCTAGAGTTAGTAAATACTAAGTAGTACAGAGCACTACAACTTGTAATGACAATCAATGGATGATAGTCTTTTTATTTACAATGTCGTCATTGTTGTACTGATGTTATAACTTAGGAAGGAAGACTTCTGTTCTATGTACTTTTGATTCCATAATGAACTAAAATAAAAAGTTATGTATTAGTATAGGATGATTAAACAAAAATGTAAAATAATTTTATGAATTTGAATTATAGTTCTTTTTACATTGGTTAGTTAACATGATATAGTAAAGGGAAGTAACTCACCGAGTTATATTGTTCGGTTTGGTTTTTCTTGAGCATAATTTTCATCAAGTGTTTTTGATTCTCTCTCTTCTATCTAAAGCAAAACAAAAAATAATTGCTTTATAAATAAATTTTATCTAATTGGAAGTATTACTTATACTGATTACATAATAAGTAGGGAAAATCTTCCTATATAACATAGCTAGAGTCAGTAAATACTAAGTAATACAAAGCACCACAACTCGTAATGACAATCAATGCATACATACATACATATGGTATCATGAGAGAAAGAAAGAGAGAGAGGAGAGAGAGAGGAGAGAGATTTTTTAGTTTTCTATACATTCATGTATATATGGTTAATTATGTACATATTTATGGGTATATTTATATCTACATAGAGAGAGGAGAGAGGAGATCTATCTACATTTAATAAATATATTGATCAAAAATGAATCATTGTATGATTATATACATTTATTACATAATAAGTAGGGAAAATCTTCCTATATAATATAGCTAGAGTCAGTAAATACGCATATGTCCATATTCATGTACATGTCCATATTCATGCCCATTTATGTACATAACTATGTTCATATTTATGTACATGCGCATGTCCAAATTCATGTCCATATTAACATTTTATAGCTATGTACAGCGGAGAGAGAAGAGAGGAGAGAGAGATTTTTTAGTTTTTTATACAACCATGTATATATGGATAATTATGTACATATTTATGGATATATTTATATCTAGATTGAATAATATACATTTATGACATAATAACTATATTGAATGCTATAAAGTATGTTGGAAAATCACCAAATTAGTCCTCTAGATGGTTAAAATTTACAGTATTTCGGAAATAACTGCAAGAGAGGAGAGAGGAGTATTTGGTAGAGGAGAGAGAAGAGAGGAGGCTTCAAAAAAGAGCTACAAAAAACTAATCAGTACACAATTCAGTTTATTAGGTAGTAGCGCTTCAAGGAGGTACAAACACTGATTGCTGACAAACAACAAATTTTAATGCAGATTGGGAGAGTCAGCTTTTTTTAGACCCTATAATCATCCTGATTGCACAGGTTTTAATATCAATACAAAATGGTACTTCCTGAATATGGTGAACGTTATTTTGCTATACCAGAAGAGGAGTATCATAGTTTGATGAAAAAGATCAGTGGGGCTAAATCAACCGACCAAGACAAGTTTGCGTCATCATTGTATGACAACCCGACAAAAGACAAAATGGTGAGAGATATCAAGAAAATCCAGAATATTTTGGTTGAAAAGAATGAAATAGTAATGGGAATCAAAAACGAGTTGCTTGAGCGCAAAAAGACAAATGAAAATGTTCAAAGCAGAAAAACCTATCGGAGTGATATTGAGAAGATTAGGGGAGAGTACAAGCAACCAAAGAGCTGGAGCTCTGCTAAAACACCAAAGCTCTCACCATCATCGTTTGATAGAGACACAATTGACGATGATAGTAATAAAGATTCGGAGAGATTGATGCAACAATTAGAAGAGTTTAAAAAGAAAGTATCCGACATGACAGCTATTAAAGACAATCAAGCGTTAGGTGTAAAAATATTGTATCAATTGAGAGATTCTGGAAAATACGATCTGGATACTGACAGGATAAAACTCAAGGGAAGATGGCTTAGCGCTAAGCTATCAAAGAATTTGTTGCAAGATGTACTAACTGATAAAGACTCAATAAGATCAACAAAAGATAACTACAGTAGATTTAAAAGTCTGCTCAGCACTCAAGGAATCACAACTGTCAGGAGATCCTCATGAAAAACTTATTTTAGCTACCTAGTTGTTAATTCAAACATCTTAGCAACAGCTTATTAGCTCAAACATGACTTTGTTATACTATTTTTTTTGGTTAATGTCATTGTTGAAAAGTCTATGTTTATTGCTAATGCTTGCTAATACATTACTGCTTAATCCTTTATCCAACACCTACAATAATTCTTAGTAATAGTAGTGTAATAAGACTGAGTAATAATCTACACACACCTTGTTCACTCTGTATGCTGTAGTACATGTTATTCCTTTAGTTATCTGCAATTATTTCAATTGGATCTGATCCAGATGTTTTATAGTCTTTACTGCTGCTGCGTTTTGTCTCAAACAAGAGTCCAAAGTAGGCATCGTGTCTAAAAAATACAAAAATTGCCATCTTAACTATCCGATCTAAAAAGACAAAAAATAACAAATATTTTAAAAAATGTGAGCTATTTATTATTATTTAATCATAATACAAAGAAGATAACATTTTTATCAATATCCAAAGACAGGGTTTGTAACACAAACGGATTTGGTTGTAGGAGGCTATTTTCTCCATAGTGCAAGTAGGTAAGTTTTTCAACTAGTGGTAAATAAATATTTATCATTCTTATATTATTTAGATCACAAGACTTGAACAAAATTCAATAAAGTAACAATGAAAACCAAATGAAATCACAATAATATTAACAATAGTAATAATAATAAGAATAATAATCATCATCAGTAAAAATGATTTTTCATATTAAATACAATGAATAATAACTGTTATATGTTGATAATAAAGTAAAACAATACAATAAAGAAAGTTGTAATCATTTTTTGGCTGTAAAGTTCTAAATCAACCTGTCGTTCAAGATGTCATTTAAGGCTAACCAATTCTTGAGCGGAAACAGGATAGGTTCTATGAGCATAAAATTATCTAGGAGAGATACTTCTATGATCAAGAGAACGACTCCATATTGTAATATGAGGATAACTCTATAGTGCAACTAGTTGAGTTCTTCAACTAGTGTTAAATAGTTATTTATTATTCCTTACCTTAATACAGAAAGTCTCCTAGTAGTTGTAGTAGATGTTGATCCTTCAGTCACTGTTGTTGAAGTGGATGCTTTCCGTGTAAAAGCGGTGCTTCCTATATAGCTAGGTTGACACGAGTTGATTCCAATGAAAAGCCATTATAATATATAAGCAGGTCTTTACGCGGAAAACTCACGCGAAAACCGAAACTAAAAAAAGTTCTTCGCGGGAGTTTTCCTTCTTATAAGTCATAAAGGTTTTACGCGGAAAACTCACGCGAAAAGTTAAACAGTAAAAAAATTCTCTTCGCGGGAGTTTTCCTTCTATATACTATAAAGGCTTTGCACGGAAAACTCACGCGAAAACTGGAAATACAAAACAATTCTTTCGCGGGAGTTTTCCTTCTTTTATGTTATAAAGGCTTTATGCAGAAAACTCACGGAATTTTTTTTACCGTTAGTTTTCCGCGTAAGGCCTTTATAGTACATAGAAGGAAAACTCCCGCGAAGAAGTTTTTTTATTTTTCCGTTTTCGCGTGAGTTTTTTTCATAAAGCTGTCATGACGCATAAGAAGGAAAACTCCCGCGAAGAAGTTTTTATATAGTTTTGGTTTTCGCGTGAGTTTTTTTGCGTAAAGCCCTTATAACATATAAGACGGAAAACTCCCGCGAAAAATATTTTTTTTTTAGTTTTCGCGTGAGTTTTCTACATAAAGACCTTATATATTATAAAGGCTTTTCATTGGAATCAGCTCGTGTCAATCGGTACCTAGTACAACCTAGCTATATAAGGAGCATCGGTTTTACACAGAAAGCATCCACTCCAACAACAGTGACTGAAGGATCAACATCTACTACAACTACTAGGAGACTTTCTGTATTAAGGTAAGTGATTAAAATTATTATTTAACACTAGTTGAAGAACTCAACTAGTTGCACTGTGGAGTTATCCTCCTATTACGATATGGAGTCGTTCTCTTGACCATAGAAGTATCTCTCCTAGATAATTTTATGCTCATGGAACCTATCCTGTTTCCGCTCAAGATCGCAGTTTTTTGACATTGATTGACAGAATTGCCGTATGTCCGAGAGAATTAATAGGTTAAAATATTAAATGATGTCTTGAACTACAGGTCGATTTTGAACTTTACAACCAAAAAATGATTGAAACGTTCAGTATTGTATTATTTTACTTCATTATCAGCATAAAACAGTTATTATTCATTGTAAAAATAAATAATTAGAGCCTTTTTACCTTAACTCTACTTAGAGTCATCCTAGTGGTTTTAGTGATCTAAATAATAAAATAATAATAAAAAACTAGTTCCAAACAACTAGATGATTTAATTAACTACAGACAAATAATTATTTTAGCATTTCTTACCTTGATGCTGGATGGTCTCCTAGTAGCTTTAGTAGATGATACTTCTCCGCTTGCTGTTGAAGAACTGGATGCTTTCTGTGTGAAAACAGTGGCTCTTAAATAGCTAAAAATGCACTGATTAAACCCTATGAATCAGCAATTTTCCCAATGCTTTCGCGGGAATAAATAAGTTATTTTCACGCGAATGGAAACCGTTGCTTTCGCGGAAATAAATAATTTATTTTCACGCGAATAGAAACTGTTGCTTTCGCGGGAATGAATAGTTTATTTTCACGCGAATAGAAACCGTTGCTTTCGCGGGAATAAATAGTTTATTTTCACGCGAATAGAAACCGTTGCTTTCGCGGGAATAAATAGTTTATTTTCACGCGAATAGAAACTGTTGCTTTCGCGGGAATAAATAGTTTATTTTCACGCGAATAGAAACTGTTGCTTTCGCGGGAATAAATAGTTTATTTTCACGTGAATAGAAACTGTTGCTTTCGCGGGAATAAATAGTTTATTTTCACGCGAATAGAAACCGTTGCTTTTGCAGGAAGAAATGGTTTATTTTCACGCGAATAGAAACTGTTGCTTTCGCGGGAATAAATAATTTATTTTCACGCGAATGGAAACCGTTGCTTTTGCGGGAATAAATAGTTTATTATCACGCGAATAGAAACCGTTGCTTTCGCGGGAATAAATAATTTATTTTCACGCGAATGGAAACCCTTGCTTTTGTGGGAATAAACAGTTTTTATTCCCGCAAAAGCATTGGAAAAAATGCTGATTCATAAGGTTTAATCAGTGCGACTTTAGCTATTTAAGAGCCACTGTTTTCACACAGAAAGCATCCAGTTCTTCAATAGCAAGCGGAGAAGCATCATCTACTACAGTTACTAGGAGAATATCCAGCATCAAGGTAAAAAATGCTAAAATAATTATTTGTCTTTAGTTATTTGAATCATCTGGCTCTAAGTGGTGATAAGGTAAAAAATAATCGATAATTATTTAACACTAGTAGAAAGCTCTAATTATTTATTTTTAAAATAAATAATAAACAGTTATTTACCACTAGTTGAAAAGCCCATCTAGAGGTCTAATTTGACTATTTTCCAAGATATTTTGTAGTATTCAATATACTTATTATGTAAATAACTAAAAGAAATATTTACGCTCAAGCCCTCTCTCTCCTCTCTCCTCTACCAAATACTCCTCTCTTGCAGTTATTTCCGAAATACTGTAAATTTTAACCATCTAGACGACTAATTTGGTGATTTTCCAATATATTTTATAGCATTCAATATAGTTGTTATGTCATAAATGTATATTATTCAATCTAGATATAAATATAACCATAAATATGTACATAATTATCCATATATACATGGTTGTATAAAAAACTGTAAAGTAACTGACTCTAATTATTTATTATTAACCAAATAATAAGTGATTATTTAATGCTAATTGAACCTAAATATAATTTAATCTCTACTCCATAGTTTCATACTCACACAAACTTTTTCTTCGCTACTTTATGTAGATAAAGCCAATGAAAAAAAATGAATCAATTGTAACAATCAGTTTTTTTGTATTTTGTAGACACAATGCCTACTTTGGACTCTTGTTTGAGACAAAACGCAGTGGCAGCAAAGACTATAAAACATCTGGATAAGATCCAATTGAAGTAACTGCAGATAACTAAAGGAAAAACATGTGCTACAGCATACATAGTGAACAAGGTGTGTGTAGATTATTACTCTGTCTCATTACACTACTATTACTAAGAATTATTGTAGGTGTTGGATAAAGGATTGAGCAGTAATTTTAATAATTTCTAACCATTGTATATGATACTTCAACTCAAATAAAATTAATGAAAATTGAATGGAATAAAAAAATATTTCACCTAATACCCCAGTTTTCTTGTGGATATATACAAATAGATGAATATGTAGCTTCATTTATTTTTTTCATTTGAGTGCAATTATTTTCCCTCCTCTCTCCTCTTTTCCTCTCTTCTTTCTCTCAAGATATCATATGAGTTCGAATTATGTAAAAAACTATCAATACTTAAATGCCATACATTCATAATGTTTTTTATTGTAGTTATTTCCCAAATACTGTAAATTTTAACCATCTAGAGGTCTAATTTGACTATTTTCCAAGATATTTTAAAGTATTCAATATACTTATTATGTAAATAACTAAAAGAAATATTTTTGCTCAAGCCTCCTCTCTCTCCTCTCTCCTCTACCAAATACTCCTCTCCTCTCTCTTGCAGTTATTTCCCAAATACTGTAAATTTTAACCATCCAGAGGACTAATTTGGTGATTTTCCAACATATTTTGTAGCATTCAATATAGTTATTATGTCATAAATGTATATTATTCAATCTAGATATAAATATATCCATAAATATGAACATAATTATCCATATATACATGGTTGTATAAAAAACTAAGAAGTCTCTCTCTCTCCTCTCTCTCTCTCTCCTCTCTTCTCTCTCCTCTGTACATAGCTATAAAATGTTAATATGAACATGAATTTGGACATGCACATGTACATAAATATGAACATAGGTATGTACATAGATGGACATGAATATGGACATGAATATGGACATGAATATGGACATGTACGTATTCATGTCCACTTATGCACATGTACATGAATATGGACATGTGCGTATTTACTGACTCTAGCTATATTATATAGGAAGATTTTCCCTATTTATTATGTAATAAATGTATATAATCATACAATGATTCATTTTTGATCAATATATTTATTCAATGTAGATATATCTCCTCTCTCCTCTCTCTATGTAGATATAAATATACCCATAAATATGTACATAATTAACCATATATACATGAATGTATAGAAAACTAAAAAATCTCTCTCCTCTCTCTCTTTCTTTCTCTCAAGATACCATATATATCTCTTCTCTCCTCTCTCCTCTCTCTCTCTCTTCCTCTCTCCTCTCTCCCTCTCTCCTCTCTCTCTTTCTTTCTCTCAAGATACCATATGTATGTATGTATACATTGATTGTCATTACAAGTTGTAGTGCTTTGTATTACTTAGTATATACTGACTCTAGCTATATTATATAGGAAGATTTTCCCTACTTATTATGTAATCAATGTATATAATCATATAATGTTTCATTTTTGATCAATATAGTTATTCAATGTTGATAAAACTCCTCTCTCCTTTCTCTCTCCTCTCTCCTCTCTGTCTTCTCTCTCCTCTCTCTCAAGATGCCATATGAGTTCAAATTATGTGAAAAAAGTATCAAAACTTAAATGCCATGCATTCAAAATCTAGCTGCTATATGAGTTCAAATCAAGTAAAAAAATAATCAAAACTCAAATGCCACTTAAATGCCACTCAAGTACCTCTCAAAATGAAATACAATATAAACTCGGCGAATTCACCCAACGTCGTAACTCATTGCGTAACCCCCAAGGCCAGATCCACAAAAAAACACTTGGTAGGGAGATCTGCTCATATATTACTACTGTTTTCTATTCGAAAATAAAAACTTCATTTTTGTTTTATCACAATCATACCTCAATTATTATTATTATTAGCTACTGCAGTGCTACCATAAAACCTGTGAATATGAAGCAAAATTTATTTAGCTGAATTTACTGCACACCCCTGGGAATGCTGAACAAAGAATAAAATTGGTAATTAATCAGCTATCAACTGCTTGCTAATCATTTGCCTTGTGCTAGGATTATAATTAGGTGTTTAACTAAGCTTAGTCTCTAAATGTTTTAGAGTTCAATTTAATCTCTCTTCAATAATTTTGCATGAAACATTAATGTTAAAAGTGGGAGAAAAAGTCATCAACTTTTACAGAGCCCTACTGCTCCATTTGTTTTTCATTTTTTTATGCTTCATGTTGATTTAATAATTATGTACTAGATTTTGCAATTCAGATAAATGTGTTGGGGGCTGTTTGAGCTTTTACAGTCAAATGTTCAATATAGGCGCTGTAAGCTTGCAACCTATGCAATGTATGCAATATACACAAATTATGACAGTTGTGGTGACTTTTGAGTATAGGTATGTAAGCACGAAACTTTGCGTCACAGAAACATACAGGAAACACATATTCATTTTCCACAAAGAATGCTGAAGCAACCCGAGTCAGTATATCAGTTTTTAGCTCAAATAGTTTTTTGGCAGTGGAATTGTGAGTTGATCTTTGTGGATATGATATTGTAATAGCTTTGCACCTTCTACTACGACACAACAATATCACTTGGAAACTGCTTACTATAATTCGGAGTCTACTCCGAATGAACGTTATCAAACTTCACGAGGTCCACGACCCAGACACAGAATAACAGAATTTTCACTGAATAAATATTTATTTCATAATCTGTTTAGCAATATGTACCGGATACTTAGCAAGATCCACTATACCTCTACCCTTCCAATGTAGCACTTTCTCTTTTTATAGGAGAGGGCAGCAACTTTTCACCCCCTTATTAGGGGTGAGCCAATAAAATACATCATAACAAAACATATACGAATCATAAAGCAAGGCACAACATACAATAACAACATAAACCAGTAAGAGCCGTGAGCACATGGTAAGTTGGTTTGGGTGCCCCTCAACTGTCTCTCTTTATAAGGTAACTTCCTGTAGTATCATTCACTCCTTATTAGGTAGGCCTGCTGTAGCATCTATCACTCATTATTAGGTAGGCTTAACTCCTATACTTAGCTCCACTGGTGTGGGTTGAGGGGGTAAAACTTCTCACTATATTTCAGGACCACTCAACCATGACTCATAGCTAAAGGCTTATGATAATTTACTGCAGAGCAAGAGAGTGGGTTTTGCAGGGGTGGAGAGAAAAGGAGAGTAATATTCTGCTAAAATCTCCCACAATGTGACTTTAAGCTTTTTAAGCTGTTTAATGCAATGCAAAATATTTAGCCTAACTACTTATGTTACATTCTTGGCATAACTAAAATGCTATGCTGAGATTGTCACTCTCCAGCTGTGTCTTATGCAAATCGTGCCGCAGCTGAAACTCTTTTATTGGTGAGCATATAATTTAGTTGATAGTAGTAATATATGAGCAGATCTCCCTACCAAGTGTTTTTTGTGGGGTTAATATCTGGGGTTACGGCAATGGGTTATGGCATTGACTAAACTCGCCGAGTTAATATTGTGTGGCATTTAATTGGCATTTGAGTGGCATTTAAGTGGAATTTGAGTTTTGGTTATTTTTTTACCTAATTTGAACTTATATGGCATCTACATTTTGAATGTATGGCAATTAAGTTTCGATAATTTTTTTTACATAATTGTATACATAATTCTAACTTATATGGCATCTAGATTTTGAATGTATGGCATTTAAGTTCTGATAATTTTTTGTAATTCGAACTCATATGGTATCTTGAGAGAGAGAGAGAGGAGAGAGGAAAAGAGGAGAGAGAAAGGAGAGAGGAGAAAGGAAAGCAGGGGAGAGGGGGGGAGGGGAGGGGGGGGAGGGGGAGGGGGGAGGGGGGAGGGGGGAGGGGGGAGGGGGGAGGGGGGAGGGGGGAGGGGGGAGGGGGGAGGGGGGAAGGGGGAGGGGGGAGGGGGAGGAGGAGGGGGAGGGGGGGGAGGGGGGAGGGGGGAGGGGGGAGGGGGGAGGGGGGAGGGGGTAGGGGGTAGGGGGGAGGGGGGAGGGGGGAGGGGGGAGGGGGGAGGGGGGAGGGGGGAGGGGGGAGGGGGGAGGGGGGAGGGGGGAGGGGGAGGGGGGAGGAGACTTGAGCGTAAATATTTCTTTTAGTTATATAAATTTATATTTACAGTTATTATGTTTACCATACATGTAATCAGCGTTAATTTTCGGTTTTGTTTAAAAATTATTATTATTTCACGTAAAAACTACATTAGTCAAGTTTTAAAATCGTATGAATGAAATTTGTGTCAGTTTAGTATCTTCTGCATTATATATTTACAATATTACTTTGTAATTATTAGTGAAAGAAATTATGAAATACCAGCGAGTAATTAAGTAATTCCGTAAGGAAAACTGATTGGAATCGTAGTAATATTTGTTAAATACAATAATATTACTTTGCAACGAGTATTAATGAAAGCAATTATGAAATATTGTTGAGTAACTAAGTAATCTAGTAAGGAAAACTGATTGGAATCGTGGTAATATTTGTTAAAAGACACTTGCGACATGTTTTATCAACAAAAAAACCAAGCAATTATCAAATGTTTACGAGTAACTAAATGATTCAGTAGGAAAAACCAATTGGAATCACGCGATATCCGTTTTTAAAATACTTACGATAAAGACACTTGCGACATTGTTTTTATCAACGAAAAAACCAAGCAATTATCAAATGTTTACGAGTAACTAAGTGATTCAGTTGGAAAAACCAATTGAAATCATGTGACATCCGTTAAAGATATTTACGTTACTTGTTATCAACGAGAAAATCAACACTTTTTAGAATATCCGCTATGCCGAGTTACGATAATTTTGTACTCGTCCTAAAGGTTTTCAGTCCGTTTTTAGTCAGGCCAAAATTTACGCAAAACGTTTTAGGCATTATTTTAGTCGTTGTAATGTTTACAGTTCATTTTCACAAGTTTTTAAAAAGCAATTATTTATAATATAACGTAAGCGTCGCTTCACTAATAAATTCACTCCAGAAAAGTCATTAATCACCATCTCTCAACTAATTCTATATGTTTTGACCTTTTCAATGTTATGCTTATAAAGTCACACGAGAAAAGTCATTGATTAAGCCTAAGTCCTATTTATTATCGTGCTATCAATAACAAACAACAAACATCCATAGTTTTTGGAATTATGGGTTCATCAATTCAACCTAAAAGGAAGAGCAGCTTGATTACAATTATCTCCTGTTTTTATTGAGTTTGATTATCTATTAGTTAATACGGGTACAACCTTTCACCAAAAACTTAATGAGAAATTGACTCACTTCCAACAAAACTTAATTTTAAATTGGTTTGTGGTTATACCTCCAACTCCAGTTATCTCCGGTATCATCTAAAAAAACAGGAACAAAGTATGGTTTTATCTAATTGTTTTGTTAGTTAGACTTACAAACTTGAAAATCCAAGACTGTTACTTTTTTTTAAATATTTCATAAGTTCAGTTTTAGGTGTTTTTGTGTGAAATACATGCAATATATTAACATACATAATGTATATTCTATTTTTAGGAAGATGTTTTGTCTAATGAATCAAGAGTTATATGTTACATATACATATTTAAATGCTGTCAGGTACCTGTAAAGTATTTATTACATTCCTAACTCATACTTAATGTTGTAAACTATAATTGAAGTTCTCACATTTAATTCACTGTTTGATGATGTAAAGGTGTAGCTACACTGCGTCGATGTTTTGCTGTTGATGTGTCTATACAATTGTTCGTGGATATGTTCAGGTGGCTACATAGGTCAAAGTAGTGTGGCCATGTAATAGAGCACATCGGTGAGCTGCAACTGAACTAGCCAATCATATGGTACATTTTTACTATGAAATATGTTTAAAGGATGTGAGTTGACTTTCAAATGAATTGTAAGTTTTGCCCTAGCTAGCTGGTTGTATTTAAAGGAGTAACAGCCTAAGACTTGTAAAATTTGTTTATCCGATGCTCTACATCAAAAAATTTTAGCTAGGTAGAAAGAATGAAAGTTTACAGGAGTGTATGTAGAGCTTATTAACGGCAGTCCTGCATCGGATTAATCTCTAACTAACTTTCTATTTTTTTTTACCCAACTTCACATTCTATGTTTAAATACATTTACATACAACATTTATCATAGTAATAATCGGAAAGCAGTCTACAAATTAATATTTGATAAATGACTTCAATGTTTTGTATATAAGAGAAAGTATTTTCTCTAAGTAGTATCAGTTTTCGTTTTTACTTCATTGTTTCAAGCATTCATCAGCAAATAACAAAATATGGCTAGCAATCTTTCTACAGCAAATGAGCAAGTTATTTTATACTATGTTTTACAATTTTGTTACAGTTACATTTATAAGTTTATACAAATGTATATGTATACATATATATTACTTGTAGGTTTACAACCTCAAATGAAAGATTATTAAGAGATATAAATATAGATGAAATAGATTTCAGCAATATGTAAGTATATTATTGAGACTTTATTATTCAAATGTATTATATAGAGTTTTCAATTAATTACAATCTTGATTTATTGTTTTATTAAGTTCTACCGATGAGGAAACAATGAAAATCATTGAAGCGTGTATTGATGAAGATGGAACAAAAGAAAAGACAAAAAAAGACCAGTAAAGCATCTACTACACATATTGCTATGAGTAAGTATTATTTTTGTTTTATAAAAAATATAAATTTGTCTGTAGGTAAAATAATAATGACTCTACACTTACTGCACTATTTTTGTAGAAAAAACATCTACACGCTTCATTGGAAGTCGTCAATGCATCGGGCAGGATGAATCCTTTCTCTACTATGACCCCTACAGATTTGAATGTGAGTATGGTGAAAATATTATTTACTACATACTAATTCAATTTGATAATTTTTTTTTCAAAATAAAATAACAACACTCGTATTTTCTATTTTAGTTGAAGCAGAGGAGCAAACATTGAAGAAATATTGGGAAATGAATCTTATAGATGGGGAAATAAAAGATGATAAGGACAGCTTTAAGTGTAAGTGATATGCACTATCTGTAAATACATATAGCATAGTCAAGAAGGTTATCTATATATAACGAGAATTTGTTTATTTTGTTTGTAGATATTGGTAACAAGAAGTCAAAATATTTCCTTTCAGAGCTTTCAATGATGCTGATAGCATATTGTTAAAAATTGCTGAGCAAAGCACTGGAAGGAAGAGAAAACAACATTTCATGCGTATTTTGTGGTAAGAAGTTTGAATTAGGAGAGTTGCATGAGCCCGGCCGAGTTCTTTCAAGACGTTTTTCTGCTCACTTGTTTATTTTTTATTGTTTATGCGGGAAATCACATACTAATTTGAGAGATCTCCAGCAACATAGCTGTATTTTGAAAACTAAAATGTTTTTTATTGTTTATATCGCTAGTTATAATAATTTTATTTTATTTATCAATAAAAAGTATTCTGAATTAGTAATGAATGTCACTTTTCCAAAAAATTTTGCGTTAGTATATCTCTATCCAATAGAAGGTCATTTTTCTGAAAATATTGATTTAGATTTTGAATTAGGAAGTAAATGGTTGGCGATAGCTAAAAAACCAGCTGTTGGAGATTTAGTGCTTTTGCTTTAAAACCAGTTTGAAAAATTGAAACAAATGAGGCCTGTTATATCTTCAGATTCTGATCTTTCAGAAACTGAAGAAAGTAATAATGAATTAATTTCTGATGCTAGTGCACAGTGCAGTCCAAAAACTAGTGTTTTAGAATCTAATACTGTAACAGATAATCCTCAAACTCAAGTAGATTTACAAGAAAGCCAAAAGATTGATAATAAAAAAATAGATTTAAGTTCAGTTAAATTAATTTTGAATATAAAAGGCGGATTAAAAAAAAAGGTTTTAATGACTGTGCTAAATTGAAATTAGCTTCTATTAGACAAAAAATGCAAAAATATTCAGATTTTTCTCAAGAAGAAATTTTTGTATTAACTGCACTGTTAGGGGAATTTTAAATTTTTTATTTCACTATATTTTTTAGTATTATCATGGCTCTGGAATAGGCTTTATGCAACTGTCCTATTTTAAAATCTCTTAGCACAAAATATATAGTTAATAAGTGTTTTTTTTTATAAATACTCTATATATATATATATATATATATATATATATATATATATATATATATATATATATATATATATATATATATATATATATATATATATATATATATATATATATATATATATATATATATATATATATATATATATATATAGATATATATATATATATATATATATATATATATATATATATATATATATATATATATATATATATATATATATATATATATATATATATATATATATATATATATATATATATATATATATATATATATATATATATATATATATATATATATATATATTATATATACAGACAATAGACTGTGTTTTCATGAATACTCTATTCATTTGTATTATCGCATGTTTGTATACATTTCATGTAAAAAATGTTCTGTCATTAGTTTACCTAATGCCTTATTTTATTGGTTTTCTTGTTAAGAACTCCTATACGCTTCATTCTTACTGTATTTATTTATACTTTGCATAATATTACAAAATAAATATTGTGTTATCTGGCTTCATGAAACAATCAAGTAATGAAACAGAGCAAGTTTCACATCTGTATTGCTGAATCTATAAAATTGTTATGAAAAAGGCTATAATTACTTCATTATCGTGTAATATCATGAAAAACTATCAGTACCTAATTCACAAAACTGTAAAACCTAGAGTATAATGCTTGCGGTTGTAAAAAAAAGTCTTCTACTGTCTTGGTTTTCAAACAAAATATCAAACATTTTCACAATTTTTTTAAAAGCGGAGTTGTCTTACCATTTTGAGAAAATGTGGTGATAACTTTCAACATTTGTTTCAAGACGATGCCTAGAAGTTATAAATGGAAGTTGTTTTAACATTTTTGAAAAATGTGATGATAACTTTGAATATTTATTTTTGTGCCGAAACATTGAAACTTTGTAATATTTTCGGAGTTGTAAGCCCAAAAATTTTACAAATTGACTAAATTACCGATGTTAAATATAAATAAAAATACTTTATTACGCTAAATATATACAAATTATTGCACAATACAAATAATATATAATTTAATGTTCATGAGTTGTTGCTGATCGATGTGGCGAGTCATCAGTCACTCACTTGTACACGTATTCTATCTAAAAGCATACATAGACGTCGATAGAACAACTACATCGTACCATGGTGAAAAATACGGTTATTAGTACTTACTTATTACTAGTAAAAAGATTCACATACGTTAATGAAATATCTGATATCAAAATCCTGTTAGCTTCGCTTGAAATGTGATTGTTATCTTCATCGCTTATCTCACTATCATTGTTGACAACTTCATCCTTTTCCTCCAAGCTTTTGTTTTCAGGCCCGTCATCCGTCATATTATCATCATCTTAATCATCAGTATAAGCATCAATGATATCATCATCATGACTTTTCACCCGCTCAGCATCATCAAATAGGGAAAATCTGAGAGCCAGTACTTCTTTTCACTTGAAGTAGATAGGAGCATTAAAGCTTCTTCAACACCCAGAATCGTGAGAATGTGTTTCTTTGCACCGCTTTGAGTTGACATTGTGCTTTTATAGTGAGTCATACCACATTCATGACTTTTGATCTTCAAAACGTTCGCAGGAGGGACGACAATCTTTCCAGTCATCAAAGATCCATCATTTGCCATGTATCTGTAAGTGACAGTGTGAGTGATACGTAGAGGTGATGTGTCTTGTTTTCGTTTTTGTTGATCAACTTCAAATTTTTCCAAACTGAGAGTCTAGTGAATGTCATAAGAGTGTTGGCAGGAATATTATCGAAAGTGATGATGTCAAAGTACGCATTCAATTGTTTCAATGATTTGTTTCTCAAGTTTTTGGCTATAACTCGTTGTTGTTCTAGCCCTTGGTGTTGATTGCCTCCGGCAATACGAAGATCGGGTTGATTTTCTTCTAGCTTTCCCATGTACACTACTGTATGTGAAGAGCGGTGATTGAGTTTCTGTAGCTCTACCTTAAGTTCTTTGTCAATCAGCGACTTGACTCGAATTCGATGATCGTTTGTTAAAACATATTCATAATCCAAGATACCGTAATCTTCAACGTAATTGACATCGAAAACCTCCAATATCGTAGGAATTGGTAAATCCGCCAGACTCACAAAATTTCCTATTTCCAACATTCCTTTCTGCATAGCTCCTGTCATTGTTCTCGCCATCTCGATCAATTCGAACTCTCTAAGTTTGTTTATGGAATTATTTTTGGTATTGCTGAATAAAAAGGAAATTGAAGCTCGAGATAATGTTGCTGTTGGTTTTTTGTTATCCTCTGATCATTTGACTTCACTTTTCTCATGCAGATATGTGTAGTCTGGTGTGGGGCTCAAAGGAGAGTCAGCTGAATCTACATGGTGTTTCATTGCTATATCGGTGGGAGTGTTGATGTTTGAGCAGGAAGAAGATGTATCATTAAAGGTGTTAGGATCAACTCTTCTATCATCAAGGTGAAGGCTGTTGGTGGTGGAATTGGTGGTTGTGGTGGAGATAGTGTCGATGTTGCTGGTAGTTGTAGTTGGTTCAATACGGAGCTTAGGAGTGTTTTGGAGTGTGACGTAATCATACCTGCAAAAAAAGTAAAAGAACTTAGTTTATTGATGTAAATATACTGAAATTATTATTGTTTTATTAAAAGATTGTTTTTTTTGAAAAAAAACTAGGCTTCAAAAAAACTAAATGATTCAATTAACTAAGACAAATAATTGTTTCAGCACTTCTTTTGTTGATACTCTCCTTGTAGCTGTAGTAGATGTTCCTTCTCCGCTAGCTGTTATAGAACTGGATGCTTTGTGTGTGAAAACAGTGGCTTTTAAATAGCTAAAGTTGCACTGATTAAACCCTATGATTACTATCTCGTGTCAACCTCTATGAATCAGCATTTTTTCACGCGAGGGAAATCCAATGCTTTCGCATGAATAAATAGTTTATTTTCACACGAACACAACCCAATGCTTTCGCGGGAATAAACAAGTTATTTTCACTCGAATAAAAACCAATGCTTTCGCAGGAATAAAACAACTACTTTCACGTGAAGGAAATCGAATGCTTTCGTGGGAATAAATAATTTATTTTCACGCGAAGGAAAACCGATGCTTTCGCGGGAATAAAACATTTATTTTCACGAGAATCAAAACCAATGCTTTCGCGGGAATGAAACAATTATTTACACGCGAAGGAAAACCAATACTTTTGCGGGAATAAAACATTTATTTTCACGCAAATGAAAACCAATGTTTTCGCCGGAATAAAACAATTATTTTCACGCGAAGGAAATCCAGTGTTTTTGCGTGAATAAAAAGCATACTTCCGCGTGAATAAAAACCAATGCTTTTGCTGGAATAAAACAATTATTTTCACGCGAAAGAAGTCCAACGCTTCCGCGGGAATAAAACATTTATTTTCACGCGAAGGAAAACCAATACTTTCGCTGGAATAAAACATTTATTTCCACGCGAATGAAAACCAATGTTTTCGCAGGAATAAAGCAATTATTTTCACGCACAGGTAATCCAATGTTTTCGCGGGAATAAAAAACATATTTCCGCGTGAACAAAAACCAATGCTTTCGCGGGGATAAAACAATTATTTTCACAAGAGTAAAAATCAATTTTTTCGCAGGAATAAAAAATGAATTTCCGCGTGATTAAAAACCAATGCTTTCGCGGGAATGAAACAGTTATTTTCACACGATAAAAAACAAGGCTTTCGTGGGAATATTTGATTAACGTGACAATTTTTTTTGCATTCGCTTGAAAAACTAAACTTTTATTCAGTGCTATTTGCGTGAAAAATGAGGTTGTTTTTCATGTTCTATTCGTGTGAAAATAATTAATTTATTCCGGAAAAGCATTGGTTTTCTTTCGCGCGAAAAAATGCTGATTCATAGATATATTATATAGAAGGCTGGTACGAGATGGTATTCATAGGGTTTAATCAGTGCAACTTTAGCTATATAAGAAGCACTGTTTTCGCACAGAAAACATCCAGTTCTACAACAGCTAGCAAAGAAGCAACATCTACTTCTACTACTACTACCACTACTACCACTACTACCGCTGCTACCGCCGCCACCGCCGCCGCCGCCGCCACCGCCGCCACCGCCGCCGCCCCCGCCGCCGCCGCCGCCGCCGCCGCTACTGCCGCTACCGCCGCTACCGCCGCTACCGCCGCTACCGCCGCTACTACATTGACTAAATCTCTCAGCAACAAGGTAAAACTTGATAAATTACAGTTTTTTACTCATACATTATTCATTATACTAAAACAAATGAAAAATCAATCATCTGTATTTTTTTAGATTCAGCCACAAAAATGGAAATAGTTAACAACGCAGAATCAGAAACTCAGCCTAAACTCCTGACTCAAGAGGACTTGATGCTTCTACAAAGCACATGCAATAAAAAAATTGAAGAGAGAGTGCGAATTTTCTCAAACAATTGTAAATTCATACAGAAAGACTTGATAGAACAGCTAAATAGTTTTCGAACTGAAGCTTTTCTAACAATAAAGCTCTTAGGGAATGATGTTACATAGGACATTCAGAGGTTACATTATCTATTACAACAACGACAACATCAACTAGATCAGGTAAACACACCTTTTTCTATCGGGGGTGCTCGTAAAGATCTTGCTCTAAAAAGAACTATACAGCGAGAGTACACTCTAAGGAAAGCTAGAAGAGTAAGGACTCAACAACGTAAGGCACGACGAGCTACAAAAAATCCGATTAACAGTCAATTTTTGGTGATGAGGTAAGAATTAATAAAACAATACTATTTAGTAGGAGTTTGTAGTTGTTTCACATTTCTTTTTAATCATTCTATACTAATACATAACTTTTTATTTTAGTTCACTACAACATTAAAAGTACATAAAATAAAGGTCTTCCTCCCTAAGATGTATCATCAACACATCGAAGAAGATGCTATTGTAAAAGTGAAGATAATGTATTGGCTGACGTTACAAGTTGTAGTACTTTGTATTACTTATTCCTATACAATAAAGAGCAGACACCACTCATTGAGATATTGACAATTGTAGATATATACAAGTACATATATTTTTTATATGTAGACTCGATCTCGAATGCTGATGATATGTAGTCTCAAGTGAATAAATTAAGTTATAGTACTTTGTAGTACACAGAATTTACTGTAAATTTTAATAGATATAATGTTTTCTATTGCAATTATTTCCCAAATACATTAAATTTCAACCATATAAAAGACTAAAGTGATGATTTTCCAAGATACATTGTAAAGGAAAAGACTATCCATTGATTATCATTACAAGACGTAGTGCTTTGTATTACTTAGTCTTTACTGACTCTAGCTATATTTTATGGGGAGATTTTCCCCTACTTATTATATAATAAATGTATTTAACCATATATTGATTCATTTATTATCAATGTATTTATTCGAGGTAGATATATCTCCTCTCTCATCTCTCTCAAGATGCCATATGGGTTTGAGTTATGTACAAAAAAAATCAAAACTTAAATGCCATACATTCAAAATCTAAATGCCATATAAGTTCAAATTAAGTAAAAAAATAATCAAAACTCAAATGCCACTTAAATGCCACTCAAATGCCACTTAAATGCCACACAATACTAACTCGGCGTATCTATTCAACGGCGTAACCCATTGCATTCACCTGGAGTCAAATCCACAAAAAAACACTTGGTAGGGAGATATGCGCATATATTTCTACTGTTGATTATGCAGCATAAGTATGAACAACTCAATAACGAATGGTAATTAGCTATCAATCAACTTCTATGCTGCAAGTTCTGTTTCTGCTTTTGAAACACTACTTGCAAATATTTCTAATTAGTGGATTTTTGGGAAACATTGAAATCCACTAAAATGCACTGTCGTTAGTCGAGACTTCATTGCTGGCACAGTACTTCAATAGCAGTCATTGGCCTACCTGCCAACTCAACTTCTCTCTCAGAAGTTCACAGCAAACAATGCTAATGAGGACATTTGCTCAACTCCCCAATTTTGGTGAGCCCATGTCTCAGGCTCCACACTCAGTGTTTCAGAACATTGTACATACTTGTATTTCCAAACAATTGTGTAAAAGAAGAAATGATATGACATCTCACTAACTAGGCAAGTCCCCAGGTAGAAGCCTGACATAGAACAAATACACTTGGCAAAAGCTATGATTTTTAGAGGCAAAGGTACAGGAACTAAACTTTCTTGTTAAATACACAACCAATAATATGTAAGTAAGACACAAACAAATGCTCGAAGGACAAATAGTAGTAAACACAGAAACTATAAGTTACAGTAAATAAGGTTAAAGAGATTATGCAACCAGCAGTAAGTACCAGAGTTTATGATCACATTGCGCAAGTCAAGTAAGATATTGCATCACTTTGCTGCATGTGGTAAGTCCTAGGGGTCTGTTGGCTTGTGGTACAGGTTTCAGTAACGATTTGGGTAGATATCTCGTGGTATGTTTGAGGCTAATTTGGATCACCAGGCTATAGTGGCCAGGTTGTTGCTGGCTCGATATTGATGAATGCAAGGCCAGTAGGGTTAACTACAGGGCAGGTACGATTAGCTGCTAGGTTGGCCGAGTTAACTACTGTTTACTAAGGTAGTCCTTGTAGTACAAGGTTTTTAGAACGTCTTACCTGACATTCCACAGTTGTCAGAGAGAACATTGCGTTTACTAAAGGTTCTAACCACACTCACTACAATTGTGTGTTTACACCAACGAACAACATCTGAGAAAAATCAAGGCATATCAACCACTTGCAAACTCAGTTGAAACAATTTAATGCCAATAACTCAGTACCATGATCAGAACTCACATTGGTGTTATAAGCCAGTGTTTATAAACATTCCCATTAAAGTTAATAAATCACCATCCAAATAAAACCAAACCACTAAAACAACTGGTCAGTTTGTAAAACACAGTGCACTTCACTGCACGTATTGCAGAAGTCTTCGAGGCATTGCTCAAGTGCCAACAAGGCAATAAAAAAATAGCAACAAAAATTTACTTGATTTCATCAATATTTGGTTCAACTAATAAGCAATATGGATGCCCATTTGTAATGACGGCCACTAACTTTCCCGCATGATTAATTTTTTCCCATTATTTTCTTGCTGCTATTTCAGTGACTGTCCTAAAATACTTCTGTTTTTGTCGTGAAGATGGAAAAAATTTGTTGATGACTTGAACAAATATTTTTTCATATATGTAGAAAAAGCAAAAAGCATTCTGTTATTATTGTACAGGAATTTGGGGGGTAGTGGTAGCTGTCACCTGTACAGCGGCCCACTTCCAGTGTGTGCGTAATAGCAGTATTGCAAGTGCTTCTTAGCGAGCCCCAAGGTCGGCAGACTACTCTGTTTGAACACGAATTGCAGTGTTGTAAGTCCGAAGACTGTACACAGCGAGGAGTTGTCTTAACTACCTTACTTTCCACTGAGTTCTTGCTCGGGCAGAATAGCTACACTGGGTCGAATCAACAGGTTGAACAATCGTTCCAGTATCACACTCCCGAAGGTGGTGTGCAGTGTAAGTCTCGTAGACTGACCACTTTATACTGACTATTGCTCTTGCTGTTGGTCGACTTGTCCAAGTTGCTGCCAATTAATTATTTGCTAAGTGCTTATGCTTGTTTGCTTGCTTGTGTGCTTGTTCTTGTGCTTGCATCTAGTAACTTGTTCTTTATGTCTTGTGTAGAGAGAATCATGAAGAAGTGAGAGTGCCAGGTTAACTCTGATTTATTGTTACATTTACACAAACATATATACACAGTAGGCGGGTATGCTACAGGCAGCAGTAAAAACAAACAATAGGTAGCTCCGCCTTTTGGCCTAATTGGCCCATAGACAAAGGGAGGCGGTATGAAAAGGTTAAAAGGTTAACAAAGAGGCTGTCTTCAGATAGGCTTGATTGCACAGCAGCACATGGTTGGCAATACAAGATAAGATAATAATTAGACAAGGTAAAAATAAAGTGAATATGTATGTGTCTTGATAGCTGAGTAAATAGAAGTGAATATAATGTACATAGAGTTCGGGATTAGATTGAGAATAGACATAGGTAGTTCGGTAGTGCATTGTTCTAGGTCGACTTGCAGTGTGCTGGCCACATTTCCCCAACATTATTTTTACTAAGCTGATTTTCTAGGGTGAATGTTTAAATCTAAAATTAATAAAGATAGAAGTTATCATTATTTTTTGTTAATAAAATTTCCCACTTTTTCATCAACCGTTTTTTTAATTTTCAGTTTGATGCCCAAAGGAGACTACTCTATAAGGATTTGAAATACCAAGATTTATGCTTGTCGGTGGCTTTGAATAATTTAACTTTGAAGAAAATAAAATCAATATGCTGATGTATAATAAGTTGACTGTTCAAAATTAATGATTGACTACATTAGTTATTTTTTGTTTTTCCGACGTCTTTTTATTCCAAAAATGATTATTGCTCTCCAGCTTTGCTCATTGCCTAATCAATTTGTTTGAAATTTGTTATGGCATAAAAATGTGTCCATAATTACCCTGATTTGTTACTCTTTTTATTTGTGCTTTCATATGAAAGTTGTTTTTAGTGAAAAAAATGAACTCACAGATGCAAAGTAATATGAAAAAACTACTATTTTTTTCACTGTCCCGGAAGTACCAAACAAAATTTAAGATAGAATACCTTCACCAAAGTTACTAAAACTACACTGTCTGCTTTACTCACATCAAATTCTCTAGAAACAAATAAAAAACAAAGATGAAAAAATGAAAGCCAATTTTGAAAGATTTGAAAACAGTTTACACAAAATTCAGCATTAAGAGATGCTAGACAATTCAGTTTCTTGAATATTTAAAATCAATTTAAAGAGAAGCGGTGCATTTTTTTTGTTACAATAAAGAAACTCCGATGTTACTAAACAAGAAAACTCAAAGATGTAGCAGTAGTTCTTACCACCTGTCACAGTCACAACAGTATCGCAGCAAGTCAACACTCTCTGTGTTTACTTCCCTCCTCCATATTGTGGTAGATTTTGGTGGAAGTTCACAGTAAACAGGTCGTTTACTCTTCATCCTTTGCAAACAATTAGATAAATTTCTACCTACAGCCTGCGGTAGACTGCTGAATATGTGCGAAGCTGTACTGTGCCAGTGGCTAAGTATGTAGGGCCAGTAGTGACTCCTGCAGGGCTGGTATTGACCTCTTACCGACCCAGGATAGCTATCCTGGGCCGGCACAAGATGGCCGCCACAGAGGAGGACCCTAAACTTATCTGGAAGTTTAGTCAAGGCCAAGAACCAGAAGTACCCTTCCTCAGATCACCAGCCAAGTGGACCGTAAGCTAACTATAGCCTGGAAGCCCTGTAGGACATGTAATTGGACAATAGAAATAAGACTCAGCCCCCTAGCCACTTGGCACTCTTTACGTTTTACCTATTTACCTTACCTGATTTGCTAACTATTTATATACCTGTTTGCATTGGTTGATTCACTTCCTGTGCTATTGTTCTTATATAAATTATGCTAATTATTTCCTGTCAGTCCTCCTATAAAAGGGCTGACTCTCCTTGTACTTTTTGCTGTCATTCTCATGTCTTGCCACAATGACCCTAGTGGAGCAATACCCTCGAGGACTTTGTCTTGTAAGAATAAAGCCAGTATTCAAACTTCACTCTGTGTTGTTTGTGTGAGCCATGGGTTCTATCTATACCCGGTAAATTGGTTGCTTAGTTGCACAGTTTTCACTGTCAAGCAGCAGAGTGTTTCCTCTGGAGAGAGGTACAGTACTTGAGCATGGTGGATGTCCGTGGAACCAGACCGGAATCCATTACAATATTACAAAGTCCGTCTCATCCAAACACCACAAGGTCAACTCTCTCTGAATAATGCCCTTGAATATACTAGACTCCCCAACTGAGACAAGTGACACTACAATCTATTTCGCACTGCAGTATAGCAGTGATGAAAGCCAGATGACTTCTAATTAACCAGCAGCAATGTTGCTGCTTTTATAGTAGGCGAAAAGAACTATCTTCCTCTCATTAGTGAAAAACCATTCATGCTTATGTAATAGATTTCATACACCAATGATGAAACCTAAAACAGCATAAAGCAAACAACCAGCCCATGACATAGTTGTATGATGGTAAAGTATCTCCAGGTCACAGAACAACTAACAAGTGGTGAGAGAAGTAAGGGTTCCATGTATGGTGAAGCAGGTTTCTCAACATGACATCCGGTCTCCTTGAATACTTTTTCTTGGTGATCATCTTGAGGGGCTCTACAACCTCTGATGCTATATTTGGGCAGTAATAGTTATATGCAACATAAAGGAAATATAGTGCATGCTATGCAAGGTTTAACAAACAAGGGTTTACAAAGGGGATGTATGAGAAGGGATAATAGGGTGTAAACCAAAGGTGGAAGAGAGAGGGGGTCTGTTCATATACTGCTCCTAAATTCTGCCACAAAACCATTAAATTTTGATGTTTTCACTGAAAAAGTGTAAATAGTGAGCGCCGAAAAAAACTATGCCGGTGAACTGAAATGTGTTCCAATTACACTAACCGCAGTGAAATAAATTTTGGCTTGCCACTCTTTCTGCGGAACTATGCAATTTTCATTAAGTTTTCTCGAAGGCTTTATACAGATCATTGCAAGCTCCATGGTGCTAAAGGTTGCTAGGTCAGCATAATAAAACATACTAAATGGATATAACAACAAGTACGTGACATTTACTGCAGGAAAGTTTTATTATGTAGGATGACGCATTGTGGGGGATTTCCATGATAATTAAACAAACTAAGCCCCTATACCCAACATCCTCTTCCCTAATTCCTTTTACACTCTTAACCCTACCAGCGACAAACTTTCAAGTGGATCCGGAGCCTTCAAACTTTTCATATATATGTATTATCTCAAATATAGCAATACCAGCTACCCCGGGTCTACACCAGGCTTGTATAGACCCTGGGTTGTGCATGTATATATCATAGAAGACTTACCCCGGGTCACGCCGGGTCAGTAGCCTGGGCCGGCCATTAAATATTGCTGATAACGGTAACCTGAGGCCTGAGGAGCTGAGAACCTTTCCTCATCTCGATCCTGAAGCAGTGTAAGCAGTAGAGGCAGAAGCTCAGGAGCAGAAGCTCCATATAAGCAGTAAAAGATTTTACCCCACAAAAAAAGAGGGGGAAAAGGCCCCAAAGCCACTTTGCCATGTGCTCGCTCCTCTCATTTGCTAACTGTATTCATGTGTTTAGTGATGTCTAATGTTATTCGTATACATTTTGTATTTTTGATTGTTATTGGCTCATCCCCTATTATGGGGGAGAGATCTCCTGCCTTTTATTATATAAAGAGCTGCTGTGCATGAGGGAATGTTGAAGCTTGTTAATTATGTACTATGATTTCATTACATTGCAAAGCCAAATGAGATCATAACGGGTTTTATTCACGCAACTATTGGGTGGTTTGCCTGGGTCGTGGACCCCAAAACAGTTGCTATTGTCAAGAAGGAATGGATGCGGTTGTGGCAGTAGTGAAAAGAAGAAAATCACTACAGTATTAGTTGTACATTTTGGATAATTTCAAACAGAAAGTTCTCTGATTTTAAATCTTAACTAATTACTGCTAAACACAATTAGAGCAATATGACAAAAGTATGCAGTCACGCTGTGCAAGCTATGAAAGAGAATGACAAAATTGAATATGATATCTCGTACAAAGTGTGTCATAAGAGCTTTAGGTTTTCTCCTTAGACTTGTGCATATCACAGTGCTGAACAGTTTTGATATCAATCGCTTGATCTTTGGCGACAGGCCAAATATTATGCAGTAGCAGTGACCATTGTCGTAAACTGTGATTTTGAAAAAAATACAAAAGTTGGAACGAAATACAAATTTTCTCTGTGACAACCCAATAAAAAATAACCAGAATATCAAAAGACTTTAAATATGGTTCTACCATTAACAGAAGTGGTGTGGTATAGTGCAACCCAGTTTTGAATGATTCCATGAATATTACTTTTGTAGACAAGACTTTACCAGACAGCCACCAATGTTGTCACTTACAACAATCTTGTACTTTTCTCTCTCATGTCTCTTCATGACCGCGTATTGTAATGAACCGATTTGCCTGTAAGTTGATGCTCTTTGTCTATTCATGTTCATGTTTTCTATTTATTAACATTGCATCAAATGAAAATTCTCTTAGTGGAATTCAATGCTAAACTGTAACAAGTTATAATTTTTTTTCAGGATTTATTGGCAAAGTTTTATTTTTAGTGATTACTGTTTTGCTGGCATTTATAGGATAACTAGCAGCAAAACAGTAATCGCTAAATTTCTATGATCACTATCCCTGGTTTCATTGGGCACTCTACAAAATAATAGACCTCTTTCAATTTTGTACAACTAAATAAAGTGAAACAAATCCTATTTGTTTGAGTTACACCGAGCAGGATTAATTTTAGGATATGCAGTTGACCAAAATTGTTATTTGGCCAACAAACTAAAAGAAAGTCGAATGTTCAAATAATTTGCATATTTAATTTTTAATATTTGAAACATACAAAATTCAAAAATCATTTTAGGCAAAGTCTGTAATCATTTCTTGTTATGCATTCACAAACAAATTCTTTCCAACCTCACAGACACAACTACAGTGTTAGTAAGCAACAAAACCAATGAAACAACTCCTCCAACAACAACAGCTAAACCACAAGCTCTATCAACGTAGTTCTCTTTCAACTCAAGTACCACCCTCCCAGATGCACAGCTGCCAGCTGTTGCAGAGTCTTCCGCTTACATTCCTACTCAGTAACTTCGTTCTCCTACTACTCGTCACCCTTGCAATAGCAAACAGGTCAGATGGATTGCACAGCATTCCACTGGTATCTAAGTTTCTTCTAGTAAGATACGATACAACTAGCCACGCCTAAATGAGACTTAATATTGCTCTGTAAGATCTTACAAGTTGGTTGGCTTTTATAAAGTTTGACCTTTGATTCACCAAGATTAAATAAAGTAATTTTCAATCAAAATATACAACAACAAGCATAAATCAATCATAATATACAATAAAATCATATAATATTTACAAAAAAACAAGGTATAAATAATTTACAAGAAGTCTTTTGTATTGCTCTTTTACTCTACCTCTCAGTAACTATTGCATCACCATGCCATCACACTCTTTATCATATCCTTGGTTGTCTCTCTCTACACATCCCCTCCTATAATTAATTATTTCCTCTTTGCAATACTCCTGCCTCCAGTCTTGCAGGAAGTAACACCCTCCTGTGTACAAGTTGGAATATGCTGTAATGTAGATCAATGTGGCTCGGGCTAACTCAATGTAGGTTGTGGTAATTCAGTTCAACTTGGATACCTTGGGGTGACTCACTCGGGATAATTAAAGGTAGTTATTTTAGTAGAAAAAGAGGGTATTTTTGGAGCCCGAAAGGGGTTCATTTTATTGAACATGTGATTGCCACTCTCCCAGAATCACAGCTCCCAGCTGTTCCAGAATCTTCCACCGAGGTTTCTACACAGTAATCTCCTTCTCCTCTATTACTCCTCTTCCTAGCAATAGCTAGCAGACCAGATGGATTTTACAGTGTTTCAGTAATATTACAGTTTATTCCAGTAAGGCACGATACAAGTATCCAATCCTAACTGAAACTTAAAGTTGCTCTGTCAACGGGCCTGTCAGGAGCACTCCTACTAGGTGGAAATTTCAGAATCTTAGCAGTTACTTTTTCTTGAGGTTGGAATTTTGCGCAGGTATTACAGCTTAGTTGGGTTGAAGGGGTATGCAGCCTGATTAAAATTAGTTTCCTGTGGCCAGTATTGGCAAGATGTTGGGTTGTTATGGCAATCCCCCATACTGGGTTGGCATTCCGACATTTTCGAACTAGGGTCGATTGCTTCTGAAAGCAGGGAGAGGAAAGCCACCTTTGGTGTAAACAATGCCAGTGGGTAATGATGCAACGAGCCCGAGCCGACTCGAGGATCGGCTCGTTTACATAGCCTCGAGCCTGGCTCGAGCCACAAGAAAAGTCAAACACGAGCCAGCCTAAATGCCTAAATGTTTTTCTTCATATTTTATTGATTGTTTTTCCACAAAAATTATTGGCATCTGTATTTTTATTATTAATTAATTTTACTCAATAGACAAGTCAAAGAAAAATTTGAATGTGTATTTACTTTATTGAAACTATTTTTTGAGATTATTCCAGCATGGCGTCCCGATCGAAGGTATGGAATTATTTTGAGCTGCTTAGCAGCAATAAAGTGAAATGTTTAAAATGTAATGAGATGATCAATAGAGCAGGGTCTAACACAAGTACTATGAAGAAACACCTGAAGAGAAAGCATGATATTGAAGAAAACGACGGTGATGATGCCACTCAAAATAAAGAGCCTACGATAACAGCTTCTTTTGAAAGATGTAAAAAGATTGACGCCTCTCATCCACGGGCTAAAGAAATAACTGAAGCTATTGGAAAGTTTATTGCCAGAGACATGCAACTGCTGAATGTTGTGAATGACCAAGGCTTCCAGACTTTAATATCTGTTATGGAACCAAGGTAAGGCATAAGTTCATAGTAATAAATAAATAATAATAAATAAATTATTATTTATTATTATATTTATTTATTATTTTTTTTGTATTTTGTAGTGGAGTTGAATAGTTGATTGCATGCACAGTGAGCCATGTATGATTGGTAACAAACAAGAATTGTTTTAAGAATATTTAAAATAATTTCTTACAATAATAATAAATATATAAATAATAATAAATTTAATATTATTAATACTGATTACTGATATAACTAATAATACTGATCAGTATTATATATTATTAATTATTATTAAACAATTTTTTTAATTGTTTTTAATACAAATCCCTGTTTGATACCAATCATACATGGCTCATTGTGGTTGCATGTATGTATGTAATGCTAGTTGTTTGTTTGTTAGAATAAAAAGCAGCTTGATATGATATTGATATAGATTGATTCTTTTACTCAGTAATTTTCATGATCATCAGCATCACCTTTGTGAATTTCTGACGTGACATGACAAAAGTAGTAAAAAAGAAAACAAAAGAGTAAACTCCTACACTGAGCTAATTCAGTTGTTCATAGATGTGTGTTCATGTATTCACAACCAGCATGGTTCACTCAGTTGTATTTGACAAGGGATACTATTGTTCCTGTTTATTTACAGGTATGTCATTCCGTCACGAACCCATTTCACTGAGAAAGTGATTAAAGACATGTATAACACAGCAAAAAGAGAGCTAGAAGAGCGGATTGTACAGACAAACAACTATGCTCGCACCACGGCCACCTGGACCTCATTGACCGGTGATAATTATATGACTGTCAGACTTCATTTGCTTATCGATTGGGAGCTGAGCTCATATGTGCTGTCTTCGACATGTTCTAATGAGCGTCATACTGCAGAGAGCCTTCAAATCCAGCTCAAAGATACAATTATAAACTGGAAACTACCAACTGCCGAAGAAGCCCACTTTGTTGTCACAACTGACAACGCCGCAAATATCAAGCTTGCTGTTACAACGACAGTAGTAATATATGAGCAGATCTCCATACCAGGTGTTTTTTTGTGGATTTGACTCCGGGGGGATGCAATGGGTTACGGCGTTGAATGAATTCGCCGAGTTAATATTGTATGTCATTTGAGGGGCATTTGAGTGGCTTTTGAGTGGCATTTGAGTTTTGATTATTTTTTTTACTTAATTTGAACATATATGGCATCTAGATTTTGAATGCATGGCATCTAAATTTTGAATGTATGGCATTTAAGTTTGATAATTTTACATTATTCGAACTCATATGAGAAAATTTTGATGAAGATGGGGTTGTAATTGCTACTGAATTGTTTTTGTATATGATGTGTCTATCTACAATGCTATAGTTAATGTTATAGTTTTATTATTACATAATAAGTATTAAATTATTTGCTTACTGGTGAATGTAATAAAATAGATATCATAATAAAGTGTAATAGGTTGAATATATAGTGTTAAAGTCTATAAAAGCTTTTTAATTTGTAAAGTATTTATTGACTTTACAAGAAATAACATCACATTCAGGTTCAATGATGATGAGGATATTTTCTTCAAGTTTCAGTTTACTATCTTCCGATACAGACAGAGAAAGTTTTGCAAAATCCTCCAAATCATTATAACTAAAAACTCTATAAATTGGTGGTGTTGAAGTTGTAATAGCTACTGAATTGTTCTCGCATATGATGTGTCTATCACACACGCAATCACTAGTATTTTCGGTTTCTTCATAATTGTATATAGTAGAGTGTGTAGGACTTGGATGTTCCAAAATTAAATCAACATAAGCCAGAGCTTGTGGAACAGATGGAATTGACGGTGATGAAGCTGGAACTACTGACTTGCTTGTAGATTTTGTCGTCGTTGAAGTTGTGGTGGTTGTCGTTGGGGTTGTTGTCATTGTCTGTGGAGTTGCGCAGGTTGTTGTCGTTGTTGTCTGTGGAGTTGTGGTGGTTGTCGTTGGAGTTGTTCTTCGAGTCGTAGTTAGTAATCCTGCATCGTATAAACGGATGTAATTTAAAGCTTCAGCGGTTTTGCAAACAAAATAGTGTTGAGGCCACATATCACGATTGTCACAGCTTCTACGCAGGTGGGTAGGTTCCATGAAACATATGAGTCCATATATATGATATTTTAAGTTTTGTCTTAAAATACGAGTTACTGAATTAACCTCTTCCATATTAAGAATTCCCCAATAACATTCGGAAGTTGTATGAGATAAAATGAATGGTTGTATCTCTTTTGGAAGACAATAACAGCTTAGGATTTGGAATAATAGAACATAAATTTGGTATTTCATTTTTACTCAGAGAGAGACTTTTAACCTAGTTTATGCTTTCATCATCAAGAGTTAACTGTCTTGCATTTCGGTGGTCTTTCATTAATATGCTTCAACTAAAGCTCTATATATAAAACCTTGGGATCGCATTTGTCTTTGTTATCTCCTTGACATGTGATACTGATGATAATCTTGTTTTGAACAGACTTCAAACTTTCAAAACTCGAAAATGACAAATTTACACCTTCAATACCATTGATGTTAGTGAAGATAGTAGCTATTTTTAGCTTCTCGTTGGTCAAACGATCGCATTCCATGCATGCAAAGTTGGCTGTCTCAAACTCTTCTGTTAGCGGACAGATCAAACATGAGGTGTTGTATTCAAATACGCATAATTCCCCATTCCAAAATAGTTTTGTATTTAGAGTAAGTCCTTCCGTATTATTTTTAACTCCTATTCGCACATTCCTCCTGATTCCGAGTGTATTTTGTTGGAGTATTACAAGTCAGGGTATCTGTAGATGTTTTGCTTTTGCAGATCCAAGAAGCGTTTGAGGAATGAAAAAACTGCAATGTAAATAGTTGGAAGGATAGTCTCACACAGTTTGTTCCATTTTCATCTTTATATCAAATACTCCTTTCAAAAAGTGGAAAAAATAAGACATCATTTTTTTCCATAACTCCACCTATACATTCATCGATTTTGTCGACATAAAATACTTCGCTGACATTGAAACTGTCAAAACTCGAAAATGGCAAGTTTACACCTTTGATATCATTGATGTTAGTGATGTTAGCTGGATTTGATTCCTCATTTACACATTTGATATAATTGATGTTAGTGATGTTAGCTGGATTTGATTTTTCATTTAAACCTTTGATATCATTGATGTTAGTGATGTTAGCTGGATTTGATTCCTCGTTGATCGAATGATTGCGTCGCAAGCATGCGAATTTGAATGTTTCAAACTCTTTTGTTAGTGGACAGAACAAACGTGAGGTGCACATAATTCCCCATTTTGAAATAGTTTTGTATTTTGAGTAAGTCCTTTCGTATTATTTTTAATACCTATTTCACATTCCTCTTGATCCAAAGTGTATTTTGTTGGAGTATTACAAGACACAGTATCTGTAGAAGTTTTACTCTTGCAGATCCAAGAAGCGCTTCACGGGATGAAAAAACCGCAATAAGTATAGTCAGAAGGGTAGAGTCTCACACAGTTTTCCCCATTTTCATCTTTATTCTTTATATCGTATAGTCCTTTCAAAAGGTGAAAAAGCCAATACATCGTTTTTTCCATAGCTCCAGCTAGACATTTATCAATTTTGTTGCTATAAAACACTCCACTAGCTTTGAAACTGTCAAAACTCGAAAGTGAAGAATTTACACCTTTGATGTCAGTGATGTTAGCCGGTTTTGGTTCCTTGTTGATCAAACGATTGCATCGCACACAAGCAAAGTTGAATGCCTCAAACTTATCTGTTATTGAGCAGAACAAACGTGAGGTGTTGTATTCAAATGCTTATAATTCCCCTTTCCGAAATAGTTTGTATTTTGAGTAAGTCCTTTTGTATTATTTTTAACTCCTATTACACATTCCTCCTGATTCAGAGTGTATTTTGTTGGAGTATTACAAGACACAGCATCTGTAGAAGTTGTGCTCTTGCAGATCCAAGAAGTACTTCGAGGGATGAAAAAAACGGAATATAAAGAGTCGGGAGGGTAGAACCGCACACAGTTTTTTCAATTTTCATCTTTATATCGTATAGTCCTTTCGAAAGGTGAAAAAACCAACAAATCATTTTTATCCATAGTTCCGGCTATATATTCATCAATTTTGTAAGTATAAAATACTCCACTAACATTGGAAGATGTTAGTGCCAATAGCAAGATAAATACGCAGCTCATTTTTTAAAATGTTTTTGCTTTCAGTGTTGGAAGCTAAATACTTTCTTTCTTGATGTTCTTCATATTTATACGTATGCGACTAGTGGCTTATTCAGCTCTCTCAGCTGATTTTGAAGATGTTACACAATCCCATCAAAGTGATTACCAAAATGTAAGTATGGTTCCAATCGAGACTGAGACAAAAGAACATGTGATCCTGTCCAGCGAAATGAAGTCAAACCTTTTAAAATCGAAATATCTATCAAATCACCTAGTTCAGCATCTTCCAAACATTGCTTTATATCAATCAGTTCGATCGCTCTTTTGAGATCTTCAAAGTCTATCAACTTGTCTTGCGGACAGCGGACTTTTGGATCAAAGCTCCTAGAACAGTTTAAGCATTCGAGAGGGTTTGCTCTTGAAATACAATTACAGCCCAAAAGCATGCTTTGTATTGATTTACGAACTAGATTGAATCCTAACACAAAATAAAATACTTCTTCGGTGATGTGTTGAACAAAAAGAGGATTCGAACACTATGAAGGAATGTGTTCAAATTGAGTCTTTATGAACTTAGGAACGAAATCAGCCAATGTAGCAATTGACTAGAATCCTTGAGTTTTTCCACTCATGTTTCTTCTGTAGTTCAGAGATAAATGAAGCAACATTTTTTGCAGAAGTTCTTTTATGAGTCCTCGGATATATTTGTCAAATCAATAGTTATTATCTAGTTGACTGAGTTTTCTTTTCATCAGGAGTATGAGCATATGGATATCCTTGTGCTATCACTAGCAATCTATCTTTTAAACGTTGATAAGCCAGTTTGCTCTGAGTAACAGGTAATAGGTAGGGATTTAATCGCGCTCTCAAATTTGTTAACAGAAAGGGAGACTTCAAATGATCGGGGGAAAGATCCGAAAAAGCAATAATCCATTCATCATGCATCAAAAAACCCATTTTAGCATTTTTAAAAACTTGTATTCTATCAATCCAGTTGATAGCATCAGCCAATTCTTGTTTGGTAGGTGTAGCACCTTCAACCATTTCAGCATATCTTTTACAAGTGATACATTGGTCATCGGCGTGTAAACAGTAACAGTTTAGTAGTGTAAGATTGGTTGCTTGCTTGTAAAAACTTCCTCCTAGTACACAGTATACACATTCTTCCGTAAAATAAATCTTCAACATTTCATCAGAAACCTCAGCCAAAAAGGTCTTAGGTCCTATAGCATTGGAAGCTTCTTGGTGAGCAAAGTCTTCAACACGTAACATATTTGTTGTTATTCCGTTGAATTACAAAACGAGAATGATTCGTTTCCAAATTGAAAAACCTATTTAATCATTCATTATTTTTTTTCTTTTTTTTGAGGTTAATTATTTCGCTAGCTCATGTAGATCTTCATAAATGCTTTAATTTCAACCTGACAACCATCGATGGGACAAGGTTTTATTTCTGATGAGCATTCAGTGAGCGCTTTTTCTTACAATCACTACAGTAAATGAGATGACCACATGAAAGAGAGATATGATTTGGGAATATTTTTTTTTCATGTGACTCAGACACACATTGAGCGAGTTTGCTTTGCTTCGTCTGATCTTTATCTTTTTTTAACGATTCAATTGATTTAGCATCATTTTTTTTAAAGTGTTGACGAATTCTCAACAGATGTAAAATCATTTTCAAAAGTATGTAAGGCTTCAATCATAAAACCTATTCGCTAAAAAGGTTTTCCATTTTACACTAACACTTTTTCGATATCGTTTTGACCGTATCCTAGTTTTTTGCAGATAAGTTTCATTTCTTCGGTGTCATCGTTTTGTGTTATTCGTTTCACTTTTTCTCGATATTTTTCAATTCGGCGATAGCACCTTTTGCCTTTTTCCGTTTGTGCATAAACATCCTCAACATACTCTTCGCCTTTACTCCCGAGTAAAAAAGAACAGTCTGGAAACCATCGACAGTGTTCCTCCCACGGTAGATTACTCTCTTTCCATTCTTTAAGTTCACCCGAGCAAAAGAAGCGTTTTACACTATCTCCGAACTTAGTATAGTAAAAACCTGCGTTGGAAAGGAGTTTCATGGAAACTTTACCCTTACATTGTTTGAAACTGTCTTCTCTTGATGTTTCATTAGCGAAACGAGGTGTACCTGCACAATCAATCGAGATACCTAGAGGTAACACTTCTGCAGTTAAATCTCCTCTTCTAGATTTTTGTTCCTCCATCGTATAACTTTTGACAATTGAGATGTTTTCATTTCATCTGCAAGTAGTTTCCTAGGTCTATACACATGGTTGTGAGTGTTAAATCCTCTAACAAATCAACAAAACGGAAAACTTTTAGCATGTTCATTCTTCGGATGTTCATCTTCATCCTTCCAGTTTAGTAATACCCCTTGGCAAAAAACACATCGAACAGCGTTGTCTTTTTCAAGGTTATAGAAACCAGCTCCAGACATGTTTTCACCACTATGTCTACCCATTCGTCTCCAGTTTGTAAGAAATGATTTTCTTCGATAACTTTCATCAAGCATTAAAGTCTCTCTTTCATAAAAAGAGAGTTCATTGTAAATGAACTTGAAAAAGTCCTTTGGGGAAAGTTCCGCAATAGTTTTTTGTAATTTTAATGACAAAAGACTACAATGATTATCCGGATAAGTTGCGACAACATAAGTTATTGTAGTGGTATCAGAAAAGGTTTGTTGCAAAAACAACGAGGAAGTAACGAGTAAACTATCATCTATCCATCCGATGGAGAATTTAGTATTTTCAAAATAATTCCGTTTCTTTGTTCATTTCTTTTTCTTCATTATAAATACTGTTTGTTACATATCTGTTGTTTGTTACTTGACACATTATTTTTATACAATATAAGTAGTAGCGTCAGTTATTACTCAAGTTGAAGTTTTTTTGTTGAAAAGTTCTTTCCCTCTGACCTAGTTCGTTGTTATTCTAAAATAGAAATGATAATGCTTTGTAGCAAAAAATAAAATAAAAGGCTAGGGTTTCAATTTGTTTCAATATACATCTGCACTTGAATTGATTACAATTGTAATAGAATGTGAATACATACATCACAAATGAAGACTTGTATTTCTTTGAATTAGATGAATGATATTCATAGTTGTTTGAACTTAAGCTGCTTCCTATAAAAGTCGGATAAAGAAGAAGTGCTTTTTTTCATTTTGAAGCCCTGAAATAATAATAATAAAATATAATTAAAATTTACATACAACATTTTTGATGACTTAAATAGTAAATAATCATGTTTTTTTCAGACAATGTCTTCACGTTTAAATTTATTACAATTGAAACAAAATGTAAATACCTACATCACAAATGAAGCCTTGTTTTTCTTTGAATTAGATGTATTATACACGTAGTTGTTTGAACTTCAGCTGTTTCCTGTACAATTCAGATGATGAAGAAGGAGTACTGTAGTAGATGATGTAGTAGATCTTGTTCCTTCAGTTACTAATGTTGAAGTGAATGCTTTCTGTATGAAAACAGTGCTTCTTATATAGCTAAAATTGCCCTGATTAACCCTATGAATACCATCTCGTGACAACTTTCTTTATAATATATCTATGAATCAGCCTTTTTTCACGCGAAGGAAAACCAATGCTTTCGCGGGAATAACAGAAATAGTGTCATGCGAATAAAAACCGGTGTTTCGCGGGAATAAATAATTCATTTTCACGCGAACAAAAACCAATGTTTTTGCAGGAATAAATCAAATATTTTCACGGGAATAAAAACTGTTGTTTTCGCCGGAATTAAAATTTTATTTTCGCGCGTATAAAAACCAATGCTTTTGCGGGAATAAAACAATAATTTTCATGCGAATAAAAACAGTTGTTCTGGCGGGAATAAAATATTTATTTTCACGCAAATACAGACCAATGCTTTCGCGGGATCAAAAATTTTTATTTTCACATGAATACAAACCAATGCTTTTACGGGAGTAATTAATTTATTTTCACCCGAATAAAAACAGTTGCTTTCGCGGGAATAAAAATTTTGTTTTCACGCGAATACAAACTGATGCTTTCACGGGAATAAATCAATTATTTTCACGGGAATATAAACTGTTTTTTTCGCGGGAATAAAAAATTTATTTTCATGCGAATAAAAACCAATGCTTTCGCGGGAATAAAACAATTGTTTTCACGCAAATAAAAACAGTTGTTTTTGCGGGAAGAAAAATTTTATTTTCACGCAAATACAAACCAATGCTTTCGCGGGAATAAATCATTTATTTTCACGCGAATAAAAACCAATGTTTTCGCGGGAATAAAAATTAATTTTCACGCAAAAGCATTGGTTTTCCTTCGCGTGAAAAAATGCTGAATCATAAATATACTATAAAGAAGGTTGTCACGAGATGGTACTCATAGGGTTACTCAGTGCAACTTTAGCTATTTAACAACCTGTGTTTTCACACAGAAAACATCCAGTTCTACAGTAGCCAGCGAAGAAGCAACATCTACACACCAACTACTACATTTACTTGAAATGATAGAAACACTTTCAGTCAATAAGATGAGAATTACTAAATAATTCTTTAACCTGTATTGACAGAGAAGTTCATTTAGTTTTGCTATAATGCTTCAGAAAGTGACTTTTATGTTTTAATCATTTGTTCTTATTAATAAAAGATCAAATAGTTTTACCATAACTATAAGAAAAGCTATTTAGGTTTTTATTATGTGTGTTTTATGGATATCTAGTTAGTTTATTCTTTTCAAATATTTTTTAAATTATAACCATCTGTTACCTAGTTTTTTTACTTTCTTTTCAGTTCAACTTCTCACTGAGTGCTCTGAAGATGAATGAAGACCACAATACCTCATTTTTCTCAACATTCAAACCATACTTTGATGATAAAGAAAATATCCCTCCTGATTCCCCTATAATAAGGAGGAAACTGAAAACAGTTCAACTAAAGCCATGGAACTCAGATAGAAATAAAATGATTGACTATGCTTGGACTTTGAAAGGGCCTTCTAATTCTCATATTTCCTGCTAGTCGAAAAATGCTGCTAGTTTGCTCAATTCTTGCGATACCAATGAAAGAGTAATGATTGGAAAGTTTCAACCGCTTCACTTAAATGCAACACCATCGCTTCTCGAGATAATCTCCATCGAAAGACCAGCTGAAGATGTCTATAAAAACTTATGTATTATCCGCTACAATGTGGAAACATTTGGCAACAGACGAAAAGTGAGGTCCATGGTGAGAAATAAAGATTACAACAAATTAGCTCCAACACAACTGGATGTTCCAAAACTGGTGGTTTTTATGGGATTCGATTCAGACAAGCATCCGATCTTTCACCCCATCAGCTTTCCATCTGATATTTCCCTTGAGCAAGCTAAACAGCTAACTAGATTAATAAAAAGAAAAACACCTAGTCAGTTGATCAGTACGGTTCGTATCGCAACACTCTGTCAATTCGCTGTTGGAAGTGTAATCAGTTTTGAATCTCCTCAAATATCAACTCAGTTAACATTACCTAATGGTGAAGTGGTGATAATGCACTACTGACAAACTACAGATGTTTGCAATACGATGGTTTGATGATGGGAGTTCTATATAAACCTGAAAAACATGCCAGCGAGGTCAAACGGATTGGAACAGGAGTCATGCTTGTAAGAAATCGGGAAGTTAGTA